>JAMPIV010005142.1:0-98632 GCA_024509875.1 Oreohelix idahoensis | reverse complement strand
CCCCCCCCCCCACCACCCCCCCCCCCCCCCCCCCCCACCCCCCCCCCCCAAAAAAAAAAACCACACCACACACACCCACACAAATAGTAATACGTCTTACAAGGTGAAGGACAAGAAAAACCTACGTTGCGGCCACAAGGCCTTCGTCAGGGACAGACAAACAAGAGACAGGAGGGAAAGAAAATGAGAATTAAGTAGAGAACATGAAACTATAAAAATAAGAGAAAAAAACTCCCTTAATATTAAGTCCAGTATACCTGAACGGCTCCTGCACATAAATCCCGTGTGGATGGGAAGGAGCGAAGCTCCTGACCGGGTTGGAAGGAAAGTCCACTGACCCCCAGCCTCGCAATGACATGTCATTGGGCCGAAAGAGCTGGAAAGCTCGAGTGCCGCTGGTTATAGAAAAAAAATATATATATAGATATATATCTATCTATCTAAATTGATTCTCATTTGAGAGGTAGTCCTGACCAAAACAACTTTAGGCTCAGGACCAATAAAAATTAACAAAAGAAATTTTAAAATATAAAATTTAACAACTGGAGTTAGTTGAGTTTATCATAGTACTTAGTATATGTATGTGTATGTTTTTGTATTGAGGTTCTTTAACATCACTCTTACATTACCCTAGACACTAAACATAGCTCTCAATCATACTAGGCCAAAATATAACTTGGAGTGAGATCGTAGGTGGTATCAGCAAGGTGCTCTGAAACACAGCTATCAAATGTCTACATCAGAGACCTTCACAGATTGACCTCACTCAAGTACAACTTTACTACACACCAACCTTCTTAACATCAAAACCCACCACAATAGCTGGCAGATGCTGGAGTTTGACCATGTCCTCAGAAGAGACCCCGATGCCATCACAAGAACAGCTATGCTATGGACCCCTGAAGGAAAACGAAAGAGAGGCCGACCAAAAACAAATTGGCGGAGGACTGTGGAGGCTGAGATGCAAAGAATGAACCAGAGTTGGGGCACTGTACGAAGGATGGCTGCCGACCGAGCAAAGTGGAATCAATTTGTTGTTGCCCTACACGACGCCACCAGGCGTAATAGCCACTGACTGCTTTGACGGTCGGCGGCTAAGGTTCAAAGAAGAAGACTATGACATACGTGTCAAAATAGATGTTAATGACTGATATCTGTAACACAGTAGCTGTATATTACTGTGACATCCATGACACAATAGCTGTTTAATACAATGACATCAGTGACAGAATAACCAGACGATGTTGAGTAGTATGTCAAATAACGACTACAGAATGTTAAGTCTTCTGTGACACAATAACTGTAGGACGTTTTATTTTCTTAGACATAAAACCTCTAGGGTAACGCCTAATCTGTGGTCGGCGGCATAACTATTTATGTGACTTTGAATTCCGGGAAACAATAATTACAGGATAATGTTTATTCTGTGTCATTAAAAACTAAATACCTTTATTAATCCTTGTCACGGTTACTATGGGATATTGAGCCGTCAATGACATAATTATTTAAGGTTGCTTTGTAATCTGTGACACAGTAACTACAGGATGAGTAATTTATAACATAATAACTCTATATCTTTTAGTTTTCATTGGTATAGCTGTAACTGATTGAGTTATCTTTGATTTAATTGTAAATAGTTGACACTTTGTGTGAACCATATAACGAATTACTGAATAATCCACTTTTATTTTATTCAGTAGAATGTATTGACAATTTACTTTCTACTTTCCAGGACGTTTGGTAACAATAAATAAATAAAGTGGTTCCTAAAACTTGTTTTTGCCGTCACTTTTTACATTCAGTTGACTCCAGTTTAAAATTAGGGTAAGAAATCACTTTCATACTTAACACATGTCCAGCAGGCATATAAACTCATTAACGTGTAATTTACTTTCTGTGTTCGTTACATAACCGGACACTGACGTTGTGAACTCTTACCAACTCTAAATAAATAAAGTGGTTCCTAAAACTTGTTTTTGCCTTCACTTGTTACATTCAGTTGACGCCAGTTTAAAATTAGCGCTATATATATATCACTTTCATACTTAACACATGTACAGCAAACTTATAAACTCATTGACATGTAATTTACTTTCTGTGTTCGTTACATAACCAGACACTGACGTTGTGAACTCTTACCAATTTTCTACAACCATCGCATCGCTTTTTCTCTTATACTGAAACGCAAGATAGTTTTGCATGAAATATTAGGGGAAATATTTTTTTAAATCTAAGGGACACTATATGTATGGACAAAGTGAATTTGACTCTCAGTCATTAAGTTTTTACTTTTTAAATTTTTCCGAAAAAATTTTTCTGTAACAAAGAAAAATAATAAAACATTTTTCTTTTTATAATATAGAGAACAATTCAACAGTGTGTCATTATTACAGGAATACACAATTATATTTTCTAAACAATAACTAAATATAATCTGAGCTTAAATATAGGGCATTAAATATGTAAATCACAGGTTCTTTTATTGTTAAATGTTTAATCAATTGTTAAATGATTTATTTAACTTGAAATTAATGTACAGAAAACTGTGTACAACCTGTTTAGTCTAAACAAGAGAGTTAATGAGAAAAACATTGAGGTGTGGATGAACATAGAAAAACTAGCAAACGAAGAATTCCCGAGATATCTTGGAGTCAAGCTTGACCGTAGACTTACCATCAAACCTCACATGGACACGCTGATTGAGAAAGCATCCGTAAGACTCATTAAGCACCTTTCATCCTATGGGTGGGGAGCAGGACAGCTCTCATTACGCCAGCTCTATACTGGATATGTCCGCTCAGTCATTGACTACTCGCTCCCCCTCCAAATTATTGCTAGCAAAAGCCTCCTACAAAACATAGATGGCAAGAACTATATTATGGGTGTGGCGTGTGTAGATGACAAACAATGATAGGGGTACGAAGTAACACGTCTTCACGACTACAGTTCCATGAAATTTGTTCGCATGATTCTATAAGTCCTGAATATCAATTACATTGCCAAGCACACTGACATAATACTCAGGCTAAAATTGCTTGTAAGGAAATAACTAGCTACACTATTCTTAGGCTGGCTCCACTGACGAACAAAGACAGTATATAAACAAGTTCTTATGTGCGGCAATAGACATCCAGGTGTAAACCACTTATTCAAGCAATTGGCGGCTATGCACATCGCCATATATATTCTTTCTCTAAGAATTTCTGTCAGGGGGAACAATCAGCTTCGCCTTACTCCATAATAGCTCCAAGGCGGGACTAACTTATCACCTCAACGTGTTCTCCACGAACATTAGCAACGTTTCTCCAGGAAAATTCCTAGGCGGGAAACGCGTCGCACATAACATAACCACCATATATACTTCATGAACATTAATAAAGTTCCTCCAGGACCACCATATCTAATTCATGAACACTAACAAAGTTCCGCTAGGACCATCATATCTACTTCATTAACACTAACAAAGTTTTTCCAAGACCACCATATCTACTTCATGAATACTAACAAAGTTCCTCCGGGATCACCATATCTACGTCATGAACACTAACAAAGTTCCTCCACGACCACCATATCTAATTCATTAACACTAACAAAGTTCCTCCAGGACCACCATATCTTCTTCATGAACACTAACAAAGTTCCTCCAAGATCACCATATCTACTTCATGAACACTAACAAAGTTCCTCCAGGATCACCTTATCTACTTCATGAACACTAACAAAGTTCCTCCAGGATCACCATATCTTCTTCATGAACACTAACAAAGTTCCTCCAGGACCACCATATCTACTTCATGAACACTAACAAAGTTCCTCCAGGACCACCATATCCACTTCATGAACACTAACAAAGTTCCTCCAGGACCACCATATCCACTTCATGAACACTAACAACGTTCCTCCAGGATCAACATATCTACTTCATGAACACTAACAAAGTTCCTCCAGGATCACCATATCTACTTCATGAACACTAACAATGTTCCTCCAGGATCACCATATCTACTTCACGAACACTAACAAAGTTCCTCCAGGATCACCATATCTACTTCATGAACACTAACAAAGTTCCTCCAGGACCACTATGACAGACAACTTAGCCGTCCCTGAATTTGTTAGATGATAGTAAGAACCCTCTCATAACATCGGTACCCCTGAAGTGTTGGATGATATGGTACGACCCTTCGTAACGACCCTTTCGGATAGCATCAGTGCCCCAAATATTTTGGTAACTTTTCGTCAAACGGGATTTTTGTTCACCTGGACTCATTAGCTATGCAACCTTTCCATGCAGATGGTCAACACGTTTGCTGATTAATATGTGGACAGTTTATCTACCGTTCATTCTAGTCATCGCATTGATTTAAGGAGAGGTTAAATCACGCCCACGAATATCTCTTGAGCAATCATATGCAGTTATTTTCATTAACTTGGCCGGTGGTGGGGGGGGGGGGGGGGGCGTTGCCAGCATCAAACGGTAGTAGCGACCACGATCAAAGACGGGGGGGGATCTCAGGAAAAACTAGCGGCACGCTATCAAAAAGGCAGTAGTGGTCCCTGAAACGCGACGCAAGTTTCCTGCCGGTATTTCGCATCTCGGTGTTAACCACAGAACCGATTGCAGTTTGAGCGAACGGGAAAGCCGACTCGCACGCAGCGAGCGGAGATACAGAAGACCAGGGGCGGCATCTCTCTTTAGTCTGGCGGTCAGATCCCCAAAAGTCTCCTGAGATCTAAAAAGGTGTCAAATTCTAACATGTCCCACTCATCTTCATTCCAATTTAGATATATACAGACCATGAAGAAATGCATTTTATCACTCATTGGCCAGACCTTGACAGAAGCACTAGCTATATTTGAAATCGTGTTAGATTTTCCCTTGGATTTTCATATATATTTGCAGTGAATTCTATTCTGTGCAAAACGGTAAAATATAATTGTGTAAAGTGATCAGTGGTCTAGTTCATTCATTCTATTTCACTGGATTTTGTGTTAATTTAAATCTATTAAATTAAACCATCTCAATAGTTCCAGTTGTAAATGTAATGATATATCTATTATATTATTTCAAAAGATAATGAATGCTTAAATGCTTAAATTAACTTTTAAAAGTCGCGAAGGAATTTATAACTAATTGAGTTAAGTCATATATATAGATGTGTGTTTTAACCATTTGAACTCGCGAAGTGTCTTCTTAAATATATAATTAAATACGCGAGTGTATATTTATAGTCTTAACGGCAAATTCGTCGCGCTTTAGAATGTTATTTGATTTTTCGGTATATTACATGTTTTTTTCTTTCATACAGAGTGATCGTAACCTGCGATCCCAGCAATAAAGAAATCATACTCGGTTCTAAAACTTCCAGACATATTGATGAAACATTTTAAATTTAATCTTGTGGCGGTCCGATGCGGCCTAGCTATCATAATTACATGAAAGAAAGCCTACCCAAGAATATTTAAAAAGATACCATCAAAATTAAATTACAATCTGTAAGATAAACTGGAAGATGAACAGTTCCAGTAGCGATATTTTATTTACTGCCCTACTGTGAGAGAGTACATATTAACCTGAACTGTGACTGGGCCTAGTTTTTCCTCACTAGATTTAACACCTACCGGTCAGTTACTATCATCACGCCTTGAAGGAATTTTACCTCCAGCAGCGAAATTAAAGAGACCACTCCATCCTCACCCCTGTATTGAATTGTGTCAGTGCCATCCCATAGACTCCGTTTTATATAATAAAACACAAGAACTCTTAGTCTTCAAGTCCGGCGATAAGTGGGAATATTTGCTATCAGCCAACCTCGCTACATCTGGGGCGGGACATGGAAGTACCAGACACATTCATATGTCAAGAGTGTAATTGCTGTTTATATAATTCTATGGATTGTCTGATGCTGCAATCGGTAAGTGTGTGTGTGTGTATATGAGTGTAGATCCTCACGCGCGTGCATGAATGACAGGAGATTAATTTTTTTGCAAACCATTTGTTAACTTGCCTACCGGGTAATACATTTTCTGTATATCCTTCATTGTTCCTTTAGGTGGGATATTTTGTTAACTCTGTTAACCCCCCCCCCCCCCCCCCGATTTTTCCATTTGCTTAGTAAAAGGAAGAACAATTGGGAATAACAGGATTTTTGTCTACCACCAATACTTATTATTGTAACACCTCTTTCAGAGTAATTAAATTCACTGTTGGGTTACATTACCTATGTTCCTGATAACTATCTATCTTTGGACGGGGTTTATCTTTGTCTAATACAAGCGGGAAAGGGTTAGTCGATACCAATCTTCTTCACCCCCCCCCCACCCCATTCCCTTACCTTGTTATTTGTATTTTCTGTACTTATGATATTTTTTCTGTAACACTTGATAGTTGTTGTGATTGTTTTAAATGATAATAAACATCATAAACGTATTTAGTACTGTGTTGGAATACCCAAAGCCCAAAATTTCCACTATCTGTTTAATATAGTTTGTATCCACGTGCGTCTGTGTGTTTGAACCACCAAATCGGTGTGATCGCAGGTGTGTGTCTGGAAACTGGCAAATAATTGTTTGTCAAGGAGAGTGAAGAGAAGATTGAGAGGAACGATTTGTCGTAAATAAGTCTGTCCTTACTCTCCCCAGCACTCTGTGAAGCAACTATTTACTCTCTACCTTTCTATCACTGAGCTTTTCACCACCATTCTCCACTCTAAACAGGACCCCTATTTCTAAGACTCTTTCTCTCAAAATAAATTTACGACAACCACCATATCTACTTCATGAACACTAACAAAGTTCCTCCAGGACCACCATATCTACTTCATGAACACTAACAAAGTTCCTCCATGAACATCCTAGGCGGGAAACGCATCGCCTATACAACAATAGGTATCACCTATAACATCATCACTATATCAATCACAACTGTGGTTTCAAACTGTCACAAAGTAGGAGCACACAGCTCGAACACAAATCACAGACTGCCCTAGTCACATTCGGGTACACTCTCAGCCACCCAGACATGTTCACCAAACACGCTTTCTCCATGCGCATGCACAAATCACAACATGCTGACTATGAAGTCAGACATAAACTCAATCCCTGAGTTAAACTTAAGCAAATATTGCCAACCTCAGTGACCATTACTTCCACTAACTCCATCATCCACCCACATGAAATCGTTCTGTGACATTAGACAAAGTCCGAAACCACGCTCTACGGTTTATAAGTGGTGCCATGAAGACAACGCCAACAGATGCATGTGAAATCATCACCAATATTGAACCGTTAAACTGAAAAAGAGAACGCTCAGCTGTGGAAACATACGAAAGGTATCTGAGAATGGACACATCGGAGGAGAATAGGAAAATGATAGAGCAGTGGCACCAACAACACATAATACAAAAGACATCTTTTCTTATAAATGCAAAAGATGCTAGCATCAAACACCACCTACCAGCAGTTAGAAAGCCAATTGCAGCTATCAATAATGAACCACCTTGTTGGCAGGCATCTACTCCTACAGTAAGAACTGAACTCTCTGACTCCTCAGCAGACAAGAACACCCTAGCACCACTACTTAAAACCATTGCCTTAGAAACTATAGACTCATATCCACAAGATATCATCCATGTCTACACAGATGGATCTGCATTTGAAGCTACCACTAACGCTGGATCTGGCGCAGTGATAAAATACCCCAACCTGCACCCAGAAAACACCCTCGCATATTTAGCCCATTCAGGGAACTTTGCTCCAAGTAGAAAAAGCATCGTGCCGGATAATCTCAGACTCTAAAAGTGGCATCACTCCATCCGAGGACATCGTTTTATTCTCAGACTCAAAATCAGCACTTTAAGCCCTAGAAAGCAAAATGTCTCCTGAAGTTAATAACATTTGCATATTAATTGAGCAGCTGTTAACTTCCTACGCCGTCGAAGTTACACTCCAGTTGATCCCTGAGCATGTCGGAGTCCCAGGAAATGAATAAGCCGATAAACTATCCAAAAGTGGAGCAGCACTGCCCCAGTTCCCATCATGTGCCACACTGAAAACCTGCCAACAGATCCTGAGAAACAATTGTAGGCAAGAATGGCTACATCGGTGGGCTACCTACCAGACAGTTCGTCCTTTCTTCAAACATCAAGCGAAACCAAACCCTCAAGATCCAGTTTAACAAATGAAAAGAAGAGATCAGAGTCTAATCTTCCAGCTGAGAACAGGCCATTCCCCCGTTAATAAACATTTAAATAAAATAGACCCGCTACATGAACCACACTGTAGGCACTGCTACCACTATGATGAATCAGTTGAACACCAACTATTACAGTGCCCAAGACTAACAGACCTGCGACACCAGCTACCCATATCGCACCCAACCTTCCACAATACACTCTACACATTATCACAACAACTGAGGAAGACTTGTACCTTTATCAGAGAGGCAATAGGCTGTGAAGAGCTACCTGCTCACAGCTAAAGGGATTATATCATCATCATAATCATCATCATTGTTAAATTGTATTTTTGACCGGCACATAGTGCTGTCTAAACATAGTTCTACATAGTGCTACATATTACACGCTTGAGATTAAAACACTTCGAGAATAAAACAAAAATAACAATCTTCAACTCACATATTAAGTCTCACTGTATGGTTCTGCCACATAGATAATCAGGAAACGTAGGAGAAAAACTACACTTTACTGTACGCTTGCTATCTTGTCGGCCATCTCTAGATAGATAAGTAGCTCAATTCGCTTTACTGCGTTGCATCAAAAGCCAACCTAAAGCTGAATCCCTAACTGTTATCCTGTTTACAGTTGTTTTCTTTAACAATCTTTTTGGATAATGTTGTAAATTAGCAACTACAAACACGACACCAAAACGAAGAACGTACATTATACTCTCCTTCAACTCGACATGTCATTGCACTAGTTTCTTTGTGTCAATTTAGTCTCATGACCATTGTTTTGCTGTTGGTTTCTGCTCTAGCCGATGTTTGACATAGCTGTTATGGGAAGGGACTTGTAAACATCACATTGTTTTGCGCCACTCAGGAATGTTACATGAAAGAGTAGTGTGAATACTTACTTACTTACTTACTTAGTCGTTCCCCTTCTACCGTGAGGTATAGAGGTTTGGAAGAGAGAGCGCCAGACCATCCTATCGGCTGTCTTCCTCCTGGCCTGGTTCCATTCTAGTCCTCGGTTCTTCAAAGATTGTCTAATGTTGTCCTCCCAGCGGACTCTGGGTCATCCTCGGGGTCTGGATCCCTGGCTCTTAGTTTCCCATGCTTGTCGTGGTAGCCGATCTTCTCCCATTCTGCAGACATGGCCAAACCATCTTAGTTGGGACTGTTCTATTTGGGTCTGCAGCGGATGGGATTTTAGGCCTTGACGGATCGTCTGGTTGCGGACCATGTCTCTTCTTGTTACTTCAACCGCTTTCCTCAGATACCTCATTTCTGAGGTTTGCATCTGGCTTTTGTGGGTTGTAGTCATTGCCCACGACTCGCATCCATATGTCAAGACTGGGACATAGGTGGAGCGGTATACAGCCATCTTCGTTTTCTTACCAACCTCTTTCTTGCTGAGGAATCCACGATTTATGGCCTGAAAAAAGTCTCCCAGCCGCTGCTTTTCGAGTGGCCAACTCTTCTTTGATGCCTCCCTTTCGGTCTATAATAGCTCCGAGATATTTAAAGTGGTCGACCTGCTCCAGGACCTGTTCTCCCAACTTAATCTGATGTTTTCTTTCTTCTCGTGATATCACCATGGATTTTGTTTTAGAGCTGCCTATGACCATCCCTCTCTTCTCCAGCTCTTCCTTCCAGACTTGCAGGTTGGATTGGAGATGTGCCTCTGATTTAGCAATCAGGGCAACATCATCAGCAAATGCCAGCTCAGAAATATAGACCTGTCTCATCTTCCAGTACCCCACTGAATACTTTCTTGTTCTTTCCTTACATGCCTTGATGACATCGTCCATAAGGAGTATGAAGAGGTAAGGTGATAGGATATCACCTTGTCTTACACCAGTGGTGGTCCTGAACTCTTCTGACTTATGGTTTGCTGTCCTCACATAATTTCTGCAAGACTTGTAGAAGCTCTGTATAGCATGAATCAGAGGTGCTGGAATATTCTTCCTTGCCAAACAGTCCCAAAGTTTGCTCCAGGGGACCCTGTCAAACGCCTTTTCCAGATCTATGAAACAAAGATGGATCTCACTCTTATACTCAAGGGCCTTTTCACTCAGCTGTCTGAGTGTGAAGATTAGGTCTTGAGTACTTCGGTTTGCTCGGAATCCACACTGGACCTCATCCAATTGTGGCTCAGCTAGGTGTCGGAGTCTCTGCTCTAGGATTCTAGAGTAGATTTTACCAGGGACACTGAGAAGGGATATGCCTCTATGGTTTCCACAGTGTCGATTGTCACCCTTTTTGAAAATTGGTGTTATGATGGCAATCTCCCAATCCTTTGGTATGGTCTTGTTGCACCATGCTGCCTGTAGGACCTTTAAGAGTAATAGGTCGCCTGATGCTCCCATGTACTTAACCATTTCTGGTGTTATACCATCATGCCCTGCTGCTTTGCCCATCTTGATTTTCTCTAGTGCTGCCCTCAGTTCTTCCATCTTTATGTCATCTTCACCATTATTGGTTTCCTCTTCTGTGTCAGTGGTTATCATTTCTGATGCTTCATCATGCTCACCATCCAGGAGTTCTGAGAAATATTCTTTCCATCTTTCCATTACTTCCTTCGGGGCAGTAAGCAATTTGCCTTGCTTGTCCTTTATAAATTTGAGAGGGCATTGTTTTTTCTTTCCTCATGTTCTTTAGGGTCTTATAGAACAATTTCTGGTTTTCTTGTGCATCTTTTTCTAGCTTTTCTCCAAATTCTTCCCAGGACTTCTGTTTTGCTGCTAGCACTTTGTTCTTTGCTTCTGTTCTGAGTGTCACATATTCTCTATATTTTTCCATTTGTCCTGTTGTGTTTTTAGCTCCTAAGTATTGTTTCCATGCCATTTTCTTCTCTCTTATTTTCTCTTTGACTTCCTCTGTCCACCAAGGTGTCCTCTTTCTCTGGTTCCCAAGTCGGACTTCACCGCATGCTTCTGCAGCAGCTGTCTTTATGATATCCTTGAATTTATTCCAGAGGGTTTCCAAGTCATCAGGTCGTTCTTCTGTGTTGCTCACTGCTGTAGCAATAAGCCCCTGATATCTGGTCTTAATTTCTGGCTCTCTCAGCTTGTAGGTCCTAATGCTCGTTTCTCCTGCTCGTTTACTTGGTTTCTTGCGTGATGTTGGGCAGTTCCTAGGCTGAGCAACTCTTTCAGTTGATCGTTTGATTGTTAGCAGGTAGTGATCACTTCCAATCTCTGGCCCCCTCCAGACTCTTGCATCTCGGACATATCTGAATGAGCTTCTCCGAACAATGGCATAGTCGATCACTGACTTCTCATTCTTGGTTGGTTCACATCTAGTGTATGCATGTATGCGCTTATGGGGAACTTTGTGTTTGTAATGATCAGATTCTGCTCACTGCAGAATCTAAGGAGTCGCTTTCCATTGTCATTGAGAGTATCTTCTCCATATCTTCCGATAACTCCACCCCATCTAGCATGGTCATTTCCAACTCTGGCATTAAAATCTCCGAGCATAATAACTTCATCTAGGCAGTCATCCACTGTCCTTTGAAGCAGCTCGAAGAATTCCTCCTTGACCTCTGCTCTCTCATCCTCATTTGGCCCATACACTATGACCAGGTTGACTATGGTTTCTCCTTCTTTTAGTTTTACAACCATAATGCGCTCCGAGACAAAGTTCCATCCCTTGATACTATCTTTTTGATTTTGGGCCACAATGCAACCCACGCCCCCTTTAGCCCTTTCAGATATGGGTACACCACTGTAGAGCAACATGTTGCCATCGAGATCCATGACTCCTTGTCCTTTTTTCTTCGTTTCCGTTATAGCCAGGATTTCTAGTTTTGCTTTCTTCATCTCTTCCACCAGCTCCTCTTCCTTCCCATTTATACTTCTTGTGTTCCAAGTTCCATAAGTCGTAGTCCGTAGTCCGTTCCAGTTCGTCGCCTTTAGAATCAGTCCGGTTTTCTCTCTTGTAGTTCGCGTAATCATGATTTAAAGCAAACAGGTGATTGGCCTGTTGTGCCTTTGCATGGTGGAGGGGCTGCCTCCTTAAGGCCTCCATGCAGGCCGCCCTCCTCCTTTTTCATCCGGGCTTGGGACCGGCATTGGCGGAGTTTATTATTTATATATGGTATATAAATATAAATATAAATAAATATATATATATATATATATATATATATATATATATATATATATATAATATTTATATATAATATATATTATATATATATATATATATATATATATATATATATATATTATATATATATATATATATATATATATATATATATATATATATATATATTACTATATATATATATATATATAGTATAATATATATATATTAATATATAATATATATATATATAATATAATATATATATATATATATATATCAGTGGATGCACCCAGAACCGTCTTTTTTGTCGTTTATTCCTGCGTGCTCGTACTACAAGCAACGACAGACATGCTATTTCCACGAAATTCATATCTGAACTGTGGAAGTGCCAGTCTGGAAATCTACTTTTAGGCGCGAAAATACGCTCGTCTGCACTACCCAGCGATTCG
Organism: Oreohelix idahoensis; assembly: GCA_024509875.1. Lineage (NCBI taxonomy): Eukaryota > Metazoa > Mollusca > Gastropoda > Stylommatophora > Oreohelicidae > Oreohelix > Oreohelix idahoensis. The sequence goes on along the minus strand of JAMPIV010005142.1, from coordinate 85,909 downwards.
TTCAAAAAAACGTGTGAGATACGCGCAGCAAGAAAACGCTCGTCTGCACCAGGCCTAAGGCAGATTCATCTGTCCGCTCCTTGCTGGGTTATTAACGTTATCTCTAGCAGGATAGATCATGCGAAAATAACAACTCGAAATCTGAGTCATGCTTTCCAATATGAGAGAAAATACGAGGAAGGAAGAAATTGATGATCACGAGAAAATGAAGAGCACTGTCTTTTCGTGACAATAGAAAGTGATTCGCTGATTAACTCCCTTTTCTTTCTTGAATGGAATACATTAATATCTTTAATGGTTTAAAAAAATATTCATTGAGTTGTGTGTTGGGATTCCGTTATTTTGAATTATACGAGTATTTTAGTTTTTCCGTGATATTCCATGTGTTTGTATATGGATTTTCTAACTTGCGTTTTTCGCTGTAGTTTAATTTAATTTTGTTTCCAGATTTCAAGGTCCAGAGTGGAAGTTCCTTCTAGAATGTATTTTAGGCTTTATTGTTTAGGATACCTTCCCCTGATGGACCAGCAGCTTCAATAGTAAAACATCCGTTTGGTTGTTCTCTTTAACTTGTCTTATTATGTTGTAGTATGTTATGGCAGAATTGTTTCGTGACATACATGTATGGGACATGGACAGTTTGTTTTATTTTCACTGCTCTAATAATTACTGCAACCATTAATAATTTTTAATCTTGTCTGTTCTGTCAGTGACTCACAAGGAAACGTCTGCCAGTTTACACCTCGACGACGTGCACATATTTTAAACAAATGCTATTTATTACATTAAGTTTGGTAGTAGTAGAAGCCTCCTCCAATCATAACTATGAGGATAATGCGCTCAGGAAGTGATAATCCTCAGCTACGTTTTGCTTGTGTTCGTTATGGGGGCTACTTTTCTGTTATGTTTGTTGTAACGTAGGTAGCATCTCCACTTAGTGTGAGATGCAGCTCCGTCCTCCCAGATTGCTGGACTTATCTCATCATGTCTCCTGTACACGTGTTCAAACATCAGCTTGGGCACAACATTAAGTATAAAACAGTTGAGTGATGTTTAGTACTTTATTATTACTCGTGAAAGCTAAATAGCTTTTAACTAACTTTCTTTATTCACTACACATCCAGTCGTTGACGTTGTGAACACTTATCACTTTTCCACACACCATCGCATTACTTTTTCCCTCATACTAAGATGTTAAGATACAGTTACGCAATGATTCTCAGGTGTGTTATGTTTATTACCAAGGGACATAATATGTCTAAGAATAATAATATTACTATTTAGATAATTACTATTTTCATTGTTTAAATTATTTTCAAATGTTTATTGTACAATTAAGAAAAAACTCAAACTCATTTTTACTTTGCAAGGGTACTTCTGGTATTTTCTTTATTTTAATATTAATAGGCATTTATATTTGTAAAGCGATAAATAAACATAAACAGGGCTCAAACACAGATTACTAACTACGTATACTATGACTTTCGCATTAATGCAGGTAGTAATACAACCTACTTACTTACTTAGTCGTTCCCCTTCTACCGTGAGGTGTAGAGGTTTGGAAGAGAGAGCGCCAGAATATTCTATCAGCTGTCTTCTTCCTGACCTGGTTCCATTCTAGTCCTCGGTCCTTCAAAGATTGTCTAATGTTGTCCTCCCAGCAGACTCTGGGTCGTCCTGGAGGTCTGGATCCCTGGCTCTTTGTTTCCCATGCTTGTCGTGGTAGCCGATCTTCTTCCATTCTGTAGACATGGTCAAACCATCTTAGTTGGGACTGTTCTATTTGGGTCTGCAGCGGGTGGGATTTTAGGCATTGACGTATCGTCTGGCTTCGGACCATGTCTCTTCCTGTCACTTCAACCACCCTCCTCAGACACCTCATTTCTGAAGTCTGGATCCGGCCTTTGTGGGCCGTAGTCATTGCCCATGACTCGCATCCATATGTCAAGACTGGGACATAGGTGGAGCGGTATACAGCCCTCTTCGTTTTCTTACCAACCTCTTTCTTGCTGAGGAATCCTCGATTCATGGCCTGAAAAAGTCTCCCAGCTGCTGCTTTTCGAGTGGCCAACTCTTCTTTGATGCCTCCCTTTCGGTCTATAATAGCTCCGAGATATTTAAAGTGGTCGACCTGCTCCAGGACCTGTTCTCCCAACTTAATCTTATGTTTTCTTTCTTCTCGTGATATCACCATGGATTTTGTTTTAGAGCTGCTTATGACCATCTCTCTCTTCTCCAGCTCTTCCTTCCAGACTTGCACGTTGGATTGGAGATGTGTCTCTGATTTAGCAATCAGGACAACATCATCAGCAAATGCTAGCTCTGAAATACAGACCTGTCTCATCTTCCAGTACCCCACTGAATACTTTCTTCTTCTCTCCTTACATGCCTTGATGACAACAAACAATATATATTTTTTTGACCGGCACCTAGTGCTGCCTGAACTAAAATTGCGATGGACGAAGATAATAAGTTCCCTTGTGATCCCAATAATGACCAAAAGTCCTCATCCCACTCCAGGAAACATTATTGCATGAGATGATAAGAGAAGCTTTCATTACATGTTGACTTGTATGGACATTAAAAGTCGAACACAACAATAATAATCATCATCTGATATATTAAATCACATTGTATGGTTCTCAAACAAATAGAACAGCGATAACTTGAAAGAAAAGCAGTAGGTTACAATCTTTTCACAATTTTGGTAAGTCGCTCAATTCACTTTTCTTAAGTCGCGTTATAGCCTAACTATAAATCGTAAAGCTGAATCGCTAACCATTATCATGGTTAAGTTTTTCTGTAATGTTGGTTAAATAATTTCAGTTCTATCAAAACTCGTCAGCTCCACAAGAGCATAGCCCGTCAGAAAATACACACCAAGTCTTGCACATTGTCACATGGAATCAGCTGACGCTAGAGATTCTAGAACAAGGACTGTCCACTAATAATGTCAACAGGTTTAACCAATGTCTGTCACATACCTCGCCACCACCTTCTTCCTATCACTTGTTCTACCGGCACTTGTCTGGTTCTTATCATCACTTCCATATTGGTGACCTTGTCATATCATTTCAATTCTACTACTCTACACAAGTATCCAGTTATCTTAGACCTTTTGTGACGTGGAATGTAAATAGTGATACTGTAATCTGACAGCTTTTCCTTTCCCATTTAACGTCTACCATTCGCTAAGCCAAACCACGCAATTTTCTGACTGAATTACTCATATCTAATCCACGTTCTTTTTCTTGACATGTAAATAAACAGACATTTACCAATTTCCGTGACCTGTCAGCATAACAGCCAGCGAGCCATGATTCGTTTACCCGAGTTCTCACTCGAGCTGATTTGCAAATCATCATTGTTGACAGACAGTCGCACGTGGGAGATACAATCGGTTTCTTTGAAGGGGAAACGCGGGCAGAAATGTTGCCGTGTACCTGTTTGATGTTCATACATACATGGAGATAATCGTTTGATATCAGAAGCGAGCAGAAATCTCGGGAGGAAAACTGTTAGTTTCTGAATTTCTGCTATACACAAGAAGTGTGAAAATTCACATTCTCGAGATAATAACACTAAAATATGTATATATACAGAAGCACATTAAAAACGCACCACTATTATATATACTGATGAAGAGAAGCTGGAAAAAAAGTGTGGGAATGGATTTTCCCCGTATTTGTCATGAGGTAGAGAGCGAATGGCTGCTGGAATGGAAAGTGCATGATTCAACCCACGGGTTTATGTACAGACTACATGAAAACAATGAAAGTTACACGTGCAACACGATTCCCAACAGCTATGACCCTGAAAATGTGTACGCGTTGTGGTAGTATTCTTCTTCTTCCGTCCTTAGCCAACGACCGGCAAAGCAGTCAGTGGCCATTACGCCTAGTGGCGTCTTAAGGGCAACAGCGAATAGATTTTCTTTGCCGCTGTTCCCATCACACCTAATGGCGTCTTTAAGGGCAACGACAAATCAGTTGTGGTAGTATACTTGGTATAAAAAGGCCATTTAGACAAAACACCCGGTACATGTGCTTGAAATGCCACTACTATCTGAAAACGACCGCCAACGAGCCATTGGTTTGTTGGAGACCGGAATAAGCTTGCGGGTCATTGCCAGAAGGATGAATAGACACCACAGCACTATTGTACGTCTTAATGAACGTTGCGGAACCACTGGCAGTGCCCGGGATAGACTTCAGGGTGGCCAACCACGAGTTACTACCCCAGCGCAAGATCGTCATATTGTGCTGAGTCACCTAAGGAATCGTTCTCTCCCGGCAAATCAAACAGCAAGAGCAATAGTGGGTAGACGTGGGCAAGTCTCTCGAATGACAGTCATACGACGACACAGAGATACAGGCCTTACTGCAATACGACCTTATGTATGGCCACACTTGACTCACAGACATCGTCAGCAGCGCCTGCAATGGGCAGAGCAACATGTCAGATGGACTAGACTGCAACGGAATGCTGTCCTATTCACAGACGAGAGCAGATTTAACATATCCTTTGCTGATGGACGTATGCGGATTTGGCGACGGTGTGGAGAGCGCTTTGCAGATTGCTGTGTTCGTCAGCACAACCGATTTAGAGGTGGCAGTATTCACATTTGGGGAGGATTCAGTTTTCACCATCGCTTGCCTCTTCACGTCTTCCGTAGAAATGTTAATGCTGTGACATATCGAGATGAGATTCTGGATGCATTGGTTGCTCCTGCGTTCACAAATTATCCAGACTTGCAGCTTCTCCAGCAGGATAACGCACGTGCGCACACCGCATGCATTACGCAGCAATATCTACAGCAGCAGAACATTGTGTTGATTGATTGGCCTGCCGTATCACCAGACATGTCCCCTATAGAACATCTGTGGGACGAGCTTGGACGCAGAGTCTACAGGCAAGGTTCTCCAGCTAATCTGCAACAGCTCGAAGCTGCTCTTACACGGGAATGGGACTTTATTCCCCGGAATTTCCTTCAGAGACTTGTGCGTTTCATGCGGAGCCGCTGCCAAGCTTGTTTCTAAGCACACGGTGGATATACCAGATACTGAGGATAGTGTGAATGAATTTTTTTATTGGTTGCAATTTTGGTTTTCTGCCTTGCCTGCACAGAATGCAATGAATTTCATAACAATCAAATGTACAAATTAATGACCAGCATGGATTCTTAGGAAAATGAATAAAGATTCCAAATATGTAAACTTGTAAACACTTATATTTACATTTCACACTCTGTTCCTGGATTATACAGGTGGTGCGTTTTTAATGTGCTTCAGTATATAATGCGTCCCTCAATATCAATTGTCAGTTATTGCTCAGAAATTTTGGATAATCTAGTTACGCCAGACTAGAACCATTTTTTTGTGCTAAATGTGTTAAATTGTTTCGTGGGGATTTCATTTTTCTGATTTGTGTTAATAGAAATTGTGATTAAGTGTTAAAATGTGTTAAGTTTACCATTTAATTCACTGTAATTCCTAGGCGTTTAAAACTAGTGAAATACCATAACGCATAGATCATTATTCCCAAACGTTCAGAGTAATGTAATTTCAAATACCCCAGTTTCCTTACACAAGAAGATACGGCTTAGCTGACTGAGATTATTAAGGGTGACGGATCAGTGACCGAATAGAATCGCATTATATTTCGTTGTGTGAAATTAAATAAGTGACTATAGTAATGTTATGTGACTAAACAACAGACGCCGACAAATAGCTAGTAGTGATAGGCGGATATTGTTAAAGTACGAGTATAGATAAATTGAATAAAGGATTTTGTGCTCTGTTCTCTTTCTCGCAGGCAATAACGTGGGAGGGCACATACCCTTCTTTCCCGACATGCCTTCTCGAAAAACCTACGGACAAATGAGTAGCAGTTTTTTAAAATGTTCTTTTCTTCCTTATCTAGCACTCGATCAAAACCAGCGGCCAGCGGTCTAATACCGCCAGTAACATTCTTGTTATTATTGGGTCTTCGATTTTTTGACCTGTTCGGTCCTCTTTCTTCATTCAGAGAGAGTCCAAATATAAACAATAAGATTAATCGTAACTGGACAGTACAGCACACAGAATTATCTATCAAAATTTTCCAGCCCCCTGGGCATACGAAAGAACATATATTCCTGACGTTTGACAGTCGTGGCAACGGAGTGATCCAGAAAACTACGCTGTTTCAACATCGGTACTCATCATAAGTGTCAGCCGATAGGATTTACCATCATTATCAGTTTTTACTTATTGTAACATTTGTCTTAGCAACCAGAGGCTAGACAGTACAGGAACTAATTTTCCTCCTTTTTTTTGTAACTGTGAACGTCCCGAGAACGTCTTGCTTCAGTAACTCTATGCGGTGACACAGGATTCATCCAGAAAAAATTAAACCACCACATTTGGCGTCCACCTTGTAATTATTATTCGATACAAAGGCTGAACTGGGGCCGGATTTGGCAACCCAACTGACAATATATGTTTAGACTTTTGTTATTTTTTTCAAGGGATAACTACACCATGATTATGTAAGTAAGCGCGTTTGTGGCCACAGATGACAGAGTGAGAGACAGAGAGAGAGAGAGAGAGAGAGAGAGAGAGTAAATAATTCTCCTTTGTTACAATCATTGTACTAGCTCCTTTTTTTATTTCGCCAAACTAAGTACTTTACTGAGTAGTAATTTAGTGGGAACCTGTTCTTCACAGTCTATTCTGTAATCTAGTGTTTATCTTTGACCTTTGGGTTATTAACTTCTTTTGGGATCTTTTCTCAACAAGGGTAGGGCACTTATTCGGTTATTTTAATATATCTGTAAACTTGATTCATTTGATTTCTCTATATGTTTGATGTTGTAAACAGTATAATTATAATAAACAACAAAATGAACTACATGTGTGTAATGGTTAGACCCATACCCAATTATCCATACTTTTTTCACGTGTGTGTGTATTGTTGTGACATAATTGTGTGTGCGTGGGTGTGTAGTGTAACATATATTTCATATAGGGAGAGAAATGTCGTTTTATATTAAAATATAGTCGTATAGATAGGCTCGACTAGAGAAACTACTCATTCCAGAGACAGATCTTCCTCTTACACTATTCCCTCATGAAAATCTATTTCTTGCACCTTTTATTCTCACATATTTACCACTATCACTTCTGCTCAGACGGGGCCATAAATATCTTCTGACCTATCTTTGAAAATTTCCGACACCTGGTCAGAAAAAAAGACCAACAGAGAAATACTGCACTCATACAATGTAGAGGAAAATTGGTTCCTAAATAACCTCGTAAAAACAAAGCTGAAATTTTCGGTCATATAAAAAGACATACTAGTCTGGAAAAAATTGTAATGGAAGGCATATTTCCTGGAAAAAGGGAAAGGGGACGAACTAGACGACGGTGGATCCAGGACATTACAGAAAGTCTGATCATGTCTTTGGGTGATGCAGGTTGAATTGCCCAGAATCGTGATACGTTCAGAGCAGCTGTTATGGAGACAACGTTCTGGAGAGAATACGTCACTTGGTGATGTACATTATGCACTAGACATCATAGAAAATGTTTAGGCCCTAGTCGCCAGATAACAAATGGCTTGAACAGTATGTCCATAGGCTAGATACTATGTGGTTCTCGATGAACTGAAGACTATGACTAGTAATAAATAACGTTTGTTTTTAATTTTAGAAAATTATTTTTTGTCCTTCAGAAAATTTCCAAATGATCTGCCAAAAATCGTAAGTTAGAACATATTCTTATCTTTCATCTACACATTTTGCAGGGTATGTTCTATTTCGAATATACATTGCTTTTTTCGGAATTAAATTGATTTTACACACTCTGTTATTGGGCAGTCAGTCCAATCTATGTCTGTTGTATAACAACTATAAATCTTTATTTCTGACCCAAGTAAACTGACGTTTAATCTAAAATGGTGACTTGTGTATATGCCTCCTCCATAACTCTGAAGGTCAGCAGTGATTGACTCTTTTATTATTGACTCCTCTTCCAAACTTTGGTTTATAACTCAACTCCACTCCCCTATATCAGTCTACTGTCAGTTTAGTTCAGATTTGTCCACCACATAGTAATAAACTGTCAAGTATGTCTTCACTTTCAAGAGCTATATTGCTGACACTGTTCGCTGGTCTCCGCCATGATATCATTGTTTATTTCTTCTGATGTCAAAGTAGTGTCCGATTGGCTGAGTGGTTAGTGTGACAAAATGTCTGAACATGCTCTTTTGTGTGATCTCACACACCTACAGCCATCCAGCAGTATTATTTATGTCTCTCACATTGCTTTTATTTGGCGTAAATTATATGCCTTTTCATTCGTTATTTTCACTATTTTGCTCTATGCTGGACATAGCATGGTGAAGTCTCTAACACGCTACTCCCCAATGGCAGTATTTTTTACGGGAGTAATGCGTGTCTTATTGTTAACCACTCCTCAGACGCATTATCGTAACAATACCCAGTCCTCAGACGTGTTATCGTAACAATACCCATGTGGTAAAGTGGGATGTTATAAATATTTATAGGGGACTTAGTGTACTGACTGAGATCAGCTGTGAAGGTATCTGTATCTAATACGTGTAGTGTTTTACAGATAACCTTACTTGCTACCACATTTATACCTCAGTCAGAATTATTCTGGAATATTGTGATGACTACGTTGAATGTCTAGGGTTATTTAAATGATGAATTGTAAGTCACAACAACAACAGACAGATAAACAATTTAATTTATTCCACCACACTTGACACCACTGTGACACTCACACACATGTAACACTCTATAAGACTATCTTAAATGAATCAATGATAAAGTTTCAAATAGATATATGTATTAATTACTGTCACTAATATATATCCTGATTCAACTACACAGTGAACCAGGAATCACAATCAAATGTAATCACAATTTATATGTACATAATTTATAAGTATGAACCTTGTAGTGACATATTTTATTAATATTATCCTATGTGTGTCAGTTGTGTAGTAGTACTATGAGGTAATACTGGTTTTGTTTTTTCAAGCTATGTTGTTATTTGTCATCATGACTTCAAGTGTTTGTTTATCTTGGAAATAGTATGGGGAAAAGTTCACAGTTCCTATCAATTTAAACAATGTATTTTTCCCTCTGTTTTATTATAAAGTCAATTTTAGAGGGGGGGGGGGAATAATGTTGAGCTCCTCTGGCCAACGAAGCTTATCTTTCGTGATGGCGGCAGGAAAAGACTCCTCTGCTCGATAGCTTCCCTGTGTTCTGGAGACACCTCACTGGTCACTATCTGGACCCAGGAGTATGCTGACAGCCTCTAGATTCAGCAAAGCTCAGACCAGGTGCTGCTCAATAACTTTAGGACCACGGTCCCTGAAACAAGAAGGTTGTACCTCCTATTTCATAACTAATTTATAATCTATTTCCAGACTGAACACAACACATAACAAACACTGAGTTCAGAGCGGTAGGCCAACTGCTATCTTCATCTGAAACAATTTTCACCAGTATACTCCTCCCTAATGGTCACTACGCCTCTGCAATTCCAGCATAAGTTCTTTCTAGTCAATAAGATAGGTGTCAGTGTACTGTTAGGCAATTCCATGCAATTTTACTTTTCTCAGACACGTTCTGTTCAGGTTGGAGCAATATCTAGGCTTTGCCTCATGTTCGCTACTGAACCACACACATATACAGACATAAATTATCAATTTACATTCAATTTTCATTAAAAGATATCAAATATTTCAAGCTTACCACAATTCATGGGAATAATACACAATTACGTTGACTGGCAATGAAATATGGCACAAAATCCGACCTGCCGCTGTCTCAGGCTTTTATTTAGAAAAATATAAGCTGATTCTCAACGCACTGTTGCTTTAGAAAGTTTATTTGAAGATGTGTTGCTGAACTGACGCTTCTAATTGCCTATATTGGCGGGTCTAACCAATCGTGCCATGTTTACACAGCTTTTCAAAAAAAGAACCTCTACTACTGTTTCCCTAACAACAACAAAATTAGTATTTGTAGCCCGACTAATCGTGTTTAGCCTTACATTTACTGCGCTCCAATCAAATATGATTTAACATGGGGACCTATTTCCCGTACAATGGTGGTTTCCGAATCTGCCACTGAGCGATTCTGATTTTGGTGTTGTCTGACACCCTCACTATTTCTTTTGGCTATAATTTGTTAATTCCTAGACTATTTGCGTAACGCTTAACATATTCTTTGTCAGCAAGTCCTAAGGAACCCAACTATATAAATTTTATGGGGCTAAGGGCTGTGTTCAAAATATGCATTTTCTTCTACCTCCCGTTCACTTCGATCGATGTGGTGTCTGGGTACTGTCATGTTTTCAAACGTAAACCAGTATAATGTCATCTTTCCCAATAAGCATTTTTCAGGTTTTTAAACCTAACTCTCGAATGGGTAGTGTTTTGTATCACTGTCGATTTGAAAAAAAAGTTAGTGCATGTGGCCTTACACGCGTGATGGTAGTAATTGTATAGCGAGACGCGTGTTAGTGTTGCATGCGTTCCGGCTTTCAGCCCTCCCTTCTCTCTATCCTAATTCTATGTCTTTTCGTTTATGTTAACTTAGTGTATAAAATGACATGAATGGGATATTAAATATAGGTCAGCTTGCGTATCTCAAGGTTTTTCTTAGAAATGCAGTACACGTTTTATCGTAGAAAGCGTGTATGCTGCAGTAGGCTTTTACTATCAACGTGAAACGTTACAATTTGCAGACGAAGTAGAAAACAAGGGATATTTCGAGTACAGTCATTGTGACAGCACTGTTCTTTACCATTCTTCTTTCCTTTTATTGAATTTATGTGTTAGGCTTTACATTTACTTTTTAATTTATATATGTGGATTAGAATTTCTCACGACAAATTCTCCCCACTTAAAACAGACGTTATATGTCAGTCTATAATTCTATATACACATAGAGAAATGTATTATTTTTCCTGGGTTTTAGGGTGATTCTCATCACACGGATGGCGGCTTAAAAAATCCGCTCCCAGATTTGTTTTTCCACTTATATACTCTATGCTAAACTCAAATGGCTGCATCAGTAATGACCAACGGAGTAATCTAGAGTTTTCATGTCTAGCCTGCGCTAGAAACGACAAGGGTTTGTGATCCGTTTGCAACTTAAATGCCTTCCCATACAGATAAATATTGAATTTCTTTATCGCCCATATTACTGCAAGACATTCTTTTTCGCTAGTTGAGTAGTTGGTTTCAGCTTTATTCAACTTTCTGCTAGCATATGCCACTGGGCTTAATTCCCCATCCAATGCATCTGATTTATGTAGCATAGTCGCACCTAACCCAATATTACTGGCATCCGTTCTTACAATGAATTCTTGACTTAAGTCCGGTAATTTCAAAATAGGTTTGCTTGTGAGCTTTTCCTTCAATTCCTGGTAAGCGAATTCGCATTGTGGTGTCCATGTAATTCGATCTGGATTTCCTTTACGTGTCAAATCAGTTAACGGTGCACATATGGAATTAAAGTTTTTGATATACTTTTGGTAGAAACCACATAATGAGACAAAGGATCTCACGTCTTTCCTGGTTTGTGGTCTCGGGGCTTTCTTTAGTTTCTCTAAATTCTTGGGGTCAGGGGTCATGTTTCCCTGATAAACTGTGTGTCCCAAAAATTCTAATTCTTTACATCCAACACAACATTTGGTTGGTCGGGCTGTCAAATTCGCTTCTCTAATTCGATTAAACAGCATGTTCAGAGAGTCAATGTGTTCCTCAAATGTTTCTGTTGCTATAAGGATATCATCCATAAAATTTGTTATACAGGGATTATTCAGAGGATCCAATAATTTTCTCATCATTCTAGAGAAGACACTAGGCGCATTCTTCAAGCCAAATGGCAATCTATTAAACTCATAGTGTCCTTCTGAGGTACTAAACGCTAGGTATGGTCTAACCTCAGGGTTTACTGGAATCTGATAGTATCCTTTACTCAGGTCCACTTTTGAGAAATATTTAGCTTTATTTAGCCTGGCAAACAACTGATTTGTATCCGGCAATGGATCCACCTGTCCTTCTGTGATAGCATTCAGTCTCCTGTAATCTATACAGAGTCTATGTTCTCCAGAGGGTTTCCGTAAGAGTACAACACCGGAACTATACGAAGATTCACTGTGTGAAATAATTCCTTCCTTCAACAAATAGTCTATCTCTTCCTTCAAAGCTTTCTCCTTAGCAAAAGGAATCGAATAGGGATTCATTCATACAGGTGTGGGGTCTATCAGCTTCATATCATATTCCAATAAGTTTGTATGCCCTGGTCGGTCTGTTAACACCTCTGTATGAGTATCTAGAACCTGTTGTACTTTCTTGTTTTGCTCTTTCGTTAAGTGTGTACTGATTTTTACCTGTGCCGCTGTCTCACAGGGATGTAATGGATATTCAAATGATGAAAGTGGTTCCTTTTTCATCTCCATGGCGATGAACAAGGTCAACAAGTGTGTCTCTTCCTGAATTTCTCTTTCCAAATATTTCTTCAGGAGATTCACATGATAGATTTTTTCTTTCCCCTTCTTATCTATCTTATAATTTGTTCTAGACACCTTCTCTAGAACTGTATATGGACCTTGCCATCCAATTTGTAACTTATTCTGGCTACCGGGCAGAAGAAGCAGTACCTTCTCTCCCACAGCCAAATCTCTGTCTTTAGCTTTCCTGTTGTAATAGGCAGCATATTTTTTCCTGGCTTGTCTCAAATTGTCATTGGCAAGTTTCCAGCCAGTTTTTAAACGAGTGGTCAGCTCATTCACATATTGGTATGAGGATGTAATGTTTTCCTCTGCCTTTTCATCAGTCCACGTTCTTAACAGCGCTTCCAGTGGACCTTTTATTGGCCTTCCAAATAATAATGTCGCCGGGGCCATTCCGGTTGAACTATGGGGTACCTCCCGATAAGCAAAGAGTGCGCCGTGAAGGTACTGATCCCATGTATCTGGTTTTTTGTGTGCCAACTTTCTCAGGATCGACATCAACGTGCCATTAAATCTTTCCACTTGGCCGTTCCCTTGGGGGTGGTATTCACTACAATGGAAGTGTTTGGCCTGGAACCTCCTGAAAACTTCTTCTGTTAGTTTCCCCTTGAACTGAGAGCCATTATCAGTCAAGGTTTGATTGGGAAAACCTAACCTTGTGAAAATTGTGAGCAATGCCTCTGCCACATGTTTAGAATCAATCGATGACAGGGCTACCGCCTCTCCCCACATAGAACAAGTGTCCACCAGAGTCAGAATGTAGCTGTTCCTTCTCTTGGTTCGGGTGAGAGGTCCCACAAGATCCACGGCAACTCTCTCAAAGGGTGTTCCCACTATGGGCATTTCCCCCAGAGTTGCTGGTGCAGTCCAATGCTTAGGTGCTACTCGTTGGCACTCTGGACAGGATTTTACATATCGTTTGATATCTTCAGTTATTCCTGGCCAGAAATAGTGACAAGCTATTCGCTGTCCTGTTGCGCTGATCCCCATATGACCACTGAAGGGAATCGCATGCCCTAGTTCCAACACTTTAGTCCTATATGAAGTGGGGAGAACCAGCTGTCCGTGACCATTGGATTCAGATCCAGCCTTCCTATATATCAGTTTGTTCTTCATATAAAATTCTCCCTTGCCTGGAGGTGTATGAGATTTGGGCAACTTCTTGAAACACGGCTTGAGTGTTTTGTCCTCCGCCTGTGCCTTCCTCATCTCATCTGGATGAGTATTTATTGGATTATCCTCCTCCTTTTTAGACTGTGATCTGGTCTGCACTGTTGCCAATATCACAGGTCTCTTGGCATTCCCCAAGAAGACATATCTACACCCCAATATCAGAGGGTAGATTGGCTCATTTATCACTGCTGCTTTTATGATTCCTTCCACATATCGCGTTTTCACCTTTATCCGGGCGACGGGAAGTGTCATGGTAGCTACATCCTTGGTTGCAGTTTGAATCTCCACTGTTTCTGTGGTGTATTGATCTGCCTGCACCAGGTGAGAACTCACAACGGAATCGTAATCTAAACCGGTATCATATAAACACCTTATGGTGACACCATTACAGATGACATCTTCACACACTGGGGGGGTGGTATGGTTCCTGTAGTTCTGCAGGTTTGACCTTCTTTTCCTTTTTCCCAGATGTCATAGCAGCACAATGAGGAGGTTTCCTTCTACAATGGTCAGTGTCATGATTGTTCATCTTACAATTTTTACACCACCTTTTTCCTTGGTTGAAAGATTTTCTTTCATCATATTTCCTTTCATCGAATTGTGGGGTTTTATTTTTATTGTCATACCGTGGCCTATCAAACTGGTGCTTACCTTTGTTTTGATCTCTAGGATCAAATTTATTAGAGTTCTGTGGTGCCCTAAAATTTTTCACCTGTTTCGTTTTATTACCTGATACCTCTGCCTGAGCTGCTTGGTACCTTTCTGCAACACTTAATAACTCACCCAGTCTCTCTGCACCTTGTTCCATGAGAAACTTTCTCAGGTCTGGAGCCATGGACTCTCTTAATTGTTCTATAAGGACCATTTCCTTAAGATCTTGGGTTTTCCCCAGAGAAGTCCATTTCTCCAAGTATGTCTCTAACCGTGCAGAGAACTGGTGATAGGTTTCACCTGACAGTAGTTTTGCATTCCTAAATTTTTTCCTATAAAATTCTGCGTTCTTTTCATATCTTAACAAAAGAGCCTGCTTTAGCATGTCATAATTTTCTTGATCACCTCTGTTCATTTTGGCAAAAACTTCATAAGCTGCCCCACGAAGCCCTTGAGATAACTTTAAGCTCCACCTTTCTCTCTCTAACCCATACGTGGTAGCTAATAGTTCATATCTATTTAGATAGCTCTCAATATCATCTTCCTTCTCAACAAAATGATCTAAATGAAAGTTCATAGTTGAGGTTGAGGCTCCCTGACTAGTAGTGGCATCAGAGGTAAAGGGACTGGCACCATTTTCAGGAGCATGGCCTTGAAACTCAAACTCCCGTAGTCGTAACTCATGTTCCCTTTGTAATCTCTTCTCCTCCTTTTCTGCTTCCCTCTCTGCAGCTAATCTTCTTTCCTATCTTTCTGCAGCCAATTTCTTCTCTTCTCTTTCTGCAGTCAATTTCTTCTCTTTTCTTTCTGCAGTCAATCTTCTTTCTTCTGCTTCCAATTTCTTAGCCTCAGCCTCAATCTGCAGCCTCTTAGTCTCAGCCTCAGCCTCAAATTGCAACTTCTTAATTTCTTTTTCAGCCTCTAACTTTCTTTCGGCCTCTTTTTCTAATCTTCTTTCTTAACGTTCAATATATTTGTCACATTCAGCAGTGACATAAGCAATCATAATTTGCCCGTCCATTCCTAACTCTTTTGCAGTCTGCACAGCAGCAGATCGAAATTTGGCCAGGTCAGCCATTTTCTAACAGGTAAATGTATGTAATGTCTAACTAAACAATACAATCTGTAATTACTTATCCAAAGAGACCACAGGCACTGAGAGCTCAACGTTATTTATTTCCACCCAAGGATACCTTTTAATTCTTATATTTCCCAATATATATATAATAGGAGAAAGTTCAATATCCCGGGATCGAGACCCCAATATATGTGGTAAAGTGGGATGTTATAAATATTTATAGGGGACTTAGTGTACTGACTGAGATCAGCTGTCAAGGTATCTGTATCTAATACGTGTAGTGTTTTACAGATAACCTTACTTGCTACCACATTTATACCTCAGTCCGAATTATTCTGGAATATTGTGATGACTACGTTGAATGTCTAGGGTTATGTAAATGATGAATTGTAAGTCACAACAACAACAGACAGATAAACAATTTAATTTATTCCACCACACTTGACACCACTGTGACACTCACACACATGTAACTCTCTATAAGACTATCTTAAATGAATCAATGATAAAGTTTCAAATAGATATATGTATTAATTACTGTCACTAATATATATCCTGATTCAACTACACAGTGAACCAGGAATCACAATCAAATGTAATCGCAATTTATATGTACATAATTTATAAGTATGAACCTTGTAGTGACATATTTTATTAATATTATCCTATGTGTGTCAGTTGTGTAGTAGTACTATGAGGTAATACTGGTTTTGTTTTTTCAAGCTATGTTGTTATTTGTCATCATGACTTCAAGTGTTTGTTTATCTTGGAAATAGTATGGGGAAAAGTTCACAGTTCCTATCAATTTAAACAATGTATTTTCCCTCTGTTTTACTATAATGTCAATTTTAAAGGGGGACACATAATGTTGAGCTCCTCTGGCCAACGAAGCTTATCTTTCGTGATGGCGGCAGGAAAAGACTCCTCTGTTCGATAGCTTCCCTGTGTTCTGGAGACACCTCACTGGTCACTATCTGGACCCAGGAGTATGCTGACAGCCTCTAGATTCAGCGAAGCTCAGACCAGGTGCTGCTCAATAACTTTAGGACCACGGTCCCTGAAACAAGAAGGTTGTACCTCCTATTTCATAACTAATTTATAATCTATTTCCAGACTGAACACAACACATAACAAACACTGAGTTCAGAGCGGTAGGCCAACTGCTATCTTCATCTGAAACAATTTTCTCCAGTATACTCCTCCCTAATGGTCACTACGCCTCTGCAATTCCAGCATAAATTCTTTCTAGTCAATAAGATAGGTGTCAGTGTACTGTTAGGCAATTCCATGCAATTTTACTTTTCTCAGACACGTTCTGTTCAGGTTGGAGCAATATCTAGGCTTTGCCTCATGTTCGCTACTAAACCACACACATATACAGACATAAATTATCAATTTACATTCAATTTTCATTAAAAGATATCAAATATTTCAAGCTTACCACAATTCATGGGAATAATACACAATTACGTTGACTGGCAATGAAATATGGCACAAAATGCGACCTGCCGCTGTCTCAGGCTTTTATTTAGAAAAATATAAGCTGATTCTCAACGCACTGTTGCTTTAGAAAGTTTATTTGAAGATGTGGTGCTGAACTGACGCTTCTAATTGCCTATATTGGCGGGTCTAACCAATCGTGCCATGTGTAGCCTCGCTTTTACTGGGGTGTGAACCGCTGTCTAGAGGATGTTGATGGTGTCGTAGTGACAACGGTCCAACACGGGCGATGCTATTCCGACTTGACAATAATAACGCGAATGTTTCTTTCTTGGAACGTGAAGGAAGGACTTCAATAACAAGTAGGCACGTCAATGAGTGCCAATGTGTATAGGGACGAACTCGTTAGGTTTTCTGACATCATAATTTATTTAGGACGAAAATACGTTGACGACAACAGGTTAAAGTACTCCAACATGGATTCCACAGTAAACGTACATGTAGCATATATATAGGCATGGTACAGGCATCATAATAACTTCCTCACATAAGATCAGGGTTTGACCTTGCGTCAATGTCATGACCGTTAGGACTATTCACCTATAAAGATCTTGGAATAAATATATTGATTCTGTCCTACAATTCTGGTCGGGTACTTTAGTAGCTTGGTACCCCTGACATGGCAGATCCATACATACTTGCATATAATATAAACAACGAAGGTTATGTCCTAGTGCTTGGCTAACCTCTCTTCGTCGCCGTGACTCGTGCGACGGCAATCCACATAATTTTACAATCCAATAAACCGTAAAGGATGAAGCCTTGAATCCTTTATAATATTAAAATGCTTTCAGTGAAAGTCCCCATTGATCCATTATAACACCCCTTTGCAGAAAGGTGCTAGCTAGATGCCAACGAAGGATGGTGACACGAAAGTTCAAGTAAACAATTCACTTCTTACCAAAACTGGTTCGGACTTACGTGTAGTGTAATCCGACAATGGCTTCTACCAAGAAGTCATTGTACCAGAAGAATACCTAACCGAACACACTGGGTATATATAGGAATATAGGCAACAGACTCAATGTCTGGCTTGAGATGCTGGCTTTCATTTTTTACCTCTGACGTCATCTGCCTTGCTTGGACACAAGCGCGCACGAATTCACCTACACCAAATTGTGCATATTCGTGCGTGACAGAAGACATTTATAAAAAACAAACATCAACATAAGTTGGTGTGTACTCACTCAACCGAAGTAGAACCTGATGACTACCCGTGAGTGTTTAGAATACAATAAAGGAGGCATCAGCTTCCTTCACACCGTCCGCAAAAAAATTTAATTCTATTAAATTTTATCTTTCATTTAATTACCGCGGAGAGGTGAAACAAGCTTACAAATATGTATTATATACTAATAATACTAATAATGCAAGAGAAGCATATTAATCAATAAGAGGAGAGTGAACGAACAAAATCAAATTCAACTCAACTCAACAACAAATATGCATAAAAGCATATCATCACAATTGACCTACTTTGGAACAATGTGGAAGAGATGAAAGAAAATCAAAGCATAAAGGATGATTAATTGAAACCAAATGCAATAAGAAATAAAGAGATATGGTAATACATGAATTTAAAGGAAAAGATGAAAATGCATAAAAATTAAAAAATGAGAAGTGGCAAAAATCAAAGAATATGAATACAACACTTGAAGTTATCAACACACTTAACCGTGTCTAAGGATGAGTAGTATCATTAAATAACTACCAATGACGTATCACTATCTAAAATGAGTGATAGTTACCCGATGTAATCATTAGGATGAAAATATTTATAGTTAATTATATCAAACTAATTAAATATGTTCATTAATCACAATGTACTGAATAATGTTTCAGTTCATTACACTGCTACAAGCTCAATAAGTTCCAGAAGGTTCTAAGTTAACCTTAAAACAGTTCATAAATACGAAGATCCTTTAAAAGTTTGAGTATGTTGAAATACCATAGATTCCACAAAATATTGTTAAATAGTTCACGATATACTAATGTTATTCTAAATACACAATGTATCTTTACGCAGATAATGTCATAAATACTAAAAGTTATGTGATCCACACTGTTATATATATATAATTCACTTTTTTTTTTTTCTTTTTTCCGCTTCAAGTAATTCAACGGAATGTTACAACTTTATTCACTTGACTAAGTATGTACAAAAATGTCACTGATTCACAAAGTAAAGTTCAAAGAACGTCATGTTTACAAACGTAAAGTAGTATGTGTAGAGGCATCCACATTTGTAGGGCGTACCAAGTCGCATGATTCACTCGGGCAGCGGGATAAAATGTCAGCGAACACATTCTGTGATCCAGGTATAGCCCGGATTGTGAAACAGTAGGGTTGCAATGAAATTGCATATCTGGTGGACTTTGCAGATCTGACGTCTTTGGTGTTTAATGCAGTAAGTGCTTTCTGATCAGTCTCTACAAAGAAGTGAGATCCCAGAAGATAACGTTGGAGTTTAGTTATAGACCACACGAGAGACAAAAGTTCCTTATCGAGAACGGAGTACTTTTGTTCAGCCGACGTAAGTTTCCTTGAGACGAACAGTACTGGGTGCAAGGTGCCCGCATTCTCCTGTAGTAACACGCTTCCAATACCGTAGGCAGAGGCGTCACTGAGCAAGATGAAAGGGAGGTTCGCATTAGGCAATTGTAACATAGGAGGTTTAGAAAAGAATGCCTTAATGGTGTCCAACGCGATTTGCTGTTCCTCCGACCACCGAATCACGTTAGCCGCGCCCTTTTTTAATAACGAAGAGAAAGGTGCAGTAATAGTGGACAGATGAGGTATGAACTTAGCGTAGAACTGAACAAGACCCAATAATGATCTCACTTGTTTCTTAGTTTTGGAAGTAGAAATGTTGAGGATTTTAGAGACATTACTGTCCTCAGTATATAACCGACCGTGACCAACGCGGTGACCTAAAAATGAAATTTCGTGAAAACCCACGAAAGCTTTAGATGGCTTAGCCGTTAAATTACATGACGTAGTGGACAGTAATGTTTTCAATCCAATAATGTGTTCATCCCATGTGTCATTAAAGAGACAAATGTCGTCAATATATGTAATGACATCGGGACGATGAGAAAGTACGCGACGCATCATGCGTACAAATGTAGCCGGTGCATTTACTAAACCGAATGGCATGAAATTATATTGGAATAACCCCCGTGGAGTCGAGAAAGAAATGATCTCTAGAAAAGAAAAGAAACAATGATTAGTAAAGAAAAGAGATGATGACTGCATAGGCTGAGTCATCAAAGAATGTGATATCAAAATCCAATATTAGTAGGTTACTATCTGCGTGACGCAGAATCGGGAACCAATTGTAATCGGAGAGAATGGTGGTGAAAATACACACCATTGTCCCGCTCGATAGCCATGCGAGCATCTTTATTGGTTCTGAATGTAACCACGGCGTCACCATACCTGTTTTTGGTATGTGATAATAGACGTACGAACTTAACGTCCGCCGTGTGATTGAGAAAATCTCCCAGTGCCTGCCAAGTGGTTCGTTGTGGCAGATTTTGCACAAGGATGGTGCGAGAAGATGCACCTCTACCAATATAAGTGGTAGCGTTGTAACAAGAATGTGAATAAGGTTGATGGGTAATCTTAGCCCTCTTAGGTAAGTTATAGTCTTTATTATTTACATGTATAGAATTATTGTTCTTAAATGAACCATACTTTTGTACTTGAGTCTGATAACTTACACTAGGCAAAGGTGGTGTACGGCATGTCGTATACCCCTGCTTGCTGGACAAATTGACAACTTTGTCGACAACCTTATTGGTTTTAGTTTTCCCATTTGAGTTACAACTCTTATTTTTATTAGGAACATCCTTTACTTTTTCCTCAAACGTAACCTTTTTCTTACGATCAGTTGCCTGCTGATCAAGTCGAGGGAAGGTATATGTCCCCCGGAATGACTTACTAGTCTTCACAGGTTGCGTTGAAACCTTAATATCATTCTTAAGAATGGAAGCATGTCGTAAAGGTTGCAACGAATTAGCAACAGTGGCGTAATGAACAATGGAATCGTTCTCCATGCTAGATTCCAATACCTTAGCATTGCATAACAGGTTAGTAGTATGTGTATGTGACATAACTCTAGGTATAGACTTAAATGCATAGGCATCCTGTATATGCTGCTTTTCCCATTCAGCAATTTGCTGTGGGGTACACTCTTTTATACCGTGTATGCGATCCAGGATGACATCAGAAATTGGATTCTGAAGGAGACAGGCGTGGATCTTTCCTGAAAAAAATGGTGTTTTCAAATCAATAATAGCTGTGGGAAAAGTTTCCACAGTTCCGCCAAAAGTCACACATTGGATGGTCTCCCCAGTTGCATAGGCAGGGTTTACCAAAGAGTTCCTGATGCCAATCGTGCTGCAGAATGAATCGAAAAGGACAGAGCATTGAATAGAATTTAGGAAACCACGATTGAACTTAAGTCTTCCTTCTCCATTGTGAGCTGAAGTAGCCGTACACACAGCTGGTAGACTGGGTAACACATGTCCGCAACGGAGTGTCGTGATCGCCTTGGGCTGGAATAGGGTTTTACATTCTTGGCAACACTTTATCTGTTCATAATCAATAGAACAAGACATTGCATTATGAGTGTTATTATTCGTATTATTATCTTTGTTAACTTGTGTGTCAACAATAGCTACATTAGTTTGATGGCGTGGCCCTCTGCTAGAAGATCTATCTCTACGACGCGATCGACTGTGACCATCATTTCTAAAATTGCCATTATTATCATTTCTGCTTGTGTTACCGTATTGATTTGAATGATAATCAGTGATATCACTGTTATAGCGTTGACCATAAGATCTATTACGAAAATCTTGTCTATTGTTAGGATTCTGAGATTTAGATCACCAATTTTGTTTATAAGTATCTACTTGATAATTTCCATACTTATTGTTATCCCAATCTCTTGATTTGTGAAATTGACCCCAAGAATTGTTATATGGAGAAGCATGCTGAAATTGTTTCCCCTTATAAAAATTACAAGAATTGAAATTCTCGTTATTTCCCTTTTTGTAGTTTCTGTCATAACTTAAAGAGCGATGGCGTCTGCGATAATCCTGTTGCATTGCAAAAGCAACGGGAAATTCATCTTTAACCTGAGTATTCAAAAAATTCAAGTTTGGGTGTGCGGTACAGTATTGTACACATGTTTGCTGCATTTCATTTATGCTTGAATGTTTATGTTCGTGCAAAAAAGCAAGAAAAGCTGGGTTAACCGAGGACAAAACTTTATCGCGTAATAATAAATCTCTCAAGGCGTCAAAAGTTTTATCCGTCTTGGATAATTCGATCCATCTATCCAAAGTAATTGCTATTTGATCAATTAAAAATTATGTGTGAACCTTTGTTTGAAGCTCAGTTTGCTAACGGAAGCATTAGTTTTAGAAGTTCAAACGAATATTGTTTACAAGCTGACAATTTGACTCAGTCAGTGACAGTCAAGCATGTATATATGGGATGAGGCGGAGATAATGTGTGACTTGGTCTATTGATCAGTCCAGGTAGTTGCAATTGATATCTAACCTGAACAATAGCCAATGTAACATTGCACTGAGACCATTGGTCCACTGATACCGCGGATGATTGTATTATGGCACCCTAGTGATTGAGATCTCTATACGTGATTAGTGCCTCGAGTGAGTAGTCCAATAAAAACCTATGTAGAAATGGTTACACAGTCGATGGTGTCGATGGACTTCGGTCATACAGATGGAGTGATGAGATAGAGACTTTTGTCAACAACACGAACCTTTGTACATCATTCGCACATTATACACCTCCATTCCATTGTTCTACACAAACATGAGTAGGTCAAGTTGACATTCCATCACTACAGTGCTTGCAGGCAACACATAGGACTCTTGTCAAATGATGAAATGAACCAGAGCTAATCTGCCCGAACTGGAGTGCATAAATAAATGTACTTTCATCAACATATATTATATCCAACTAAATATCAACATCTATGTTTCTTTTTTCTCTTGATTGGACATTTGACTGTTGATATGTTTCTTGTATTTTCTTCTCAGCTCTAATCTAGATCATATCTCCTTTCTTCTCTCCTAGTTCACTTTGTCGGTTTAATAGTATCATGCTCTCACTCCATTATTCGTTACGTCTTTTTCACTGTTCACTTAGACTCTCTCTCTCACATATTTTCCTTTCTACTTATGGCTTGCCAAAGACTACACGCTCTTATACAGACTAGATAATATTATCGCTTTTCGAATCATATATGTCACCATTCTCGATATTATCTCGAACAATTTGTCGCTTTCTATTCTGGTTCAAGTTCATGTTAGCTTGTTCTTCTAAACATTCTCAAAATTTATTGCATTGTTTACCCAGTAATAATTCTGTTATTTTCGTGAACCTACACGTTAATTTAGCTAGATGTTTCAGCTTCTTTTATTACATACATTAAGATGCCTACCTGTGTGTTGTTAATTAATGCATTAAGTGGCGAATGATTTCGCTTCGTCAGGATAGCACCAGTCTCACATAAAACGGATTTATGACCTGATTTCATTTGCACGATCTTGTATTAATCACAAAGAGCAGACTGCTCAGTTCACTTTCTCGAGGTTTACCCTTCATAGTATATTGTATCATGTTCAATTATGATTCTTTAAGAGGTGAGCGCAGCATAAATGTCGTTCGTCAATGATCTAGAATATAACGGTTCTCCTAATTGATAGTAACGTGTCATCGCACATTTTTTCAATAAAGTCTCATAGTGATACCGGAAATGTAGAAATTATTCCATTGTCTTCTTATTTGAATTTTTTGACTATGCCACTCACGGATTTGCATAACAGTGTTGACTTATGGGAATAGTGTAACATCACAATTTTAGGTATTGCGGTTTCTTTTTTTCTATGACTGAGAATTTATTATTATCTGTTATACATCGTTTGATGGTATTGCATAGGCTTTGTGTTCTATTCTTTACTCCTCTTGGGTGAGAACAGCTAGTCCTTTTAAAATTCTTAGTCATTAATATATAAAACTTGGTGGTGTACATGTACTAACATAGTTTAGAAATTTGGTATGTATATTTGTGCAAACTATAAAATATTTTATGTATATAATTTATGAATTAATTATTTTTATACCCAACTCCCTTTAGTTTGTAATGTTCAATACATTGTCATGTTTATAATAGATCTTGTGTATAAACCCATTCACGTCATTTATTCCTCTCTCATAGCCCATTTTCTTTTGCATATTCGTGCGAGTTTTGGTGTGCTTCGCTTTAGGCCGAACGTCATCTATTCCGTAATATAGGATTGAAAACTAATCGGTGTCTTCGTCAAGTTTGTCTACCACTGTTTTTCTACAACATATCTCTAGCTGTTTTTCAGTCTAAAGCCTATTGAAAGGGCATCAGTATTTGTACATGATATACCTTGTGCTCACATTTAGCTCACAGAGCACAATGTGCTCCTGCAGTTGACAATCGTCTTCACACCATTATGCTCGTCACTGGTACACTGCATCTTCCCATGTTTGAACTGTTAATAGAATAATAACAGCTTGGAGAATCAACCCAGATATATATAGGAATTTTCAAAGATACATGTTGAGACATAGATCTCTTTTACTCGAAGGGAGATTTTCTACACTTATTACATTCTGTATTTATCTGTTCGCTGTTTTAATTCTTTACTCACTCATAATTATGTATGAATTTCTAGTTACAACATACAACTACCATCTATGTACCTATTTAATTCGGCATGAATACGCACATTCTGCCTATTTTTGTCTTTAATGCTTTTATTTTAGCTCTAGCTCTTTACGCAACTACATATTGGAAATTTTGTAATGGATTGATGCTCGGTATTTTGATTTAGGCACATTATAACTTGGTTATTTCTCACTCCTAATTGTCCGGTGGTCTATGTACTTTTGCAATGAGAGAACTCCTGTCGCACATCTCTTATTTCTAACTTAAATGTCTTCGCACAAAGACTCGGTGTGCACCACTACTACATAAATAGGAGATTAATTTAGGACTGTTGGGTGTCTCGACTCATAGTATTGCTTGGTGTTCGTCTCTTTACACGTTCTCTTATCTGAACAGGCTTGACTCTATAATGAACTTTGCTACTCGGCTTTTTGGCGCTCCACCAAGCAGTTCGTTCGGCACTTGTTAAGATTTTGTCTACATCTATCGTGCCCAATCGCGCACTCACTCTATATCTTAATACAATACCTAACAGACCGTTGATATAGGATGTTGTATTTTTACCTACGCAACAGACAGATCTTGTACTGCGGTGGTTGCTCACAGTCTACCTTTGAATAGTTACCAATGACACACAATAAATGATAGACACTCTCGACTCCATACTATCTGGAAGTCTAACCCGCTCTCTCTCTTATCTAAGTGAATTAGCTCACTAAAAGATGTTTATAGGATTGAATGTGCTTCATTGATAGAGTTTTAGTTACATCCTTATAAATATTGCTGCTTTATTGTATTTTGTGATTAAGTTTGTTCTTCATGTGGATAAGATGCTCATTAGGGGTACACACACTTATCTGGATATGGTCAGGTTATAACATAATGTATTCCTTACTTAGCTTCAGATGTCTCTCATCTCTTTTATATCTGCGGAGATACTGTCGAGCGCTTTTCTTCGGCTCTATTGGTTACTACCGTGTTCTGCTTTATATTTCTCTAGTATGCTATTACGTGTACATGTTTTGTGGCGCTGCACATTTTAATAACCTTGTACCATGTCTCGTGGACATCGTCAAGTCGTTAAGTGGTGTTCTACCTCTCCTCCTTGTGATAATAGAACTTGTAAAATGCAGTGCGGTTGTTGGAGGGTCCACTATCCAACACAGAAAGTATTATTGTATCATCGTCTGCCAAGCGAAATTACACATTGTTAGCAAACTGGACTCCCGCAATAGCTTTTCCCTCCTTGCTCTTCACGGATTAAAGATTACTGATCTTCTTAAAGAATCTTTCTTCTCAGTTCACTCTTGGGTATATATAAGTAGTGGGTTTTGGGGAATGTAGTTTCGCTACTAAATCTTGGCGACTTGGGCATTGCATTGGTAGATACTTTTAGGCACCCGCACTCAACCAATGTCACTCTCTCTCATCTGACTATTCATGTGGCATATATAAAGTGGTCTCATACTAACTGAAACAATGAGTCATGGCAACTCTTGGGATACTGGTTTTGGTCCTTACAACCCTTATGACAGTCCAATTGTTATTTACTGGTACCACAGGATCGTAGTTTGGCACGCACTGGAGTGAGATTTGAGTCTTCTTATTTCACACGAGAGTCCTAATATTTTTCGCTTCTTTTGAATATGCGCTCACACTGTCCACATATTGGAGGAATCACTATTGCCTTAAGTAGATTAATCAGCTATTGTTAGATAGAGGATTCTAGTGGGGCTCATGTCAATACATCAAATAACTATTGGCAGTGACTGCCAAAAGTAAGCTAAGACTGTCGACTCCTTATTTGCCGAGTCCACAATCCACTAAGCTTTTTTACGATTGGGCTAGCTCACAGGGTATTGCTCAGCATATTGTGTGGCGCCTCAGACTCTATTAACTGCATACTTGACGACTCCATAAATCTTACTACAGTCCAAATATACATAATATATCACTCAAGTGTCGCGCCATTACTCTTAGTTGATTCACACGTTTAGTTTATTTTTATATGTTCGGCTTTTCTGATTTTTGGATAAATGTCTCCCCCTCTTTTCACATAAATTTTACCACCCTATCCTATTTGCTCCACTGACTACATGTATTTATGCATGGGGTTTATCGCACTTACACATCATTTCGCCCTTGGACACAGTCATATACTAACTTAATGTGGACTTACTAGTGCTTACAGTAGTACAAATATGCTCAACTATGACTTTAATCCGACATATCATTATTTTATCTCAGTAGATAAGCATATTTATTACAATCTTTGGTGACTAGTTAATTACAATAGGAGCGTAGGATTTTGCACCTCATACATTTCGCGACGTCTTTATCATATCTACTTGTTACAATTTTTTGTATTGGTTCTGATTAGTAGGAAATATAGAATTATTGCAATCGGCCCACTATCAATTAACGTGGTGTATTTATTATATTATAATTTTTTATTGACCTGTAATTTAATAATATATACTTAGTAACATTTAATCATGCTTCGGAATCAAATTACTTAGAGCACAATCAACAATGTTTTTCATGTTCAATTTCGTGTCTTAGAAGCCATCAATCACTCTCACTCAACAATTTTGTTAAAGATCTGCTATCTTTTTCAATCTTACTGTGGACATATTGTTTTGCACGTCTTGTTGACATAAGTTGATTCCGAATCATCTATGTATACACTAACCCTTATTATCAATTTACTTCAAAAATGATATATATCAATTTTTACTCAGTATTGATATATCTTAGATTATCAGACAAGAGGACAATAGGACAATTAGCAATCAATATACTCAATTGATCAAGTATCGAGACCAAGTAATCTAAGACTAGAAAGGATAAGACACACGATGATAGAGGATCAAACAAATAATTTAAAATGTGAATTACTCTATACTATAGTAGAAAGCGTTCAGTTATAGACACTAAAATTCACATGTCTACCGATTTAATCTGCACACGAGATAGATATATTGCGTTAACATGACAAATAGAAACATATTGACAAGCGGTACATAGTGGTTATAAATTAACATATGATGCTTGTTGTAAGACAGCATAAATACTTCACTCAATACGATAACCTGTAATGTTAGTACAGCGCATCTGAACATAGAAATCACCATCTAACACATGTTTACATACATAAATAATAGGTACGAAAATCAACCCAAACATATAACTATGAATACACAAAACCGATGTTAAATTACGTGATGGTAAGACAGCTAAAACTCATATTACTATTATTAAATAACAGACTATAGTGTAGGATCGAGAAACTATACAGAAGGTTTCTAGCCTGACACCGGAATTATCGCTCACTCAATTGGAAACTTACATTTAAATCCCTATAGAACATCTGACATATAGTGCACGAATCAGCTCATGCGGAGATGAACCTCGTTTGTTCAGAATTCGACCGTTCTCCTTTGACCGACCACAGAAGAAAATTATCATGTGGAAACAATCCCTTTCCCAAAAGTGTTCAATGCATCCACTCAAGAAAATTAACTTCCAGAATGGACATATTAAAAAGACGGCTCTCACAGCTAACACATTATGATTGCGCTGATATCAACGTTACACGTGAATAATTACTACATCATCCTTTAGTGGATGATTATTCAAGTGCACTTATATTTGTAGACGCATAGGAGTATTGCAAAGTCCTAAAGCATTCCGCGGAACGCTGATGTCTATCACCGAGGAAGCCTTACGTAGCCCCCGAACTTCCCACTGGTGTTGATTAAGCACACATATTATTGATTGCAAGAAGTTGAGTCCCATCGTGACCTCTTGCAAGTACGCCGCTTATTGATTTTTATAAACCTCATGTGCCAGGTTCGTTGGCGCATTGATTAGTCTGCTTTTTTTCTTTTCATTCTCAGTGGTGGTATATGATGGTTCTCGTATCGGTGTCCGTTTAAGACTGTATAATTGTATAGCACACGGTAACACCCTGGAGTGGTCCTCCCCATTTCATTTTCTATGTCCACATACTAGCGACCCTTAGTTGTCTCACTCGCTTTAATGGGTGTGAACCGCTTTGTCAATTAGGTGTTGAGTGGTGTCGTAGTGACCCTCTCACGGTCACCAACACGGGCTTGCTTTTTCGGGACTTTCAATAATAACGCGAATGTTTTTCTTGGAACGTTAATAGGAAGGACTTTTAATATCAATGCATGGCACGTCAAACAGAGTGCCAATGTATATAGGGCTCCGAATGATCTGCTTTGTTTATCTTCTATCTTAGCATATATTTATTTGGATCAAAAAATACGTTGAACGGACAACAGGTACAGTAACTTCGCCAACACTCAGAGGATTCGCATCTAGTAGATCGGTCATTGAGCAATATATATATATATAGGGCAAAGGTATCAGGCATTGCTCATAATAATCTTCACACTCACACTAAGTTAAGGGTATACGTTTGACCCCTTCTCAACCGCCACTCTTGGTAAATGTCTGGACGTGAGGGGACTATTCACCTATAAAGATCTTGGATTATAATTATTGATTCTGTCTACATTTCTGGTCGGGTACCTTTAGTGACTTGGACTGTACCCCTGATCATGGCAGTTCTTATCAATACTTGCATATAATTTAAAACAACGAACCGGTATGTCTAGTGCTTGGGGGCTAACCTCTCTTCAGTCGCCGTGTTCGTGCTGTCTGCGAATCACTCATAATTATTACTCAATCACCTAATTTAAACCGTATAAGGATGTATGCCAGGGACATAAATTATAATATTAAATGATTTTCAGTTGATAAGTCCCCGTTGATCACATATTATTTCACACCCTTTGCAGATAGGTGCTAGATAGATGCACAACGAAGGATGGTGGTCACGAAAGTTGCTAGGTAACATTTCAACTTCTTACGCCAAACTGGCATTCGACTTTACGTGTAGTGTAATCCGACAATGGCTTCTAACCAAGAAAGTCATTGTTACTAGAAGAATTACCTAACCCAACACACTGGGTATATATAGGGAATTATAGGCAACAGACTCAATGGTCTGGCTTGAGATGCTGGGCCTCTTATCTATTTTTAACCTTGGACGTTCATATGCCTTGCTTGGACACATGCGCGCACGCAATTCTACACCTACTCACCAAATTGTGCATATTTAGTGCGTGGACACTCGAAGACTATTTATAAAAAACAAACATCATACATATAGTTGTGTGTACATCAAATCAACCGATGTAATCCTGATTGACTACCGTGAGTGTTTTGAATAATTAATGGAGGCATCACATGTTACACAGCTCTTTTAAAAAGAACCTCTACTTCTGTTTCCACCTAACTACCAAAAAATTAGTATTTGTAGCCCACGACTAATCGTGTTTAGCATTACATTTACTGCCGGCTCACATTAAAATATGATTTAACATGGGGGACCTATTCCCGTACATTGGGGTTTCCCCTCAAATCTGCCCCACTGAGGATTATATTTGGTGTTTGTCTGATCCACACTCTTCACTATTTCCTTTTGGCTTAATTTGTTATTTCTCTAGGACTATTTGCGTAACGCAATTAAACATTATTCTTTGTCTGCAAGTACTAGGGAACCCAACTAATTTACATTTTATGGGGTTAAGGGCTGCGTTCGAAATATGCATTTTCTTCTTACCTCCCGTTCACTTCGATCACGATGTGGTGTCTGGGTACTGTCTTGTTTTACAAAAGTAAACCAGTATTATGGAATCTTCCCAATAAGGATTTTCAGGTTTTTAAACCCTAACCCTCGAATGGGTAGGTGTTTTGTATCACTGTCGATTTGAAAAAAAAGTTTGTGCTTGTGGCCTTACAGCGTGGATGGTGTAATTGTATAGCGAGACGCGTGTTGGGGTGCATGCGTTCCGGCTTGCAGCACCTCCATTCTTCTATCACTTAATTCTTTTCTGTCTTTTCGTTTAAGTTAACTTAGTGTATAAAATTGACATGAATGGGATATTTAAATTTTAGGTCATGCTTGCGTATCTCATGGTTTTTCTTAGAAATGGCAGTAACCACGTTATTATCCGTTGGATAAGCGTGTATGCTGAAAGCAGTAGGCTTCTTTCTATCAAACGTGAATACGTTACAAATTTGCAGACGAAGTAGAAAAACAAGGGGGATTTCGAGTACAGTCATTGTGACAACACTGTTCCTCTTTTCCATTCTTCTTTCCTTTTATCTGAATTTTATGTTTGTTTAGGCTTTACACATTTTCTTTTTAATTTATTATATGTGGTATTATGGAATTTCTCCATCGACAGGAACCTGTCCTGAATTTACAGTTTGAGAAACTAATATCTTAGAAAACTCATGACGTATTATCAGTAATACAAGACCCTCTGCGGTAAGACCGGTCTACCGGCATTATAAGAGATACACTCTGGCTGACCTCTGTGTTTTTACGTGCAGTACTAGCATTGAGACCCCATTGGTTATATATCGGGTTAGATGTGCTATAGTCGGTTGCAAACACACTCAGCTAGTGGAAAGATGACCACTACACAGCGGTTGACCAGACATCTGGGTTCCTGGAGGGTAAGCAAGTTGAAATGGAGGAAGATTTATATATATATCTGTCCGAGAAGGAAATAGCTAAGAAAGCAGAAGAACATTACGCCTAAATATAATGTGCACTGAGATCACAGAGTTTTTTGTTTGAACAGAGGTGGGGTGGTGGGGCAAACTTTTCCTGGGGGGGGGGGGGGGGGCGTCACAACGAACAACCTGTGTAAGAGCTCAACTCCGTTGGTTATTGCCTTCTGGTATTATTTATTTACGCGTTAAAGAATGGGTTATTAATTATTCAGTCCCATTATTAACAAGTGCACATAGTTAGATATTGAAATAGGTTACGATTCTCTGCAGGCAATACTATTTTTAGATTAAATGATGGTTGTCTCAGGAAACAACTGCGTACAGTTCCATTTTGCTATTAATAGACGGTATTTACCGTGGGCAATTTTTAAGCTCTTAATAGGACACGTTCATCTGGGAGTGCTCCCATTTTTGCAGCATTAAATAGGACGGGTTTCATCGCTGTGCACGTATTTTCGCTATAATAGATGGGTTCATGCAGTGTGCAATCACTGTTGCTATTTATAGACGGATTCTGCAGTCTGCATCATTCATGCTATATTAAGTCCACCTAGGGGATCGTGTTAATGAAGGTGTGCCAGACATTGTGGCTCAATGAATAGACGGGTCGTTATGTCCACTGTGCATATTGTTGGCTTTATAACCAGACTGGTATTCTGTATACTGGGGACATTTTCATCAGATATTCATAGACCGGTTAGAGTGCACATTTTACGCTATTATTTGTCGAGTTTTTGCAGTGCATTTATTTATGCGTGGTTAATAGATAGTTTTCCGCGACGGCAATTATATGGTGGGCTATTATTAGATACGGGTTCTGCATGAGAGCACATGCTCCCTTGTTATATAATCAGATGGCTTTCCTGCAGTTGGTTGCGGGGCGGGGGCCCTCCCTATTAACTACACACTGGTACTTATGCAGTGTTCACATGTCCTTCCTTTGCTAAGAATAATGGGATAATGTATTCCAATAACTCTAATTCCACCATGGAGAGGGGTGTACAATATTACGAGTCACCTAGTGAAACGCCCAAACCCACGTCTGAGAGTGGATCACATAAAATAAAAAAATGAAATGACGATGCCACAAAATGTGCCACATAAAAAAGTCGGATTTTGCGAGTGAGAGAGGGGCTCAAAAGTAAAGTACAAACGTTTTGTCACCAGATATGCGTTCATGTGCTAAGTTTTCACTGTGCAAGATTTTGCCTGCGATAGTGAGGTTAGCTGGTATGGTCTTTTTGTTAGGCGACATAGAGTCAAAATTTTGGTGTCAAAGTTATCATCATTCTTTTGTATCTGTTGAAGAGACAACGGTCTCACCATGAAATGACGTGCGCATCGGTATGTTAGGTGGTGGTGGACACACATTTTAGGTTCATCGGAGGCGGGTATCAGGTTAAGATAAGGGTGGGTCTTAGTTCAGTTTGGGAAAAGAATAAGACACACTATTGTCATGCATGTCGTACAAGGTGGATTCTGTGAGGTTGTGTATGGGACTGGCAGGCCTCAGTCATGTAAGGGGGACCCAACTGCTGTCTGAAACTACTGGCACATGAAACGGGGGGAAGGGGAATGTGGGGGCTCACTGCAGGGGGGGGGGGTGTGGCGGGCCAGGGGGGGGGGTGGGGGTACGCAGCCAAACTTTTTTTTTTCATTTCGATGTTTTTGATTTTCTCTAACTCCGGCCTCGGCGTAGAAGAAAATGGTTTACTGACCGAAATGTGAAGATAATACTGAACGATCCTGCACATAATTCACAGTGTGGATGGGATGGAGCGAAGCTCTGACGGGTTGGTAGGAAAAGTACCAATTCACCTTTTACCCCCCAGCCCTCTCGCACAATGGACATGTTCATTGGGCCGAAAAAAGTGCTGGGGGGGAAAACTCGAGTGCCGGGTCCTATAGTAATAAATAAATAAACTATAATTTTTAAATTTTAACAAGGTTTTCTTGACTTGAATTGGTTAGTGATATGAGGCTGGCAACCTCCAACTCGGATAATGAAAATAGTATTATGAATTAATACCACCTCAGAAAGAAGCTGGTATTGTTTCTGATTGTCAGTGCGGGGTAAACACACGTAAAGCAGAGCGACCCAGAACTCCAAGATGGGAGTTAGCGACGAGTAATGAGTTGTTGAGTTAGGCCATAACACATGCATGCCCTAATGGCTATTAGATCATGTTATGAAATTACAAACCTACCCAACCAAATATATTGTATAGAAACGTGTGGTGTACTGGCACTGTTGAAAGTAGTTGGTACTGCTACAAATGTAAGTATGTTGACATACACGCCCACACAGGGCTACTGTAAATCGGTCATGAAGACGTCACAGTAACACATGATGATGAAGTCAGGAAGCGTTGAACGACTGGTGACGTTTCCAAACAGTTTATTACAGTAAAATACAAATCACGCTGACATCGACACATACATTGTCATCTGAACAAAGGTTCAACACATCATGGACGTAATCACACGTCAATATACCTCTGGCAAAGATAGGCCGCATGGACAGCGGGCTTACATATATAATTCATTGATAATCTGGTTCAACACCTCTGGCAAAAATAGGACGCATGGACAGCGGGCTTACATATATAATTCATTGATCATTTGGTTCAACAGCTCTGGCAAACAATAGGCCGCATGAACACCGGGCTTATATCTATAATTCATTGATACTTCAATTCAACACCTCTGGTAAATAATAGGCCGCATGAGCAGCGGGCTTACATCTATCATTCATTGATACTTCGATTCAACACCTCTGGCAAACAATATCGTTACCACTTCTCCGCACCGGAAGTAAGTCGCCTAAATAACTCAAAGTTCATGGTAATAACAAATAGGTTCAAAATGTTTCTTTACCTACTCTGCCTTCCATGAATCAAACACCAAAAACACTTGCCATTTCCTAGGCTTCTAACACTATCCCAGAATCACATTAAAGGGGAATCTAAAACATAATTTAATCACAGAAGAACTCTGATCCCCTATGACACTGCCAGAGCAAAACGCTGAGGGACTTGTCAGCTCGAAAAACGAAAGGCGACTGCACAAAACAACAGTCTTATGGTCGCGCCCAAATCATTGCGCATCGCCCGGATAATGGCGTGATGTGAGACCAACTCACACCGTACCGAGAAGACAGGTCTAAAACCATATAAGGAAGTCTCGTACAATCTTGTCTATAACCATATAAGGCAATTTCGAACAATCTGGAAGATTAATCCAAACCAAAAATCGGCTGAGTCAAGGGACATAACAAATAAATCTAACCTGTATCAAAAGGAAAACATAATCACAGGTTAAATCAATTAGACCACAAATATAAGAAAAGTATAATAAAGTATTCATTACAAGCATACCATAACAGACTGTAACAGACACCCAGAAGGATATTGGTGAATTTTAATCATATTCCCTGAGTTACATTGTGTGCTTGGAAATTTAATTATTCTGAGATGTTAACGTTGGTGGGTGGAGTCCATGAAAATGGGGCCGTTAGTTTGCGGAGAACAAATGTACTCTGCAGAAAGCATTTGTTTCATTTGTCACAGTTCGTGGTTACAAAAGAACTGACTTAAGTACTGAAGTTCCTACGCCACTAATGTGAGAGAAAAGTATCACCACCAACCGCCTACAGTGGTCGAATTATGTGGAGAAGGGTACTCATCACCAAAAAAAAAAAAGTGACGGAAACCACGGCTGTAGGACTCATCTGGAGTTAAGTTATGTGTAACAGGCTACAGCGAAAATACGGACATTATTATTAACGCCCTACCAAAACCTCAATGAGGAAAAATTTGATATAACTTTCACCCCATTTAATCCTTATTTTAACTTGTTGAACTAATTGACTATTAAATTTGTTGTATGTTACTTTAAACTAAACAATAATAGTTGATTCAGTTTATATGTACAAAAGTAAACGTATGAGCCAGTTTTTCTTGATAAATAAATATATATATATATATATATATATATATATATATATATATATATATATATATATATATATATATATATATATATATATATATATATATATATAGATATATATATATATATATATATATATATATATATATATATATATATATATATACACATATATACATATATACATATATACATATATATTTATATACAGCCATTACTCATAAGAGGGCATTCGTTGGATTACTCCAACTGGGGGCTTGGCGGGCCATAACCATTGCATAACCCCTTCACAAAAGGCGACGAACCAGATACTAAGTTAACAAATTTGCTCAGCCCTTAAGCAGCGTTTGCTCTTTACTTCTGGGAATATCTTGTGAAGGCTCTCCTAAGGTAGAAACGCCATACATCTTCTATTGCCAAGAGTAATCTTGCGCGAAGATAGATACTTTGGACGACCTACTTCTAGATACGCTTGAGTTGTGACCATTAGTGGACCGCTACTGCAAAGTAAAGGGAGGCAATCCCGTGACAGTTAGAAGCGCTTTCTTCTCGCAGTACAGTTACCGGATTCCGAGATCGAAACCTAGCAACGTCATGCACCATGAAATCCAGTGGTAAATGGGTACCTGACTTTTCTGTTGTGTTATGACAGCAAAGGCAGCAAGGAAGGAACATCTCTACCACCTAATAAAAAAGCTAGACGTAGTATGGTGAAGTCTCTAACACGTTATTACCCTACGGCAATTTATTTTATGGGGTTAGCTTCACCTTTTTATTAGATTCCATAAGTATTGGTAATATTGGTCTATACCTTTGTTGCGGGCACATTTAATAGTATTATAAGGTTTAAAGAATGGCTCCTCTTCTTACGGCTGGTTCTCTTTTACAGTCCGATCTATCTAGGCTGTCTCGCTACTGTCCTGTAGCTGATAAGCACACCTTTTATTAAATACGTCAACTTACGTACATCCTGAATACTCTCTCACTCTGCTGATTCGACAACTGGTCTTACACACAGAGATATATGTGCAGGTGAATCATAACAGGCAGCATGCCTCAACACAAGCTGATATAAAGTCCAGACGGACACACGCCATCTTCACAGGTCCAAAGACATAAGCAAAATGCCGGCTAGAGACGCGTTCTTGTCCCAGATTAACAGGCTACCGTCTGCTACCAATTTGAGCAGAAGTCAAGACGTCACTTCCTGCAACAAAGGACTACCGTATATAAACAATAAACCAGGAAGAGATCGTATAACCAATGTTATGATATTTAAACATAACATTCCCCCCCCCCCCCCGCCCACCCCCCCCCCCCCCCCCCCACCCCCGCACTAAAATAATGAAAAGGAACTTTTCATTATTTCCATGGCACCAATCCACACCCCCCCAGTCCACACCCCCACACCCACCCCAACCACACCCAAAACTACAAACCCCCCACCACATTATTTCCCACAATCTACAAAATCACTGGGGAACCAGATGACAATATCCATATTCCCAACTGTCCCCATTTATACAGCACCTAGAGGCTGTAAAAGACCTGCCGTCACCACTGAAAACACCCTATGGTCAGTACTGTAAAAGGGTGATGCTGTAGAATAAAGATGATTTCTTCTTCTCCTTACGCAGACCCGTGGTGAGTATGATGGGTGCTGCAGGTGGAGCAAAGGTCAACCCAACCGACGCAGGATTATACAGAAATGGAGTGAGAGTGTGAAGTATAACGCGAATGCTGGATTGTTCGTGTGTTGGCCAGTATAAGGCACTCATTCACTCATCGCTACAAGTCATCGATACAGACTGCTGTGGTCGTTTTGTATTGTTTATTAGGACGCACACACTTGGACAGCACGGAACATAGTCATAGTAACATGTTGACATGTACATCTTTAGGCATTTGAATAGTAGATCATATTTCATGCAGCATTCAAATATGATGGACGATATAAGTAATCATTCAATGTTCTGGCAGACTATGGCCACATCCCCTAACTGACTGAACGCATCAGTGGGTGTGGGTGTGTAAACATACAAAGAGTTCACTGGACGAACCTCCAGTGACATATAGCAAATATTTATGTCATAACGTTAAACCACAAGAGGGGTTTTCATATTAGTGAGATCTCCATATCACTGGTATACTGTTCTCAGGACAGCGATCCATAACGATGACAAGAAAACAAGATGGCTGCCTTCCTGAGTTTTCGCTCACTCACCCAGAAAAAGGCTAATGATAAGCCACAGTTAATTCATAATTTGAATATCAATAATTTCATAGAGTTCCCCTACAGTTCCACATTACTAAGGTTGTTACATGTAGACATCAGCTATGTTGGGAAACCTGTCATCTTCAAGGGTATATCAACGACCAACGATGTTCGAAAATACGACTCCATCTAGGCCTAACCACGTAGAGATCATCAAAAGAAAGGGTCTGGTATTACCTGGAGTCCGAATTAATAACAAAGTGCATGAGGAGAATCTCTGACAAATAGACTCTTGCAGAGACACAAACTTCTCCTGGAAAAACATGCACAAATCACTTTTCAACCCTTAAAAGGGACCAGCCCAAAGAAACACACCCAGCCATTTCAGGCGGCATTATCGAGACTCAGTACGCCTTCGTAGGACAACGAATACATGCCCCAGATTCCGGCACAAAGAATATAGTCCGACCTAAACATACAAAGATATACAATATAAGACTGAATCTTCTTGTACTTAGACAAGTAATACATATAAATTCAGGCCATAAACATATTGAACAAGATCAATCTATTTTCTGGCCCTAATAAATGAGAAATTACATAAATTCGGTATTCATCCGCGAAATCAATATTCAAGGGGAGATCATCCACATAATCACAAGTATAAATCAAATCATGGATGATATAACTTTGACTGTAACCAAAATAATCTCTTTTTCATATCAAACAGTCATAATGTACATTTGTAATCTGTGCGTCAAAAATATGTGCGCAACAGATTACCACACCCCCGGGAAAAAAAATACATCTAGGAGCAACATACAACAGGCTCACAACGCACGAATGATAATGCGCAGATGATAAGCACTCCAAACAAATGTAACGTGAGAATATATCTCAGGATCTTAGAGAAAGTATTTCTCTAAGTATAAATATTTCCAGAGAGGTGTCACCAACGCATACTACAATACTGGCAATGCCACAATTTCTACATCAGTTTATCCAAAAAGTTCATCTTAGATATCTTAACATCATGATCATCAAAGACGAAAAAACATCAAAAGATCAGCGGTGATACAATCAATATATGATATATTACATATGTGTACATACTTTAGTATAGAAAAAAGTGTAGTAGAGTTAGACCTGTAGAAATCTCAGGATCTAACGGTTAGGTGGAATCATGTGGGCATCTAGATAAGATATCTGCCATCACATTTTCTGAACCATGGATAGCTCGCACCGAAAAATGAAAAGGCTGAAGAGCAATCGCGTATCGCGTTGATCTTGCGCTCTTCAGATTTTTACTCTGAATAGCCGTAAGAGCTTTCTGGTCAGTTTCCACAATGAAATGCGCGCCAAGAAGAAATCTTTGAAGTTTCAGAATTGACCAAACCATAGCCAATAGTTCACGGGAAATATACATCACAGGATGCAGAGTTCCGGAGTACTCTTGCATTAGTGCTGCTCCAATCCCTGTGGATGAAGCGTCACTACGAAGAATAAATGTCTTATCTTTAGTAGGTAACACTAAAATAGGTGAAGTAGAAAACATAGTTTTTACCTTATCCGAAGAGGATGGACATTCTTGAGTCCAATGGACTATATTAGGAGACCCTTTCTTTAGCAAGGAAGAAAGAGGTGACATGATCGAGGACAGATTCGGGATGAATCGTCCATAAAATTGTATGAGAATAGCCCGGATAGTGTCTACCATAACCACCTTTGCGAAAGTGTTTATAATTGTTAGACCCATAATTACCAGGGCTATCAGCACGTCTCCAATTCTTTGAAGAAAATCCCTTGTGTGATGGATTGTTTTGATATTGAGTGTAATTTTGATTAGTCTTCCTATTCAAGTTTTGTTGCGCACCTTGAAAATTACGATTGAAGTTAGGGCCATGTTGTGCTGCGAAAGCAACAGGCAATCCTTCCTTCACCTTCGAAATGCTAACCGTAGCATGGGGATGTGCCGTGACGTACTGGCAACAATATTCTTCCATGTCTTTTATATTACTAGGTTTACGCTCATGAAGAAATGCAAGGAAAGACTCATTAACCGATGACAGAACTTTGTCCCGAAGCAATAAGTCGATAAGGGCTTCATATGTTTTCTCTGTTTCAGACAGCTCAATCCAACGTGTGAATGTGAGACGTATTTGTGTAATAAAATCAGAGAAACTCACTCCAGTTTCTGGCAACATTATTTAAAAATGAAGACGATAATCTTTTAATTGATAGTTTTTTAATAATGTTGCTCTCACAACCTCATAGTTAGTCCTTTCCTGTTCTTCTATCGCCATTAAAGTATTTAATGGTTCATCTGAAAGTAATCGCATCAATCGTCCGGCATATTTCTCCTTCTCTACTTTCTGCGTTCCGCATGTAAGTTGGAATCTATCCAATTAAAATGTTATGTCATCCTTTAGAGGGTTGAAAGCAGGTAATTTGACATCATTAATACGATCGTTTGTCTTACCCGAAGTTGCTTGAGAAGCTCCCTGTTTGTCAATTTTAATTTCTCTAACTCTAAAGCTAAGAGTTTTTCCTCATGTTCCATTTTTGCTTTTCTCTCTTCAGCAGCAGCTTGAAGTTTCCTCTCTTCAGCAGGAGCAGCAGCTTGAAGTTTCTTCTCTTCAGCAGCAGAAGCAGCTTGAAGTTTCCTCTCCTCGGCTTCTCTGTCCAATCTTTTGTTTTCATTTTCCATTTGTAGCTGGATTTTTCTCTCCTCAGCCTTAGCTTCTCTTTTTTGTTTTTCCAATTCACTCTGCTGTTTCCTCTCTTCAGCTTCTGCTTCTCTTTTTTGTTTTTCCAATTCAATTTGGAATTTCCTTTCATCTGACTGCATCTGCAATCTTAAATTCTCAGCCTCTCTGTCTAATCTTTTATTTTCCTCTTTCTGTCTCTTTTCTTCAGACTTCAATGCCTTGGCAAACTGAGTAGTCGCGAATTCCTCCAATTTCTCACCAGTCTTACCAAGGGATTTCCCTTGTTTAATAAAGAAGTCTAGTGTAGACATTCTGTCTAATGAGATCCGTTACCTGAAATAATACAATATTGTATCCCAATCTCAATGGGAGACAAGTCTGTAATACTGGACTTGTATAATCACCTACTATACTTTAACCTTTGTGAGTAACCAGTCTTAGTCAATGACCTTGTATAATTACCTTGATTCTGTATAATAATATTACCATATCTGAAAAGTGCATCATAATATTAATAACAATCCCTGACCAAGTATTTAAATACAGACTGT
The DNA here is from genome assembly GCA_024509875.1 of Oreohelix idahoensis. Taxonomy (NCBI): domain Eukaryota; kingdom Metazoa; phylum Mollusca; class Gastropoda; order Stylommatophora; family Oreohelicidae; genus Oreohelix; species Oreohelix idahoensis. The sequence goes on along the minus strand of JAMPIV010005142.1, from coordinate 45,187 downwards.
ATGACAACAATATATATATATATATCACTTAACAAATACAAACATATCAACAAACGAAAACATTCGCAGAGGTCAAAAAATTATAAGGCGAAACTAAGGAAAAAATAATGACAAAGTATGTGATGATAACTGTGAACAATCAACAAAACAAATGACGCCACAGTGTATAAACATATCTTCTTCTTCGATCCTTAACCACCGACCGTCAAAGCAGTCAGTAGCCATCACGCCTAGTGGCGTCTTGTAGGGCAACAACAAATTGATTCCACTTTGCACGGTCGGTGGCCATCCTTCGTACAGTGCCCCATATACATATGGGTGTATAGAAATCAACAATAGAAAAGAGTAGGCAGACAAATACAAACAAATCAAATCAAAACTAAAGAAGAGAAAAATATTACAAAAAACAACGAAAAATAACGCACACCTCGTCACAACTAACAAAAAATAGCAACGAATGTCGCTAGCAATTTCCGATTCAGGAAAATTGCTCAGTCCCTAAAGACACGCTCTCAGCAGATACCTCTGTTACGTGGTATTATCTACAGGAGTCACCTTCCCAACCAGCCCGCGAAACACACACACAAAATAACATGTAACACAAAGCAAAATAGGGTGTGTTGTAAGAAGGCTCAGTCATACATAATACAATGGTTCAAAGTTGCCAAAAAACAATCACCACTTATCTTAAATACACTCCTGGCCTTAGTCAACAATGTGGTACATAGAAACAATAATGGCATGAAGCTCCACCGTTGAAGGTTACAACAGCTGAATCTTGGATGTTCACGTCGAGTTCCAAACTGTTGACGGTGTGTTGATGTACATATGAATCGTGTTGTCCAGTTTCCAATGTGTAGTTCTCATGAAATGTCAATTCCTATCTGTCCAGTGTGCAGCTTAGACCCACAGATCTGGCCTACCAATTTATGTTAACCTTCAATTTATATGGCCAACCAGTTTATGTTACACACCAGTTCCGTATGCATGTTAAATTTGGTGAAGAACTGTTACTGGTGTGTACATAGTGAAATGTTATGATCTGTTATGAAAGTATTTGTATCGTCTACCTCAGTGTTTCCCAAACTTTTTTGGGTCACCGCCCCCTTGGCTCCCACGGCATGTCCCAAGCGCCCCCCCCCCCAATCATTTCCCCACACTACATGAAAAAAATGTAAAGAGTGAAAAATAAGAGCAACTGTTAATACAGTAACAACTAATTGCTCAATTTATCACATTCTAATATAAAGCTACAGATACGCTTATTTATTAACTTAATATTAAAAGAAAAACTTAATTACTTAATGCTGTAAAACAAACAGCAGTATGCGAAAGTAAATAAGTAACAAACTTACTTCATTTTTAACTTCAGTGAGATGGATGTGCCTGGTGTAGTGATATCAGCTTCTCAATATCAGGCTGAAAGTTACATAGAAGGAGTCTCAGATCCCCACGTTCAGTAATCTGCAGTCTGTTTCTCTGCTTCGAAAGAAGTTGGACAACCACGCTGAAACCACGCTCTACTAAATACCATGTTGGAAAGGCAATACAGAACATCTTAACCTTTCCCCACACTGCAGGGTAGCGTTCAGAGATTTCTTTCTGCAACCAAAAGTCTTGATATGATTTCTTGAACATTGGCTTAAGCTCAGCGTCATTTTGTAGCGATATCAGTTCCTCTTCCACCCTTCCTAGTTCATCACTGCACGCGTCTAGGAATGGATTTATTATCCAGTCTGGAATCGTGATCAAAAGAAGATCCTGAAACCTCTGAGACATGCCTTTATGCAGCATATCTAGATGTGCACAATATACTTGAAGATTATCCTCTGGTATTTTGTCTTTCTCTTCCAACTCTAAGAGGCTGGGAAATTGGATTAACTCACGACGGCCAATATTACGTTTGAATAGCGTTAATTTGGCCAGAAACGTGGAGACGACAGATTTGACTTTTATAAGATTAATATCATTTCCTTGCAGTTGTAGATTTATTTCGTTAAACTTTGTGAATAAATCTGACAAATATGCAATGTCAGTTATTCGTTAGTTCTGTACTGAGCGAAGAATGCGAGTCTTTGAAGAATTCTACCACAGTTTCAAAAAGAGCATAAAAGCGTCTCAGACAATTTCCTTTTGAGAGCCACCTAACTTCTGTGTGCATCAGCAAACGTTCAAACTGTTCATCATTCTCAGTACAAAGCTCTCGAAATAGTCGAGAATTGAGAGCATGGGACTTAAGTTTGTTAATTGCTGTGGTACCAGTACTTAATGATTTGTGAAGCCGATCACTTAGATTTTTTGCGACAAGATGTTGTCTGTGAATTACACAGTGTATTGTAAATATACCAGGTACAGCTTCTTTTAAGAAAGCGATAAACCTGCGGTAACAACCTATCATTGATGGTGCCTGATAATTAAAGACTTTTTTAGTGAAGGAGAATCCAAATGTTATATGTAATTAATTATGGTGAAGAAGGTGAGTGTGGTTTGGGACAGTCACTCACAGTAGCGCACACACCAAGTCATGGAATGGTGTAACGTCTGATGATATTTTAACCATGGTTTATTACAATTATAACATCACGTAGATCTAGACGAATACAGTTACATCGAAACATGAATCTTCATAATGTAGTTAACACACCATACGGCCCTTACACATCCTGGCCTACAAAATCTCTACTCCTCACATCAGTGCACAAAGACTGCGTCTACGGCAGTTATATAATAATCATGGCCTACAAAATCTCTACTCCACATCAGTGCACAAAGACTGCATCTACGGCAGTTATATAATAATCATGGCCTACAAAATCTCTACTCCACATCAGTGCACAAAGACTGCATCTACGGCAGTTATATAATAATCATGGCCTACAAAATCTCTACTCCACATCAGTGCACAAATACTGCATCTACGGCAGTTAAATAATCATCAAGGCCTACAAAATCTCTATACTTCACATCAGTGCACAAATACTGCATCTACGGCAGATATATAATAATCAAGGCCTACAAAATCTCTATACTTCACATCAGTGCACAAATACTGCATCTACGGCAGATATATAATAATCAAGGCCTACAAAATCTCTATACTTCACATCAGTGCACAAATACTGCATCTACGGCAGATATATAATAATCAAGGCCTACAAAATCTCTATAGCCCTGCGCAGGCATACATTATCCAAAAAACACCTTAGGGCTGACCACCTCAGTCAAAAACCCTGCACACACTGAACCCACGGGAACACACCCCGTTCACACAGTCACGAGAATCTACTGTTCTCTTAACACTGCTCTCAAAAATCCCTGCGGACACTAGCCGCGAGAGCTATTCACACATCACTCAAAAAACAGTTCAGAAACAGTACATTATGACCAGAGTTCACCTGCTATCTGACATACTGTCTTCCACGAAACTAAGAGGAGATATCTTTAAACAAATCCATACCAATCTGTAAGCAAGTACTCTAACCCAAAATTAACTCTACTCAACACGTATTTCCCAAGATCATTTCCCTTTTATCACATCTGCACTTATCAGTTTGCCACACTCCCAGGAAAAAAAAATGATTATATCATTTTTTTTTGTTGAAAATTAACTCCCAAAAATTTAACGGTCAATGAAGTTATATCAGATACCTCTTAAATTAATTCCCAAAAATTTTTAAAAAAATTAATGAAGTTCTATCAATTACCTACAAAAATATACCTATGACAAGAGAACATAGCACATCTACAAAAATATCATCAATAAATGTAAGATAACGACTAAATCATCCAACATAATCATTCAAGCATACCAAAATAAAAATTAATCTAATACAAAACCCAAATTAAGTATACATAGTACAAACTAAACAGAAAATAAATTATCATACGAGAAAAGACAAAATATAAAATGGGAATATGATAAGAATCAAATAGAATCATAAGATGACAATGAAGACAACAATTCCATACCTGTAAAACAAATAGAACTATAAGAACCAATTACATTATCTAAAGTCATATAATTAACTTAACACTACAAAGAATGAAAGTATAAATAGCGTAACACGAAAAAAGTATACTAGAAGTATGAATGACATCAAAGATGAAACACGGAAGCATAAACAAAATATCAGACAATACTGAAAAGACAACAGAAAAGATGTAAAGAAATGACGAATAGTCAACAAAGAGAGATGACAGTAAAGATGCAAATGTAAAGAAAGTTGGTAACAACACCTAACAATAAATAACCAAATATAACAACGTATTGTAAAATACAAAAATGCTAAAGTATATTTATATACTAACACAAAAAAAGAAAGCTTATGACAAGCACAGCATAATAAGTAATTTAACTAAATTATAAACTTATACATAACTAAAAATAAATTACATCAAATATCACCCAAACAAAAAATTATTAACGAAAATACAAGTTCCGCATTGACGCATAGTCAAGCGCTAACAACCAAAAAATACATCCAAACATCACAACATTTTCAAAGAATTAATGTCACTACATAATAGTAACCCTAACATACAATCTAGCGCTGGCGCAGAAAAAAATAAATATCACAATGTTCAAAACACATTTTCCAAAAATTTACAATACAAAAAATGTTTCTTCTCTTTAGGTTAAATAAAAATAGTATTTTTATTTCTAAGTAATATGTAGCTATAATTAATAACTAACAATTAAATTAGCTGAGTAACATAAAAATAATCTTATCTTTAAATAGACACACATCAAAACGTGTAAGTTTTTTTTTTCTCTTCTTTTTTAAAAAAAAAAATACATCAAAGAAACGTCACATTGGGTAATAAAATGTTAACTACAAACGAAGTTATAAATATATATAAGTGTAATATTATTTATCTTAACTATGTATTATAATCAGATATTTAAATTCTTTAAATGAACAAGAGTATCAGCCGTCGCTGTTAATTCTACCCACTTAATTTAATAGGAAATTTAAGTTAATTCTAGCTGACAAAAAAATCGAATCGTTTAAATTATCAAATGTCATAATTGAGAAAAAATGGAAACCAAGTTTCAGAATACGTCCTTAACTTCAACGAAAAATCATTAATAATACATACAAGTTATGTTTAAAATTACCTTTCACTAAACAATTAATTCAAATAATCTGTATATAAATATGTTAATTAAACATGGTATCAAATCCATGATGAAAAAACAAAACAAAATTTTAAGTAGTGAATAAACACTCAGGACTATCTATGAAAATGACTATTACATTGTCTCAGTAAATAAGTTTGTGCATAGAAATTATTTAATGCATAATTAAAATACAGTCATATAAGTAACAACCAACAAATAATTATGGCAATCAAATGTTACAAAGATTACATAATATTTCATTAACAACATATAAAGTTCTATACTAAAGAATACAATAACATTCAGTGTTTGTAAACAGAACAAAAAATAAACAGGACCTTTAAAAAACAAAAAAAAAATTCCTTCGAGGTCTTGCGAACATCTCATCAACACGCAAGGTGACATCATGACACGGTGGGTTAACGTACTGTCTAGGCTCGCTTGAATGGATAAATGGTACACAGTGATCTACATCTCTCCCAGGTAATGTCAAATTAGAATGGTGACTCCGCTCGCAAAGTCGCTCGCTGTGAGACAATACAAATGAAAATATATATTTTAATCCATGGTAAGATTATGAGTGAACACGGAAAATTCACTTTACAATTACCCGAACTCCGTGGTGTAAGGTTGTGGCCCTCCTGCGATGTCAACAACTCTCGTCACATAGCAGACGACATAGACGTCTCAGGGACAACCTGACCTATAATTCACAGCTGTCAGTGCGGTAGGCTGAAAAAATTTACTACCTTCACAAGACCGAGATGATCTCTCAAATCTGTCAGCATGACAAGCAAAAGCATTTAAGAACCTATTACCGTTCCTATTACTCTGATTGCTAATAATCTTGCTCTTATGTGGAGCACAGTTAACCTGGTTGCGATCTGTATAATTTCTTTTGAGAGCATTGTTATTTGCTCTATTAACACCGTTGTACTGATTTAAATCCCAGTTACAATAGTTATTCTTAATACTTCTTCCCAGATAACAATGTCCATCAGATAGAACTGACTTTTTAGCAGAAAAATTATTACTAGACTGATGAACTTTCATATAATTACTTCTGCTATAGTTTTCTAAACTTTTAGAATCACAATGTTGAGATCTGTCACATTTTTTCTTGTTTTTGGGAGAAGAAACGTTACCGTAGGATGAACTCCCTTGGTACTTTATAACCTTAGGGTTATGTCTCCTATCAAAATTATTTTTTTCTTTGCTTGTGGCAATGTGTTTTAAAAAATGAGTCACACTGCCTTGACTGGGTATGACTAGAAGGTTTGACAATCTCTTTATTTTTTTTCACAACATTTGTTTCCTTCATGGAACAAGCAGTAGTATGTTTGTTACTTGTAACCAATTTATCAGATCTGTCAATAAATACGCTGTTGGTTTTTAACACACTGACTTGAGATTTAGCACTGTTTCTTTCCTTATCTACAGGACTGGATATTACTGTAGATTTTCCTTTGTTATTCTGCCGCCAGCAATCATTATCATTGGAATCATCTGTATTGCGTGAGAAGTTATATCTCCCACGGAAAGATCTATGTCCACCATTCTTGACCGTAGAATCCGCAAAAAGTGTATAAGGCTGGCTTTTTGCTTTAGTGTTCTGATGATAAGAAACTTTCTGTCTATCATCGTCAACACTGACGGAAGACCACATATTGCTATTCAAGACTACGTCAAGCAGACCATTTATTCTTCTTCTTGCTTCTACAATCTCAAAGTCCTTAAGTGCAATCTGTTCACTTAATTTCTTGTTTAAACTCTCCGCTTTTAAGACCTTGCAGCTTTCCTCTGCTAGCAAATTTTCAATCTTAATCAATTTGTCTTTCTCCACCATTAATTCTTTCACTCTCTCTTTATCAATCCTCTCAATCTCAATATCATGACTATTCGTAAGCCTATCAACCTTCTGTAGGGATATGGTATCCTTTTCTTTAATTTGGCAACCACAAATCTCCGTCTTCTCTTGAACTTTTTGAGTCAGATTTCTAATTTCGCCATTTTTTTCCCAATCTAAGCTTCCATCTCTTTAATTTTGCACAATGCCGAGTCTAATTTTGCTCGAACACAAGCAAGCTCAGAATTAGATTTACATAAATCACCTGTAAATTTAGTCACTTTTTCCTGCAGCTTATTCACTTCAGTAGTACTTTTTAAGCAACTTTCCCTTAGCTCCTGTGTACTCTGTTTTATGTCTCCTATTTGCTTCTCATCCCTTAACTCTTCTTTCTGGTCACTATGGATGCCGTCGAGCAATAACGTACGTATACTCTTCAATATGTTAACACGTTTTATACTAATATAATTGTCCAAGAACAGACGAAGGTCCAAAACCAATAACCTTGCCAGATCCTCAGCCATACTCACATGAGGAATTGACTGAAATCTCTCATTAGCAAACTCTCTTAGAGATCTCGATGCAGAGACCAAAAACCTGTCCATAACATGTGACTCAAGCTCTGGGCTTTTTAATCTCTGACAATCTGTCCCTTCCTGAAACAGATACTCTATTACAGGTCTCATATCCTCCGGATCTGTATCAGAATCCATTGTGACTTGTTTACTTAGTCAACCATATATGTCTTAATTAAACTTTCATTATACCAAATCAAGTTTAGATCTCAAATATTGTATCATCAATCCCTGTACATCATCACATTCTATAATTAATCGATATAATTATCGACAACAACAACAATAATTATCAGTTATCAATAGAATAGGATAGTGCAGATTGAGGCTTGTTGACATGGACAGAAGTGGCAACATTTACACACAACAAAAGCACTTAACTGAAGGTAATCCTGACCCTTCCGCCAACACACTGGATATCACAAAGTTCTGACGTTAAAACACTCCACTGCAGAAAAGGTACAAGGACTAGGCACTCTTGTCTTCAAATCCCTGCCACTGTACAGTATGTCCTCAACAATGCATCAGACGACAGGAACCGATCACAGCAACCCCGCAATCACTTGAGGTATACGTGCAGACGAACTCTCCAAAATACTGCACCTATAGTTGAATCTGCATATGGAAAGACTGGAACAAGCACTGTAACAATTATGGCATCAATGTCGCTATCAGATAACAGCTGTTTGATATGGAAACCAACTGATAAAGTCAGTTTAGTTGCTACAACACGCCAAGATATGAGGATGGATATGCGCAGTCAGCTGATACCTGTGTACAGTTGAATTAAGCCACGCCCACACAGAGCCAAACATAACACAGTTCAGTGTTCCCACTTGTAATGACTGGTCCAGAATCTGACCTAATTTACCCTCTTGTTACGCGAATGTAATGTGGGTGTTACGACCCGTTGGTTTGGTCCACCACTGATAATTAAAGGGTTCTTTAGTGAAGGAGAATCCAAATGTTATATGTAATTAATTATGGTGAAGAAGGTGAGTGTGGTTTGGGACAGTCACTCACAGTAGCGCACACACCAAGTCATGGAATGGTGTAACGTCTGATGATATTTTAACCATGGTTTATTACAATTATAACATCACGTAGATCTAGACGAATACAGTTACATCGAAACATGAATCTTCATAATGTAGTTAACACACCATACGGCCCTTACACATCCTGGCCTACAAAATCTCTACTCCTCACATCAGTGCACAAAGACTGCGTCTACGGCAGTTATATAATAATCATGGCCTACAAAATCTCTACTCCACATCAGTGCACAAAGACTGCATCTACGGCAGTTATATAATAATCATGGCCTACAAAATCTCTACTCCACATCAGTGCACAAAGACTGCATCTACGGCAGTTATATAATAATCATGGCCTACAAAATCTCTACTCCACATCAGTGCACAAATACTGCATCTACGGCAGTTATATAATCATCAAGGCCTACAAAATCTCTATACTTCACATCAGTGCACAAATACTGCATCTACGGCAGATATATATAATAATCAAGGCCTACAAAATCTCTATACTTCACATCAGTGCACAAATACTGCATCTACGGCAGATATATAATAATCAAGGCCTACAAAATCTCTATACTTCACATCAGTGCACAAATACTGCATCTACGGCAGATATATAATAATCAAGGCCTACAAAATCTCTATAGTCCTGCGCAGGCATCTCTTCTTCTTCCGTCCTTAGCCAAAGACCGACCAAGCAGTCAGAGGCCATCACGCCTTGTGGCGTCTTAAGGGCAACAGCAGATTGATTTTCTCTGTTGTAGTTTCCCATCACGCCTAGCGGCGTCTTTAGGGCAACAACAAATAGATCCATCTGCCGTTGTTTCCGTAATCGGTGTGACAAGCCAACGGGTGATCAGCCCATTGGGCCTGCGCAGGCATACATTATCCAAAAAACACCTTAGGGCTGACCACCTCAGTCAAAAACCCTGCACACACTGAACCCACGGGAACACACCCCGTTCACACAGTCACGAGAATCTACTGTTCTCTTAACACTGCTCTCAAAAATCCCTGCGGACACTAGCCGCGAGAGCTATTCACACATCACTCAAAAACAGTTCAGAAACAGTACATTATGACCAGAGTTCACCTGCTATCTGACATACTGTCTTCCACGAAACTAAGAAGAGATATCTTTAAACAAATCCATACCAATCTGTAAGCAAGTACTCTAACCCAAAATTAACTCTACTCAACACGTATTTCCCAAGATCATTTCCCTTTCATCACATCTGCACTTATCAGTGCCCCATCTGTTGCACAAGCAAGAATGTTTGTAAGCGGAATGTCCTCTTTGAAAAATTTCTCTACTACACGAAATATTGACTCTCCGTTTGTATCAGTTACTAGTAGCTTAGCAAATAACAACTCTTGAACCAAGCTTCCATCTTTTACGAAGCGAACATAGGCAAGAAGCAAAGATTCGTTGCTAGGCAAAGTTGACTCATCCAACTGCAATGCAAATTCTGTTGCCCTAAGTATGTTGCACAGTGTATTTTCAACATTCTCAGCCATTTCATCTATTCTTCTTTGAACAGAGGTATTGCTGAGCGGAATTGCTTTAATTATTTGTTCAGGTGACTTATGCATAACTGTACTCACAAACTCCCTTATAGCTGGCAAAATCAAATTTTCTGCGATTGTATGAGACTTTCCAGATTTAGCTATCAGCAATGAAATTTTGTATGAAGCTCGCAAACCATCACAGCTTTGTTGTGAAGTGTTGACAAACATGTCACGGACTGTTTTACGTTTCTGAAAGTTTTCACGAAGTGACTGAAAATATGTCAAAGTTTTATCTGGGTGAATATTTTTTCAAATGTTCAAGTAGTCTGGAAGGTTTCATCGCCTCATTTGAAAAGGCCCTCTCACATAATAGACACATTGGCAGTTTTTGGTTATTTAGTGTTGGAATAAATCCATATTTCAGATATTCCACGCTGTATTGTCTGCACTTCTTTTTGGTTTGTTCTGCTTTTGCCATATTTGTTCTGAATTCTGGAACAAAGAATTGATTTTACAATTTTGCAGATAGAAAAATATTCGTCGAGTAAACAACACAAGCAGATTTAAAAGCCGCTTTACAAAAATGTTGATACAGATGTTCTTACCAGTTTACTCTTCAATTTTATAAAGTTTCTTAACCACAGCCATAAATAAATTAGCAAAAATACAACAATCAGAAGGGGAAAAAACACAATTAGCAACAGCCACACCAACACTGAAGTAACGCAATAATCATTTCATAAAGTATAATAATAGTTATTTAATATGAACAAAATATAAAATAACGCACTATATTGATAGGTCTTCAGATTTAAAAATTGATAGACAGTAGCCTAACTACAAAGTGTGGAATTCCCGGTAACAAATTAAAAGGATGTAATATAATAGATTGAATAGAAATATTCAATATACGGCAATTCAGTATCAAAATTTATCTGCTTAATTAATAATTAATAATAATAATAAATTCTTTAAGCACCAAACACGGCGCATAAGGCAGAAACCAGTGCTCTCCAGGTTGTACATTGTGACGCCACTCCTCTTAGCTCTTGCACATTGTTTAATCCCAACGTTCCTCCTTCTCTTATTATTGTTCTTCTGAGTGTTTCTTTTGGTCTTCCTTTTTTCCTCTTACCCTCAGAAACCCAAGTGAGTGCCTGCAATGGTATTCTGTTGTTTTGCATTCGTAGGACATGACCGATATATGACCATCGTCTTTTCCTTATATAGTTGGAGACATATTTCTGCCTAGAGTCTTCTCTTATTTGTCGATTAGTCTTGAATTCTTTCCAACTGATGTTCATGAGTTTTCTAAGACATTTGTTCTCGAATGTATTCAGCTTGTTCTCCAATGATTTTATTTTCCAACTCTCACAGCCGTATGTTAACACTGAGATAACATTTGAATTAAACAAATGAAGCTTGGTATGTATATTCAATGATCATAATTTCCAAATGTTAGATAATCTATTGAAGGCGCTAGCTGCCAAAGCAATTCTAGTATGAATTTCTCTTGTTGTGTCACCATCCTGAGTCATTTTACTGCCTAAATAATTGAAACTTTCAACTTTCTGTAGTTTTTCCCCGTTCAGGATGATATTAAAGGTCTCGTTAGAAAAGTTCATAACTTTAGTTTTAGAGGCATTTATTTGGAGACCTATTTTAACCGAAAGATGACACAAATTATTTACTGCTTCTTGTGATTGTCTGGGTGTTGAACTTAAGAATGCTAAATCATCTGCGAAATCCAGGTCACCCAGGAATTTTCCATTTGTCCATTTTATACCTAATTGCTCATGTGGGTATAGTTTCTCATAACCCAATCAATAGCTATTCCAAAAAGTAGTGGTGACATAATACAGCCTTGTTTCACCCCTGTTTCTACTGTAAACCATTCTGTATTCCCTTTATTTGTTCTAACACAACATCTTGCATTGTCATATAGCGCTTTGATTATATTCACATATTTTGTTGGAAACCCATAGATTGTAAGTATCTTCCACAATGATGGGCGGTGTAGACTATCAAAGGCTTTTTGAAAATCGACGAAGGTGATAATAAGTGGTGACTGCATTTCCCCTGATTAATAATTAATGTTAGTAAAACCGATGCTAGCTCTGTGCAAACAAACAAAAAATATAAGTAAGAAAACGTACCTTATCGACAGGTTGAAATTGTTTGATACCAGGTACACGCTTATTTGAAACCACTGTTCACAAGAAAAGCTGAGAAAGTTTGTTGGTTTTGCTCATAGCCAGCGCAAAGTTGAAATAGACGGGAAACGTACATCGCGTAGTCGATTTTTGAAAGTCTGAATGTAAGGTAGGAAAGCCGGTTCAGAGGATCAAAGACTGATTTATAATGCCAAGTACCGTTTAAAACATTCTCCCTTGAACCTTTTCTCTTATTTATTACCAATCTGCGAATATCTAGTTACCACAAGGCCCCCCCCCCCCCCCCCCGCAAATACCGAGACAATAAATTCCGCAACAAAGCAAAGTTGGTACTTTCGGAATCACCGGCAGGTATCTAATTTCGTCCATGCCATCGGCACGGGTCATTTCTCTTCCTTCAGGAGTGAACGAATGGACAATAGGTGTTTGGTTAAACACTTTACTAGCAGTTCCCGATTACCGTTTATGGTCAGCGATGGTTACCTGAGCTCAGAACGACACGCATAGACGAAACTATGCCCTGCTTAAACATCCTAGTAATACAACTATCCACATCGTCCCCGCTTCACTGATGCTGTTGCTCAAATCCACAATTCCTTTCTCCCCCGCACGTACTGAACTTAGCTTGTCAAATCCTGAACCCCCCTTACTACTAAACGCCCACTGTTTGCTACTGAACGCCCCCCTCTGGCTAATTTTTTCCGTATCGCCCCCTTGGACCCTTCCAAAGCCCCCAGGGGGCGGTACCGCCCACTTTGGGAACCACTGGTCTACCTCAATGTCGCTGCTCTGTGTTGATGTGGAGTGCTATGTAGAATGTAGTCGGACTGACCTGGGCCAAATACCATTGTAGCCTAATTAGCTCACCAGGCGTGGGGTGCTGTGAAGGTGTCATGATGACATTCAAAACATAAGGCAGCTCCCAAGGTGTGTAGTCCCCGACAGTTTATAAATGTAGATGAAGAGGTGTGGATGAATGCACGCGAATGCTTGATGGTACTTTAAGGTAGATGATTTACCCACTCACTCCCATGCAGTAGTCAATGAATTGTATAACTGCAGTTTCATGACAACCATTTATTACGTTACACAGTGACATCTACAACAGTCATATAGACGAGGATCAGGAACATTACATCAATGGATAAATGACTGGCCAGTACATCTAAAGTTCACATATATCATGACCCATCCATCTAGTCGGACGAATCGACAATGATCTGTCCTTTCGAAGATAGTTCTATAACATTAATGGTACTACCACTGACTCAGCGCGTCAGGTACTCTAAATAACTCCCTCGTACACCAGGCGAGTTTTCATTTACATAGTTACAATAGCAATAAGCTGTAGCTCATCTGGTCTTCCATTCCAGATAGTTATATTCTTCTGTTCGAAGATATCGGCCATAATATTGGGCCTCTATGAGAAAGTAAACACTGTAGATTCCTCATACGTAGACATAATCGTCCATGTTCAAATATACCTCTAAGATGCGGGTTTCAGAATAATATCTATTCTCCTTGGGCTTCTGTGTAAATATAAGACTAACAGTCTTAGTTGGCTCCATCGAGCATAACAAATAAAGTACTCCGCATCTCAACCATCCGTGAGCTCTCCTCACAGGTTTACTCAAAATATGTTCTGCAAACACTGCAAATAAAGGTAATGTTAAAGTTCATTTTACCTTGCTTCGAATTCCTATCACAACTTAACAACTACTGTCGTCTTCCCGACGAACAGAATAACACAGGGGAACCTTAAACAACAAGTGGAAGAGTTTCCATCCCCAAGGTAATGCAGAGAGAACAAACAGACATCTTGTCTTACAGAACCCAGATCAACTCTCCTTGCAACTTGTGAACCCGTCAAAAACGACGGCAACACTAATATTATCGGCAGTGATAAGATCGAGGAGTAAAGACATAGGGCAGCGCGGTTGCGCGCCAAAGACAAGTTCAAAAGGAGAAAACCCTGTGTGTTCATTCGGAACCTCTCTATAAGCGAAGAGAGCCGCGGGTAAGACCCTGTCCCAATCCTGAGGATGATCCTCAGTTATCTTCCCAAGCAAAGTCTTGAGTGTTCTATTCAAACGCTCAACTAACCCATTCGACATTGGGTGATAAATAGTGCTGAGAGACCTTTTAATATGTAGAGTAGACATTACCTGTGACATAGTGTCAGATATAAGTTGTGTGCCATGGTCTGACAATATTTCTCTGGGGAAACCCAAACGAGAAAATATCAGCCAAAGAGCGTCTGCGATATCGGCAGTGGAGATGCTCTTAAGAGGTTTAGCCTCTGGCCAACGTGTGCACATGTCGACACATGTAAGGATAAACTGATGTCATCTGGCCGACTTGATCCTAAAAGGACCAATAATATCTATTGCCATTTTCTTAAATGGACAAATAGGAATGTCAGCAGCCTGGATAGGCGCTGCATGTCGTGGTCCTCTAGATTTGAACTCTTGACATATTTTGCAAGATCGGCAGTAAATACGTATGTCCTTGTTGACAAACGGCCAAAAGAAAGCCGCAAGGACCCTCGACTTTGTACGGAAAAAACCAATATGTCCAGCACATTGCGAGTCATGAGCATGTTGCAATATTTGTAATCTCATACTCTTAGGCACAAGAATTTGTGAATGTGTAGACACAGTCGAGTCTTGTACCATACGCACAAGTACGCCGTTCTTCATAGTAATCCAAGACTTTCTATTTGTATTTTGATTTGGATCACCTTTCTTCGCTAGAATGAAGAATTTTTGTAAAGAAGGATCTTCTTCTTGCAATTTTATGAAAGAGTCACGTGAAATAATCATGTGACTATCATTGCTATGTACTTCATTATTATCAGGTAATGAAGTTTATGGTGTCTCCAGAGCTTGCGCTCTTGTGACGACTGCATTGGTAGCTTGAATATTTTGTTCCTCCCAAGCAGCAATCTGCTGTGGGGTACATTCTCTAACTCCGTGAATACGACCGATAATAAGGTCCGCAATAGGATTTGGTAGTAGACACGCGTGGACATCTCCCGTAAAGAAGGGAGTAGCAATATGTATTATAGCAGTAGGATACTTTTCCAAAGTGCCACCAAATGTGACACATTTGATCACCTTTCCTGTAGCACAGGATGGATCTACTAGAGATTGCTTAACCCCAATAGTAGTGCATCCAGAATAAAAAAGAACTGAGACTGGACTACTATTTACTAGACCTTTATGTAGGACTTATCCTCTCCCGTCATGCGCAACTGCCGCGGGAAGAGCGGGAAGAGGGTGACCACAACTCAAGGTAGTTACAGTAGTCGGTTCGAACAAAGTAGAGCATTGGGGCATTTAGTTGCTCTCCCAAAGTCAAAAGCAGAACACGTGATAGCGCTAGAGTTTTTATTATCATTATCCTGTTTACAGGCTCCCTGAGACTCTTGCTGTACAGCGTTTGCCTGTTGATATCTCTTTTTTTATGTTGAGTTCTACCGCGACTATTATTACCTCTGAAATTATCATTGTATTCTCTATTGTAACTGTTATACTGGTTTGAATCCCAGTTCCCATAGTTATCATTATCATTTCCCGATTGATGAGAACGCCTGTTTGTTTGGTTTTGAGGTCTACGCGAAAAATAGTTTTGGTAGCCTCTATTATGTCCTCTGCGAAAATGTCTATAATTATTGGGTGTAGAATAACGAGGACTGTCAGCTCGTCTCCAATTTTTCGCAGAAGAATCACCATGTGATTGATTTCCCTGATTCTGAGCATAATTCTGGTTACTCTTCCTATTAACATTTTGTTGAGTACCCTGAAATTTACGCATGAAGTTTGGGCGATATGGTGCTGCCGAAGCAACTGGCAAACCTTCTTTCACTTTAGAGTTGCTAATGGTTACATGAGGGTGCGCAATGACATACTGGCTACAATATTCTTCCATTTCTTTTATATTTTTAGGCTTACGCTCATGAAGAAAAGCAAGAAAAGACTCACTGACAGAAGACATGACTTTGTCTCTAAGTAGTAAGTCCATAAGTGCTTCAAATGTATGTTCTGTCTTAGACAGCTCAACCCAACGTGTAAATGTGAGACGTATTTTTGCAATAAATTCTGAGAATTCTACTCCAGTCTCTGGCAACATATTTTTCAATTGCATACGATAGCCGTCTTCGTTAAGCTGGTATTTCTTTAATAAAGCCGCCCTGACAACCTCATAATTGTTCTTGTCAGGATCATCTACCATGCTTAGCATACTAAGAGCTTCACCTTTAAGTACATTTGACAACTGATCAACATATAGTGATTTATCTATATTATGTGTTTTACATGACCGTTCAAATCTATCCAGCTAGATGAATCAATTTCAACTTCTCTAACTCCAAAACTATGAGTTTTTCTTCATGCTCCATTCTTGCTTTTTCTTTTCTCTCATCAGCCTCAGCTTCTCTTTGTAACCTTCTTTCTTCAGCCTCTCTTTCTAGTGTTTTATTTTCAGTCTCTTTTTCCAGTCTTTTATTCTCAGCCTCTTTTTCTAGTCTTTTTTTTCAGCCTCTTTTTCTAGTCTTTTATTTTCAGTCTCTCTTTCTAGTCTTTTATTCTCAGCCTCTTCTACTCTTTTTTGTTTTTCCATTTCCATCTGGAATCTCCTTTCCTCCACCTGCATCTGCAATTTCAAATTCTCAGCTTCTACTTTCTTTTGTTCAGCTTCTCTTTCCATTCTTTTTTCTTCCAACTTTATTGCTTTGTCATATAGAGCAGTCGCATATTCTTCCAACTTATCACCAGTCTTGCCAAGGGATTTCCTTTGCTCAATAAAGTAGTCAAGTGTAGACATAGTGTCTAATAATATGAGTCAAAAACCTGAAATAATTAATTAGCTTTTTTCAACCTTAATGGTAACAAGTCTTAAATAAAGTACTTATATAATCACATTACATTATCCCAATATCTGTGGGAACAAAGTCTTTGGCAAAGACCTTGTATAATCAACTGTATAATAATAATAATACCAGTCAATTCTTTAAACAGCTAATAGTGCATGACCAAATCCACCAGTTAGTTATCATAAGTGCACTACACAGCTAATAGTGCATGAGCAAATCCACCAGTTAGTTATCATAAGTGCACTACACAGCTAATAGTGCATGACAATATATTTATCAATAACCAAGAACAATGTAAACAATAACAAAGATCAAAGACAATACGAAAACATTCGCAGAAGTCAACTAAATAAACAGCAAAACTAAAGAAAATATCATAAAAGATGTGATAATAAATGCAAAATAGTAAACAAACATATGACGTCACATTGTATAAACAGAAGGGTGTATAAAACTAAATAATAAAAAAGAGGAGACCTACAAATACAAACAAATGAAATCAGAACTAAAGAACAGAAAAAATATAACGAAAACAACGGAAGGTACAGTTCGTCACACCTAACAGAAACAGCAACAAAAGTCGCTAGCAAATTTCACAAAGAAATTTGCAGAGTCCATACAGAAAAACGCTGATATAGGACCTCTGTCACGTGGTATACCTATAATCCATCACCGCCCAACCTAGAGACCCGCAGAAATATCAATATATAAACAACACATGTAAACATGAAGAACACAAAAGCATAAATAATGATGTTCAAATGTGGAAAGCTTAGTTCATACACAAGACAAGGCACAGTTCACGACACGAAACAGGCCAATTATCTTTAAAGTCCTATCGTCCACAACGATGAAGATCTATCGTCAACGTTCTGAGGATAAAATAATCCAACGCTGAACACATCTGAACTGCTTCCAAAATGATGATGATAACAACGGTACATGACCTTCTTATCTACCGCAGCTGAACTCGCATCTCAAAATAATGATGATAATACTGCAGCTGAACTTGCTTCTTAAAACGATGAAGATAATACTGCAGCTAAACTTGAAACGGCACTTGACCTGCTGACCTAGTTACGTCCTGTGAGCTGGTGTAGTGAGTGTGTCAACAACTACACAGTGCTGAGTGCATTCCATTGTAGGCGAACTTGAAACTTCCTATAAGCCCCATCAAAACTGGTACACCATAATGTTAAGTTGTATATCGGCCACCATAATGTTAAGGGCGAATTTTAATGTTATCGTGCTATGTAAATACAGTCTGAAATGTCACTGTATGCGTTAAAGCGTGGCGGCTGCCCGTGACACAAATAGCATAGGTACAGTTTGGCCACTGTGAATATTAAATGTTAAATGTAGACGAATGTCCAGTGTCAGTATTTATATGATCCCGCCCAATGCGGGCTGACATGAGTGTATATAGGCCCTGGTTGGCCGAAACAGTACTGGCATTCGTGTAGATGTCTTGAAGTGTAGAATGAAGTATGAAAAGTGAGTGGATCTCAATAGTTTTGCGAATGTGTGTTGAAAAGTTTCGTGGAAGTAAGAATCAGGCATATAAATGACGTCACACTCTATAGCTAGACATGTAGCAATTCATAGAGTTCTGGAACACCTTTTGACGTTTACAGGACTTTAATACGCCACAAGCAACAGGTACGCCGTCATCAATATCAATGGTCATAGAACAGTTCATGGTCATGATATATTAACAAAGTTCAACATCCAGCTATGCATGTATCTAGTAAAGCTGATCTCGTACAATTCACTCACTCATCAGCTTCAGGGAAGATATATCCCATATGTGAGTTTAAACAAACTCTACTTTGACATTAGTAAGTCAGATCTTAGATGTCTCCAACAGGCCGCACAAATGGCGGACTTACAGTCCAAAATGGCCTCTGGGTAATTCTTCATCAAACAAGGGGAATCCCACCTTGTACACTTAGTATCGCCGGCATGCGGGATACAAACAATATATAAATACTTCGGGCATGCATCAGCCTAGTGCATAATAGCAGAATATATAGTGAGCTTCCTTTCAGGATACTGAGGTGGTTCGTTTTCCCGCTCAGGAAAAAAATCATAAGCTGTCGATAATACGAGTCATGAAGATTCTAACAAATAAGGGAAACAGTTCAAAGAGTCAATTACCTTCTGTTCCTTCAGAATAAATATAACCACACTCACATCGCCTCCTAGGTTAGAATATACACATGAAATATGAAACGACATCATGTCCTCCCACAGAGGACTTGTCAAAAAACATCTTCACTCTCTTAAACACAGCCCGATCTCTCTCAGTCAGTAATGGACTCTACAAAATCCCGCCAGACGCTACGCATGCGCACAGACACGCAACCTTTTGAGCACAGCTCAAAATAGGCGGTTTGAAACCATATCAGGCAAAACTGACCTCGGTTTTCAAATTAAACCACAGACATCACAGACAAGTGAGATCACTCCCCTGACAACAATCATCCCAACAAAAAACATGGATTAATGCCCTTAGACTAGGAAATTAATAATAATGTTCCCAGCTTTTTAAACAGGCACTCTTACTTAAATCGACTCAGCAAACTGACCGCAACAATTATTTTTCCAAAACTACAATCCAGTGTACATTTAAAAACGTTTAACAAAAATACTTAGAGAAAAGTTATAAAAGAATTAAACATTTTTTTTTAAATTACTTCCTTATACACGGACACTATTTGTGCTTTTTACTACTAACTAAATATAATGGAATACTGTAAAGAACGAAAAACGCAATGTTAAAAACTGTAATTACGTTTAACAACTATTTTGTTTCCTTGGAATAAAAAATTATTTCCCTTGGAAATAAAATTTAATCTACTTGTGCGTTGCGGGGAAAAACATTGCGATGTGAACCTCTGCTTGAGTAAAAACGTAGAAAATTTATTTAATGTCAGTGAAGCTATATGTTTGTTGCAGCACGTATGTTAAAAAGAATTCGTTAAATATCACTCATTTTAAACTGGAGTAACGTATTGTAATAAATAGTAATAGTTAACATGTATGTACGTTTTTGAGGTGTAACCTTGCAGAATGTTTCTTATTTGGTTACTAGCGAAACAGATAATGTTATCTTCTTCAAACAAACACAATAATTCAGTGCTCTTAAAAATAAAAATAAAAAGTCGAAACGAAATGAACTCTTACTGGTGCAACATCTTTTACTATTGCTTCTATACGAGCTAAGATCGGTACTGCAACGACTAACTATTGGTCAGTTTTGTAGAAACATAGTCAAGAGCTTTGACGACGAGAAACACATAACTGAAGAGATACAAACAACACAGTGGCTGTTTAGAATTTCAAATCTAGAGACTTCTAAAAGTCAAGCTAACGAACATCGTCGCAATCAATCAAGTATTAGATATTAATATTTTTGTGGTTTACAATTTTTACAGAACTGAGTAATCACCCCATACCTAAACCTTCACATTCGCTTTTTACGAGTTGACGGTAGGTCACAGTGTTACTATTTTTTGCTCCCCCTCGGGTCCCGAACATTTACTAGAAT
Organism: Oreohelix idahoensis; assembly: GCA_024509875.1. Classification (NCBI taxonomy): domain Eukaryota; kingdom Metazoa; phylum Mollusca; class Gastropoda; order Stylommatophora; family Oreohelicidae; genus Oreohelix; species Oreohelix idahoensis. The sequence continues at coordinate 24,495 of JAMPIV010005142.1, read as the reverse complement.
GGAACTTAGCTCTTTACATTAGATGTGTAAACTATAAAAAGTCATTTGACAGTGTGGGTAAAGAATCACATGGGAATTAATGAGGCATTATGGAGTTCCACTGAAGATCATTAACTTAACAAAGAAAACGTATGAAGAAGTGAGATATAGATTTCTCCGGAAAGGACATCTTAAGGACAACTTGTATAACCGTTTAGGATAAGAACTGGATGTGAAACGATGCCTCTTGGTACTATTTCTCATCATATTGGCTATACGTTGGGCTAAGAAAACATTGAGTAACAAAGGGAAACAACATTGAGATGGTATGACAGTCACCATTGTGGAGATAAAGACAAGAACCGGACAAGATTTTTCATTAGTTCAAAAGTATGAAATTTAGTTCTGTCTTAGTTAACACATGCACTAGGTGCTGGTAAGCAAACAGGCGCTGAAGTCACCGTCTCTTCTCACTACACCACACAACCTGAGATGCCGGACAGCTGATGATTTTACGCCACCAACGGTCACATAATGCAACATAGGATAGATTAATTGCACATATAAACAACATTGCTTGTAACTCGGGGCAAGATTTTTTTTTTGTAATTACCACGTGAGACAATTTATTTTGAACAGGAAAAATACATAAATTGCATGTATCACATTCGCTTTCTAATTTTTCAATTATTTTTGTGTTATTAATGAAAATGAAACTAAAGTTTTGGCTGATGCAAAAAGTTTTGCATAAGTTTACAAATTCAATACAAAAGGTGTACACATAATATTAAATAATTATACAACAAATATTAGTGCTTTTTAGTGAATATTTATATTCTTATGTTTTATCAGGGTGGTAGCTTCTCAAAAATGATTAATGCTTTACTTTTGACCGGCACAAAATTAATGTTGTGATACATCAGTATAATGTCTTCCTGGTGTGCATCGATGCTGTCGGTAGATCCATGGTACTACTGATTCCTCCCAGAATCTGGTCCTTGCAATAGTTTATTATTCTTTCTTTGTGAGTTTGGAGTTTACCCATATACACGTTGTGAAACAGAAAAGGTAGCGCAGCATTGCAATGCGGCTGTCAATTTCTGTGTCAATTTCTGTGTCAATTTCTGGGTCAATTTCTGCATCTCTATCTGAATAAAAATAAATAAGTGCTTCCCCATCATTTAACATGTCGCAAGGCAAAAGACGTACACATTTCACGTCAGCAGTGAATTGAAAAAAATCACCCAGTGCCTGCCATGTAGTGCCTGGTGGCAGATTCCTCACTAGAACGGTGCGTGAGTATGCACCTTTAGTCACACGAGAATCATGGACATTATTCCTTCTCCTGGATGTAATATCCTCATTGTAAGGTTCATCATGCTGGCTGGACTGAGCATGACACCTCTTTCTATTTCTGCCTGTAGGTTTAAAATATGTCTGAGAAGACAGCTTAATAGGCATCTTGAAGCATTGTTTTTCAGATGCACTGGTAATAATTCGTTTAGGTGCATTTTTCTTATCTTTATCCTCACCATTACGTGTAACTCTCTGACTCTTATCAGTACACTTTGTATCACCCTTGACAACATCATCCAAACTCTTAAGAGGAGATGTAATGTGAGCATGCCTCCATGACTCACTCTCAGAAGAGGCAGTATTGTTTTGACCAGAAACACTGGTATTAGAGGGATGTCGAGGGAAGTTGTATCTGCCTTGACATGATCTTCTCACTTTTTCAGGTTGTGCTGACCTGTTTATAACACATTTAGTACTGCTGGCATGTTGTACCATAGTTGTGTCATAACTAATGTTGGATAATAAATTTTTGTGTAACACCACATCCAACAAACCATCAACCCTTCTTCTCAATTTGGAAATTTCTAAATCTTTGAGTGAAATCTCCTCACTTTGCCTCTTATTTACCTCTTCAAGGTTTACAATTTGACTCTTCTCATTCATGAGTGATGTCTCAAAGTTAGCGAACTTATCATGAGTCAAAATTTCTTGATGACTCTGAAGGCATGTTAGTTTTTGATCTTCAAGATCAAGTGCTGCCACTTTACTTTCCAACTTTACCTCCCACATGGCTCTCTTTTTCTTCACCATTTTCTTTAACCTCCTTTTATGCGCCTCCTCCATATGTGGCTGTAGTCTGGCCACCTGAACGCTAAGACCCTGAATTTGAGCAACTTGTGCTTTATATCGAGCTTTCAAAGCCTCCTTTGTCTTATAAAAATGTCATTTACATTTTAGTAATGCGTTTACCTCGTCATCTAGCCTTTTTTTCCTTTTGGAAAAGCCAATTCTTCCTGTGTTCTCTTATTCTCAGCTAATTCTTTTTTTGGTCTCATCTCCAAGACAGTCACTAAAGACGCCTCAGAATTAGCCAGTTCTACTTTTAATGATCTGAATAACAAAATTACAAGTAACTTTACAACAATAACAAACTTGTACACTTAACAGTACTTTACATCTACCAAAAATGGTTCATGGTTATTTCAATAGCAGCAGCGAACACTCAGCTTTTTTATGCCAGATCCGCTATTTGAAACAATCATACACCAAACCCTACAGAAAGCTCATGGATTTATCGACCAGCAGAAGCGGTATTGACAAATTCATATGTCCCGATCCTTCTTCTCCCTCGTTCGTCCTGAAAAGGACGTTGTTTGCGTTGTGTCTGTTTACAGCGGAGCTGCGATATCTGCGCCTTTCGGCCGGCACATCCGACTTAAGCACGGCATTTTTTGGGACCGCGTTTGTCTTCCCTCTTCGATCCTGCTCTCTCAGCCAGACTTCAGTGATGCAGCCTGTTTCCAGGACCACCACTTGGAGGTGGAGTAGGGTCTTGGTCAGCTCTGGTTCGCTGACCCTGACGCAAGCAGTCAAGCTATGAGTCGCTGACTGCATTCTCTATTGCTGCGTCTTGTGGGTCCCAAGTGCACGTCGGCGAGGTCCCCTCTTTTATACTTGATCAGGCATGTAGATATGTACTATATTTGCAATCAGCCCTCCTGCGCACACCTAATCTTCAACACTGAAGAAGCTGTAAAGGCGAGGTTGGACGTTAAGACGTTATGTACTTTATTAACATTTCAAAGCTCCAATTCAATCATCAAATATGTAGATAAGACAATGGCATAAACTAGCCCGTCTTGAGCGTCACTATACAGTCTTCTCATGAACACGCTGTCCTCAACGGTATCATGCAGAATATATTTAAAACGTGCCAACTCACTTGCAACCAAATTACAGCATACACTGCTTTCAAATATCAATATGTAGCATCGACTCAACTCAGCATTGTGGGCGAGCTAAATGTAGACGCAATTTAGAACTCTGTAAATTTAACACATTCCAGGAGCTGAACACATATACCTCCGTCCACTTCTAAGGACACATGAAAAAGGCCTCGAAGGCTCCTTGACTTCTGCCAAGATGAGACCGGTTCCAGCACGTGCAAGGCGGTGGGTGATCAAAACAAACCTTTGTTAATGGTCTTGAGGAAACTAAGTACTTTCCTGGTTCTCTTTGATTTAAGAAAAATCAAGAGAATTCTTGCGTTCATTCATCTTGCGGCAGCCCTGATCGTGGCCCGAGCGCAGTCGTATAAGCGAGCCCTTTCGTAAATGATGCGTGCATGTTGTGTCATATTTTTCCTTGTCTCAGGGAAGCCGGAGTAAACTCTTCGTTCTGCTTACGTAAATTTCTGTTTTCACCTTGAGACGATCTGAGGGTTAGGTCCTAAGTCTTATGATGCTTTACGCGTATTCACTGTTTCTTCCGTGCAGGTGCGGGGAAAACCCTTCTCTTAACACCTGGTATCTGTCTTCTTTTTTAAAGCATTGGGTCTGTTTCTCTTCGCCATTCATACTCCAAGGATTTCACTCTACGAGTAACTAATACTTCATGTTGATAGCAGTTGTCATTTCTACCGTATGGAGATTTATTCCTTGAGCTGACCCTGGTCAAGAGGAAAATTGACTGTGTTCTCTGTTTGACGGCCTCAACTAGAATCTTCAAAGTTTTGGTTGAGAAGTTTTTATCCTGTAAGAAGCTGCAATTGATTGTATCTCGGCATTCAGCATTTATCAGCCATCATTTCCTCTGCTGACGGCTTAACCGTCAATCAATTCAGCTGGCGGGTATTCGTGGATTATTACCCACCGCCTATTGCAAGTCGCAGTGCCTACGGGCTGTTACAAATTTCTACCCATTCGTCTGGGCAATCTTGGTATAACCCATGTAATTCCGTGGCTGTGGATATTTCTCGCAGACCCCCAGTGGACAACAACGATTGCTAGCCTCTACCAGGTCTCACAGGCGGTTGGTAATCCGCAAGTTTGGAGTATTATTTCTGAGCTGGATTTTCGCACTACACTTAGCCGTCTTGTTCACTTGTGTTTTACGGTAGGAGGTGTGAGTTGGGAGTTATGTGACACGGTGTTCCACAGGAGCTTAACTCCTTATCAAATTGGATTTTTAAAGCGAGGTGTACCAGTATCGGTCCCTAAGTAGGAGTCTTCGCATTTTCTGGATTTATTATTCAACAAGACTGGATCGGGCGTCTACCCTCAGACTGGGAGCCCCCTGTCCGGATAACAGCAGATTTTGATCAGGCTCTTATCTTTTAGGTCGAGTGAGGCGTGGAGTGAGCGAGTATCAAGGTGTGTCAGAATGACCCTATGAGTGAGGTAGAGTGTAATGGCTAAAATTTCGTTTTGGATTTTTGATAGTTTGTGTTTCTTGTTGTGTAGCCTTCAGACATTGTTTCTTTTGTGAAGGACTACACTTTTTATTATCTCTGATTTTTTGTGATGGTGTGTGTCGTATACCGTTCGTTTAATAAAAACAACAAAACTTCACTTTGTGCTGGTCAGAACATATTTTCTATCTGCCATTGGTGTAGTATTCATAAGTCCCTTACTGAGTATTAGACTAAAGTCTTTTATTAGCATTGGAGGGCGGGAAGAGATTGTCTCATTAAAAGTTAGTCATCGGGTAGTCTGAAAACCGTAGTGATGCTACCTTTCAGTGGGCATATCTTGTCCACCATATATTTCCACCAGTGACTATATTTCTATCTCCTCACACACTCTCTTCCATAGTCTGTCTGGCCTCAGACAGAATCTATCTCTTAATTGATACACATCTGTGGCAGTGCAACATTCACATCCTGACCCAGCACATCAGTTTTCTTTGGGTAGAATGAAAATAAAACAATCCTTTAGACTTATTGTGAGGCCAAAGTCATCGCATGCTTAGATGAAGCGATTAATCAAGCTCTGAAGCTCCTGTTGACTCTGTGTGACGATTGCAGCGTTATCAGCGTAAAACAAGTTTCTTATAGTGTCCATGCAATGTTTGTTTTTGCCTTCAGGTTTGCAAGGTTAAACAGTTCGCCATCTGACCTAGTGTGAAGGCATATTCATTCAATTGCATCTCTGAATGCACGTTTCAAGAGCAAGGCAAAGGAGATCCCGATTAGGGTCGCAGCCAGGACTCAGCATTAACACCACTGCGAATGTCAAATGGATATGATGAGCTTCCACCAATATATGTTCCTTTCATATCTTCATGGGATAACTTTATTATTTCCGGTAATTTAGCAGGACAGCCAATTTTCATGAGGATTTTGAAGAGTCCATCCTTACTAGCCAGGACAAATGCTTGTATGAGGTATATAAAGGCTTTTTCTGCTCTCTTGATTTATCCTGAAGCTGTCGGAGAGAAAAGATCGTGTCTGTTGTTGATCTACCAGCTCGGAATCCACAATGTGACTCTGGATAAATGCGCTCAGCTAACTTGTGAAGCCGCATTAAGATGACTCTGGCAAAAACCTTACCAACAATACTAAGAAGAGAGATGCCTCTGTAGTTTGTGCAATCACTTCGGTGTATTTTATTTTTGTACAGTTTTACATCATGGCATCTCGCGTGTCTTGAGGAATAGTTAGCTCTTCCCAGCACTTGCACCGCACCGTACGCAGAGGATGTAATAGCATGTTCTTACAGCATTTGATTAAATCGGGAGGGATCGTATCACCGCCTGGTACTTTGTCAGAGGCCACGCTATCAATAGCCTTGTTGCGTTCTTCCAATGTTGGTTCAGCATCTAGCTGTTTTATAGATGGCAGACATTTCACAGCATCAAGGGTTGCAGGCGTGTCGGTATTTTCTTTAGTGTAAAGCTCCGAGTAGTGAAACATTATCGGCATCAACTCTAGCGTTAAAATCACCAAGTAGAACAAGTTGAGCTTGCCTATGCGCGCTTTTGTTGACTGCTGCTAGATTCATGTAGAACTCATCTTTAGCTTCTGAGGCAGAGTAGGAGCATACACATTGACAAGGGTGATGTGACATGCGCTAGTTTGCAGGCGGAGCATTAATAGACGTTCTGATCCATTCTCACCTGGTTCGGCCATTTTAGTTAGCTGTTTCTTTTCAGAAACACATACTCCTTGTTCTCTAGTGTCAAAACCCACGCTAATCGGGTGGGGAAAGTGCTAGCTGGCTACCCCCTAACTCGTAGGGCTTTACCACTGTTTGTGCTGGATTTACCTAAACACGTAATGACTCGTGTACGCTACTGGGACCACAAGAACACTGGCTGACACAAGAAACAAAGCTTCAAAAAAAGCTGGAATTCCTTTATTATCAAAAACGACATATGGCCACAACCAGCCATAATAGAATGCCACTGCCACTGCTAGCTAATACACAATATAAATCTAGGCAATATAATAACTTACCTTCTACGGGGAACTCCGCTCACACAAGCGGCAAGAAAACATCATTATATTAAACGGACACCTATCATATACAAATCACTCGTACTTACGAGAAACATCTCAGTTCACAAAAATCACCACTGAGAGACTAACTACCTCTCTAGAATACTGATGTGAGGACAAAGCTCTAATGGCAGGCACTGTATCGCATATTCCACAAAAGATGAACAGCATACAAGCTGGCATAGTTACATCCGTACAGGACGGCAGTCGGGTGACGAATGATTTAGCACTGACAAATCCCTTGGCGCCCAAATTTCCCGCTGCTCACATGATCCCATTCGCTCGTCTATTTTCGCCAGCCCGTTTGGCAGCTTCCGAACAAGCAGCTAATAGCTCGGCCAAAATAGTGCCGTGACATCTAGCTTTATTAAGGACTTTCCCTTGCCACTAAAAGGCGTAGTCCTTCTCGCTCATCATTCCTGAGCCTGCAGCTATATCCACTTAAAGTTGTCATTGATTAATGATTACGGCCATCTTCCTGAATCGCTTATGTCCTGTAGGTTTTTGAAAGTCCAGTCAACATAGTCCTGACGTTCCATCATCCTAATCTGATAGGGTATTTATTTCTATTACTTCTTGTTTTGTGATCATTGTTTGGTGCAAAATTTTCTGTCAACAATTCGGATTTAACTCTAATACACATGCACCCAATAGGGAAAGCAGACAGTGGCGGGACAACACATAATTGACTGGAGGCGGTAGTTGTCCAGTGAAAATCGTAGAACTTCTCCCACTGCCGGAAGTTGCCCCTGGTGCAATGCCCTACGCCAATTGGGCAAACGGCTTATAACCGGTCACTGCTACTTCCCGTGTTTTGCCGACATCTATAGGGTGAAGCCGAAGTGCCCTATCTAGTGCGCGAGCTTGGGCACAGTTATATGGAGATCAAACTGTTGCCCATTGTCGCGTGTCTTTTTATAGTTTGATGATTATGTTTAGAGTAAACGCCTGGTTACTCTGGCCAAGATCAGATTAGGGTCGAACAGCTCGACACCGCATACAGCAATACAACTTGAATCTCAAAGTCACCACAAAGGCCGAGTGGACAATTTATACAATGTTTATTACGATAAACGATGCTCCAGATGCATAGTCTTGAAAGCCATTTTATCTTATCGCATAACATATTCAGTCATCAGAATAGCTCTGTATCGTCAGTAGCTAGAACACTATCCACGACAGTTTTACGCATTTTTATTTAATCAGTTCAAAAACGGCGTGATTTCTGTGACAGATTGTTCACGACCGGGTCAGGCACACAGAGTAGTGACTCCAGAATCGATAGCAACCGTTGAACGACTCGTACAGGGAAACCGCCGATTGACTGTGGATGATATTGCAACACATCTTGACATCAGTCACGGTTCAGTACACCACATCATCTCTGATGTGCTACAGTACCACAAAGTGTCTGCAAGTGGGTGCCACGGCAGCTTACTCCAGAATTGAAACAACGACGCATTGATGCTTGTCAAGAAATCACGTCGTTTTTGAACTTTGTACACCATTCATACACCTGCGACCTTGACATGCATGCATCACCGTACTTGAGCTTCATTCGCCGATGAACTTCTATTGGTTTCACCCCTTCGCAGATCAAAAATTGAATAACAGAACGCTGCTGCTGTTTGGTGCATTCCACTAGAGGAGCGGCCATCTTTAAAACGTCATTATGACGTCACCTTATGCGTCATCACCGCAATGGCGCATGCATGACACTCGAGACATCCAGGGATCCCCAAGATTGCGCGCCCTGGCCCAAAAAAAAGGCAGCCAAAGCTGAAGTTTGAAGATGTGCGCAAGAGATACATGAAGAGATCAGCCTAGGATTCTGGGAGGACGGAGATGTAGATCACACCAAATGGAGATACTCATTAAGATTATGCTAAAAGAGGCTCTCACAATCTTGTGAGAAATAGGTGGAAATAGCCATTGTAGTGATGCTGCCATAACGAAATGGGTTCAGTTCAATTCCCAACAGAAGGATGCCGCTTGTCAGCCATGACCCAAGTGGGTCCGCTGCCATAAAATGTCAAGGAAAATCAGATGATCCCATTATAAGATATAATAATTCTACATAATATCTAATAAGTGAATCTCTTCTTTTTAAAATGTTATATTCAGCACCTATTCGTATTGGATAAACATGAGACACATATCAAAACAAGGAGCATTGAAGGCCATTTGACATCAGACAAATACGTTGTAATATGTTTTTACCAGAAACAAAAGAAAATAAACAAAATTTTAAAATGGCTAATAAATTCGACGTTAAAAGAGAGACTACAAATTATTGCCCGCCATGACGTCAAATGAATGATCTTTCCCTGCGCTCTAGTTTTACAATATTATTTGCAACAAATCAAAAATGTAATATAAAAAATTGGATCTGACATCAAGATGTGACACATCATTTTAAATCATAAAATAACAGGTAATTCACTGTGTTGTGACGTTTGTTTTATGTAAAGTAAGTTGAGAAATTAAGAAATACAAATGTAAAAATAACAAGTGACTTAACAATTACCCTGTATAATCACGTGACTAGTGTGGAGTATTTTGTTATCAATAATCTAGGTCACGTGACGTGAAGTTCCCGGATGTCTTTGAAGAGACTAAGACAGAATAGGTCTACTGTACATTCAGCCTTGTCATTGAAGGTGACTAATACAAGGTCAAGGTCATGAATGAGGATAGCAACCTCCTCATGTAAAACATATAGTTACATAAACCGCTGCTGTGAGAGCATGTAACTGTTTCGTGTAGGCTTCCTGTGTTCCTAACTACAGTGGTGACTTGGTGTAGACTTCCTGTGGTACTAACTGTCACAAGGTTAATCCGAGGATTAACCAGGGAGAGTTATCTTGGATGCGTAGGCATTGTCAATGGCTCAGATTTGCTTTGCAACCGGGTAAAGATAGTCAGTAGGAGCAGAAGAAGGTGAATTTGGGACTTTGGGATCTTTCCCAGCAGATAATCCCAGTGTTTCTGAATCTCGTGACACTGTCACTCCTACCAATCTATCTATCCTCTCATATAGCTCGCGAGCCCCTAACCCCTCTACACTCGAGTGGACAGAAGAGTAAGACAGAAAGAACTGTTGTCTCTCGCACACTTTCTTTCCTTATCTATAGATAAACTAACTAGCATTTGTAACGAAAACCCTATTACCACATTTATTGAATTACTATATGTAGCACAACAACCAAATAAAATAATACAAATACAATAACACCTACTACTATCTATACCTGGAAAAAGAAGGTGGTATTTAATACATAAAATACACACTCTAATCTTAATTCTATACTAAGTGATGATGGGGATGAATTTAATCTAATACTAACTGCAAACTAAGTTATCAACTGCCTGAATAAAAAGGATATCTTGTTTCTTGGCCTCAGTCTGAATGTCAATAGAGCTCTGGGCGTTTGTACCCAATAGGCCTGGTTTTGTCTATATTCATGGAGCTTATAATAACACGATCCGGCCTGGAAACGACGGTCAGATCTTTTGTTCTTCAACACGCACGAGTTTACAATGTAACCTAAAGCTTGATCGTGTCCGTAAGGTGAATTGACGAAAAAACTAGGACACAGAATCTTAATTTTACAGTAGTAGTCAGCTTGCTGTGATAGCGGTGGAAAAACTGTATCAGTTTATGTATATTGCTATATGTTGGTGAAGTAGGTTTCTTTGTTGAGTCGGTCCATTATGTGTGGTACTTTACGATCTCTGTATTATCGTTTGTATCATCTTGTGAACAATCGTCCGTTACTGTATAACTTCTGATCAATAATTTTCGTGGACGGCTAATGGTAACTCATCTATTACGGTGTAATTTTTGATTATTATTTTGAGTGAGTGGTTGTTTGCAGAAAGGCTCCTTTGCCCTGGCAAATTCCTTCCTAAACCCCCGGTTGCTTTTGTAGGTTTGATGCCGTTGAATATTGATATCTGTGAAGTACGTGTCGTGTGGTTGGCCCTTCGTATTAGCTGGTCCCAAAATCACCAGCGTGGGTAGTAAGACTAAGTAAATAAATATTAGACAAACATAAAGGTATGTTTTCAGGCACTCGTAAGAAATAAAGAAGTAGAACACTGCACAACAGAAAAACAACAGACGTGAGTGGCTTACACAGAACTCGAACACAGGACCTTCCGTGCGACAACCCCGCCTAGCTATGCAAGCGAATCACACTATCCTCCCTGCCATCTACGCATCACCAAAAAATGATGCTTCGATGACGGGTCATTAGTGCGACCTGCAATACATAATACCGGAAATTAACCATGGGCAATGCAGCCTATTAATGACGCAATTAATTCTGTTGTTCCCCTATTATACAGTATAGGTCAGACTACACAAAACAAAGACCTTAATATTGTGTCTAGTAAATGACAGAAGACTAAGAACAGTAAGTACAGGACAGAAGGTAGGTTTTGGTATTGTATAAACATTTTTAACACATAAGGAAGGGAAACCCGAGGCCTGTAAACAGTAAATAAATATTAGACAAACATAAAAGGTATGTTTTCAAGCACTCGTAAGAAATAAAGAACTAGAACACTAGACAACAGAAAAACAACAGACGTGAGTGCCTTACCTAGGACTCGAACCCAGGACCTTCCGTGCGACAACCATGCCTAGCTATGCAAGCGAATCACACTATCCTCCCTGCCATCTAGGCATCACCAAAAAATGATGCTTCGATGACCGGTCATTAGTGCGACCCGCAATACATAACACCGGAAATTCGCCATGGGCAGTCCAGCTTATTAATGACGCAATTACTTCTATTGTTCCCCTATTATACAGTATAGGTCAGACTACACAAGACAAAAACCTTAATACTGTGTCTAGTAAATGATAGAAGACTAAGAACAGTAAGTACAGGACAGAGGGTAGGTTTTTGGAATTGTATAAACATTTACAACACATAAGGAAGGAAAACCAGATGCCTGTAAACAGTAAATACATATTAGACAAAAAAAGGTATGTTTTCAGGTGATAATGTAGGTGATAACGTATGTAGATGATAATAAGTAGTAAGACTAAAGGCTGAGTTATCTCAAAGAGTCACAATCTGTCTCTACTACTGAGATGGCTAAAATAATAAAGCCTCATAAGTACCCCGTAAATCTATGCTACGCAAGTGGTGTGTGGGTGTTTTCTTGTATGTGAAATCTTACCAGTATAATGAATCTCTGGGTTGTGTTTACTGCACTGTTTACCGGGTAATGTAAGAAGTAATGGAAAAGTGTCTAGTATTACCTCGTAATGATTACTGAAAACTGTGCAATCTTATAAATATAATTACTCTCTTCACAGTGTTTAGTGCAAAATGTACCTGATAGTGTAAAATGTAGTATAATGGGTAAAAACAATTGGTATTTACAGTGTTATATTTATGGAAATATATACATATATATAGAGCTGAAATTAAAGTGGATGTACATAAATAATTTACATACTATAGTACACTAAACTTGGTTCTGTATAAAGAATTCACTGAACACTGGATGTTCCAGAATTTTTCCTCTTGACGAGTAGAATACAGTGTAGGACCAAGTAGAGCCAGCGGAATGCTTTCTGTAGCAATCCCGAAAGGCGAATCTTCCTGAATTAGATGCTGAAAATATTACATCCAGCAATGTCGGTGTTCTCTCTTCTGATGTCTTTTGAAGGGATTCTAATCCTATGTGATGTTCCACTCGTCTTTACTTTAGTTCAGAAAACAAGTCCCCATTATGCTGTAAAGTTTTCTGTAATATTTAGCTATGTTTGCTTTCATATTTAGCTTAGCCCAGACAGTCTGTCTACATTACTCTAATATTTAATCGTTGATTCCGTGAGAGCTGTTTATGCATATTTTTGTTCCTCCAACATATTATGCTAATCCCATCAGATCTTGCCTTGCGTTGATGTTTCTAAACAAAATATCACTTCATTGTTGTGGCCAGTTCCTTCTTTGTTACACTACACGAGTACACAAACCTGCGCCATGTAGTCTGTATCGCCGAAGAAATTTAACTGATACTTTGTAGGGCTTGTGCGTTTCCCTTCGGCGATCGCTTTGGTCTGATCAGTATCTATGGTAAAACGAGTAATTTTCCCTGGGGTTGAAGAATAACATGGCAGGTCATGACTCTATAATTACACGCAATCAAATATTTTCTCAAGCCCTGAGATGTTTCTGCGACTATTAGACATTCGGTTTAGAAAGTCTAAATACAATCTCATTTGCCTCGTGACACTAACTACAGTGGTGACTTGGTGTAGGCTTCTTGTGGTACTAACTACAGTGGTGACTTGGTGTAGGCTTTCTGTGGTACTAACTACAGTGGTGACTTTGTGTAGGCTTCCTGTGGTACTAACTACTGTGGTGACTTGGTGTAGGCTTCTTATGGTACTAACTACATTGGTGACTTGGTGTAGGCTTCCTGTAGTACTACTTACAGTGGTGATTTGGTTTAGGCTTCATGCGGGACTAACTGCAGTGGTGACTTGGTGTAGGCTTCCTGTGGTACTAACTACAGTGATGACGTGGTGTAGGCTTCCTGCGGTACCAACTACAGTGGTGACGTGGTGTAGGCTTCCGTTGGTACTAACTACAGTGATGACTACAGTGAAGGATTAAATTTAAATCTCATCGAGGGTAAAGTCTGAGTAATTGGGGTGGTGGTATGGGAAGATAGGAACCCATAACTATGGGGAGGAAAACGCCACACTCAGAAGAGCGTTTCATTCTATTCTTTTACCATAGTTATTGGTGGTACAAGCAGAAAGTACTATCTCTGGAACAAGAAGGGAACAGTGGCCTAAGCTTTAAGACAAAGGACCCACTTGGTAGACTCTCCTTGACATTTCTGGGAAACAAGCTACACCCGTGTTGTAAAATAACTCCGTGTAACACCCTGCTCAAATTTCCCCGATTCAAAAATCTAGTAACGTAAATTCTCAACCTATAGGCCACTACTACTATATTTGAAAAAATGCCAAGGGCAAGGTCAAACCTACCGCTAAAAAAATTGGACAAAATAATTTGAATTTTCCACTATTACAGTTAAAAATCTATAAATAAATTCCATGTTTGACCTTGGTCTCAAGGCCATCGTCAATTCAACCGCTAACATTTAAAATAAAGCATTTGATTTTTCTAACGCCAAGCGTAAAAATACCCCCCCCCCTTTCCCCAAACACACACGCACACGCTCTACCCTTCCCAATATTTATGACGAAAGCCGTAAAGCTTAGCAGCCATCCAACTCGTTACCTCGTTTTATAGGGGGAGAGAGAAGGTGGATTACAATGGAATTCAAGCCTAACTTGTGCGTTTGAAAAGAAACTTAGATAATTTATTTCGTTATAAATAACAGGGATGTCTTGAAGGGTAGCACTAATATTGGTTAATATATATTACAAAATTTTCCCTTATAATAAATTATCTGGCCTTAGAGAATTATTTTATTAATATTTTAGTTCAGTGAACAGAGCCCTATAAATTAGAAAAAAAATTAACAAGATGAAAACGGAGATAAATGGGTAAAGGAAACCTATATAGGAAGATAGAGGACAGTGGTCCCTTTAATAATCACTTTTAATATTAAACATTGACCCATTAATAACCAAGATATTGTTTAAATAAAAATTGAGACAGATGGACAAACACATTTATAACTGCTCAATTTGGTTGCATGAGAAAAGTTGGAAATTTCTTGACACGCGTTCTGATTGGTTAAGGCATAGGGTAGCTTGGGACAATAAAATTAACATTTCGCTGGTAACAACCGCCATTTGAAATTAAAGATATCTAAAGCTGACATCGGCGGGAGAGCCTGTGTGACCAAAGCTTTTGCCGTCTGGACACTTAAAGCAGTGGCAGAACCCATTAACTGCCAAAGTCAAGCTTATGATATGTGATATTCTTGTTTGAGGGTAAGGCACAATCAGTAATTGTATTGCTTTAATTAACATGCAGGCCACAATTTGTGTTACGATAGCCAAAATAGGAATGGAGTCTTCCGGAGTGAAAGAAAGGCATAAAATATTTGCTAGTGGCTTACAAATTTTGCGCATGCCAATGCAGTAATCCAGAAGGGATATTGGCTTTTGCAGTGCCATAAATGTTTAAATATTATGTAAAATCATGTAGAGAATGTTAGAAAGAATGTATCCACAGGTTTCAGTGCTAGAGTAAGCACACCCTATCTATTGTATGAACGACAAGCCCTGTATAGGATGTTGTAAAGAGATATTAAGGGATCACAAGCTATGTACTGTACACCCCTATCTATTGTACGGAAGAGACTTCTTGGAGGAGGAAACAAGAGCTATGTACTATCACTAAAGAAGAATGTTTACACAGCAGTGGTGTTAAACAATGGAAGATACAGATTGGTGCAATGATCAGCACACATAGCTGATCAGGGTGAGTTGTCACCGTGTTTGTGTGTGGAATTAAATATTAGATGAGATCTATATGGGAAGGGCATTTTCCTCTCATTACAGGTCATATACCAGCATACCTATTGGTGGCAGGAAACCGAGTGAGGGAAGAAAGTTTGGGAGGAACGCTCAGCCTTGTTGCCGTAGCTACCCCTTTTCTTCAGCTCTAAAGCCAGTTGAATGCATATGATAACCCAAGGGCCAACAGTTGTCACCAGTTTATAAGATAAGTCCGTTAGACCGGCACTGAGAGTGTAACATCAAATATTCCACCACAACCATAAGCATAATAATAAATAATAAACTCACCTTGAGATGATGAAGAAGACAATCTGTCGAACATATTAACAGTGATACGTACAATCAGACAGACAGATCAGTGGGTGGAAGTCTTACAGTGATCTTTATTCATAGAAATAAGATATTTGGACAGAGTTCCATTTATTTATTTTAAATAGTGTATATAAACAAATTTATTGAGTTTGACAATCCCTGTCCCAGAAAAATTGAGGTACAGGGAAATTAAATTGTAATATAATTACCCAAACTTTAAAAAAAGTCTTACTCATTTTAATATTATTGAGTTACAGTTCTATTTACATTTTTTTCGTCCTTATATTAAATACATTACCCTAGACACACTCAGCCACACAACATCACAGAGCCTATTTTACACAGATTGAGATCTGAGAGGTGGCGGATAGGGAATCTGAGAATCATCATCATCAACAATTAGACTCAGGGAACTTACACAGCTTGACCTCATTCTGTTTACCTCTAATTAATAACACCAGTAACCTCATTTACCACAACCCGACAACCTTGATGTAGCGAGAGGAAAGAAATAATGATGGTAATATTATCGTGGACATATAGATGTATCAGATGATACCAGGACAGTGCCAGATAAGAGACTGGTCTTACAAGAAATACCCCATTCTATGAAAAGAGTAATGGTGTATTAAAATCAAAAGTGTAGTCAAGCTGTATAGGTTCCTAAATGTGATGATACTGTACTATCTAGATTCTATGGGCTCCTCTCCAGACTAACCGTGGACAATGACTCTGCTATGGGTAACACGAGATGCATTGAGCATAGGTTGACCTAAGATGAAATTAAACTATGTCGATCTTGGCATAAGCCACGCCAACGATCGGCGGGAGTTACCATAGAGATAGTGACGTAGATAGGAATAGCCTTACTCCCAGTAAGATCGCTTGATAGAATGACCAGTAAATAAATTGACAAAATAAAAGCTTGTCCAATGAAAGAGTAGCAAGTTTCGCGTATCACTGAAGAAAGCTTAGGAATAATTTTTAGAAAGGAGCTGTACGAATTGAGCATTGCATATGGACGTGATTCTAACCGTGCGGGGATAGTATTTGGCTCTTCCCCCGGTCTGTCGCACAAGTCCTGGCTCCTACGTTGAGATAATCAACAAGAACCTTAGTGTATTTCCTTACTCTTCAAGTATTTGCGGACGCAAGAAAGTATTTCTTACATATTAAGAAACATGTATGAAACAGATGTTCCTACCTTGTGGTACACAAGTAAGTAGCTCGAACGATCTTTTTATTTCAGCCTAAGTCAGATAGGCCTACATGTTATAATTAAGTAAAGTTACAAATGAAACTAGTGGAAGTAGAGCTATAACAAGCACAGGAACCCCATCGAAGGCGCCCTGTACTAGAATAGCTTCCATTATGAAAACTGATGAAAATACTGAAGAATTTTAAAACCCCTGTTGGATTTGAAACAAAATGTGGAGGAATACATGAAACGGATTCTGTACTTGAAAACTAATATAACTTGTGAATATGTACAAATGTTGCTGTTGTGTGGAAAATCTTCAATGGTTAAATAAAACTTGAATTTTTATCAAATGAAGTTACTGAGGATTCTTTTCAGTTGAGCTAGATCCTTAGTTGTGAACCTGTACCAAGTGTTGTACTGTATCAAACATCATCACCACTACTGTCTCACACAAACACACCATAAGAGGAAAGACTTGGAATATACAAGTAAACCAAACTCAATCAGTTCCTTATTAAGTAACACTGCTACAGCAATATGATGAGAAATTGTGCCAAGAGGCATCGTTTCACATCCAGTTCTTATCCTAAACGGTTATACAAGTTGTCCTTAAGATGTCTTTTCTGGAGAAACCTGTATCACTTCTTCATACATATTCTTTGTTAAGTTAATGATCTTCAGTGGAACTCCATAATGCCTCATTTATTCCCATGTGATTCTTTACCTACACTGCCAAATGACTTTTTATAGTTTACACATCTAATGTAAAGAGCTAAGTTCCATTCTAGTAAATGTTCGGGACCCGAGGGGGAGCAAAAAATAGTAACACTGTGACCACCATCAACTCGTAAAAAGCGAATGAGAAGGTTTAGGTATGGGGTGATTACTAAGTTCTGTAAAAATTGTAAACCACAAAAATACTAAGATATAATACTTGATTGATTGCGACGATGATCGTTAGCTTGACTTTTAGTAGCCTCTAGATTTGAAATTCTACATCAGCCACTGTGTTGTTTGTATCTCTTCAGTTATGTGTTTTCATCGTCAAAGCTCTTGAATATGTTTCTACAAAACTGACCAATAGTTAGTCGTTGCAGTGCCAATCTTAGCTCGTTTAGAAGCAGTAGTAAAAGATGTTGCACCAGTAAGAATTCATTTCGTTTCGACTTTTTATTTTTAACAGCACTGAATAATTGTGTTTGTTTGAAGAAGATAACATTATCTGTTTCTCTAGTAACAAAATAAGAAAAATTCTGCAAGGTTACACCTCAAAAACGTACATACATTTTAACTACTGCTATTTATTACAATACGTTACTCCAGTTTAAAATGAGTGATATTTAACGCATTCTTTTTAACACACGTGCTGCAACAAACATATCGCTGCACTGAAATTAAATTAATTTTCTACGTTTTTACTCAAGCAGAGATTCACATCGCAATGTTTGTCCCCGCAACGCACAAGTAGATTAAATTTTATTTCCAAGGGAAATAATTTTCTATTCCAAGGGAAACACAATTATTGTTAAACCTAATTACAACTTTTAACATTGCGTTTTTTGTTCTTTACAGTATTTCAATATATTTTTTAGTATTAAATAGCACACATAATTTCCTTGTATAAGCAAGTAATTTTTAAAAAAATGTTTAATTTTTTAATAACTTTGCTCTAAGTATTTTTGTTAATGTTTCTAAATATACACTGGATTGTAATTTTAGAAAATAATATTTAAAAGAGAATAGATCTTTTGATACAAATAATGAAATTAAGTTATGATGTATTTTTGGCCGGCATAAACTGCCGCATAAATTAAGTTGGTAAACACATTTTTGAGATGTCTTTTTTTTTTGCCTCAGAAAGATACCGTGTTTGACCTAACTGTGGAGGTGAAGAAAAGTTCAATTGACGAATTAAAAAAAAAAAAAAACTATAATTTGGAGAAAAAAGAGAAGGCAAGGCTCTCTCGGTGAAAGAAGATCTGGGAAAGTTCTGCAGAGATATTTTAAGTATCCAGCGCAACAACTCTCCTAACTAACAAATTACTGACATGTTCCCGTATATAACAGAAAATAAATTACACCACATGAAACACTGACATATTTTTTTGTTTGGAAAGCTTAAAACTGGTTTGTAAAACAATTATTCTAATAATATACTGTGAATCTAGATATCAGGATGGGAAGTGAACACCAAGTCTATAACCCGTCACTCCTATAGTACTATTACCCTGATGTTGAACTACACTTCTAGTGTTATACTACTTCTACTAGTACACTTAACTTAGTGACTGGACTTAGTTTTTAAGTGATGGAGCTGGCTTGTCTACTGGGTCAGGATGACTCGATACTGTTGCCCATGTCTGACACTTCCAACTTTGAGGAGTAACTGAAAGCTAGACTGTGGGTTTCTGAGATAGCCAAAGTCGCTTCCTCGTTTGAGGTGAGAAGACATGACGTGAGATAGGACACACATTAAGACAATCTGTTGATAGCAGATAAGGCAGTTCCTGTGCTAAAATCTCCGTGAAAGAAAAAGTAAACAGACATGTTATCACAGCAAGACAACTATAGACAGACATGTTATCACGGGTAAGACAACTATAGACAGACATGTTATCACGGGTAAGACAACTATAGACAGACATGTTATCACGGGTAAGACAACTATAGACAGACATGTTATCACGGGTAAGACAACTATAGACAGACATGTTATCACGGGTAAGACAACTATAGACAGACATGTTATCACGGGTAAGACAAATATAGACAGACATGTTATCACGGGTAAGACAACTATATACAGACATGTTATCACGGGTAAGACAACTATAGACAGACATGTTATCACGGTAAGTCAACTATAGACAGACATGTTATCACGGGTAAGAACCCTATAGACAGACATGTTATCACGGGTAAGACAACTATAGACAGACATGTTATCACGGGTAAGACAACTATAGACAGACATGTTATCACGGGTAAGTCAACTATAGACAGACATGTTATCACGGGTAAGACAACTATAGACATACATGTTATCACGGGTAAGACAACTATAGACAGACATGTTATCACGGGTAAGACAACTATAGACAGACATGTTATCACGGGTAAGACAACTATAGACAGACATGTTATCACGGTAAGACAAAGTTCCGTCCCGTAGCACAACCTGCTACACAAGTTCTATCTACACAAGACAAGGCAGTCCTTGTTCTGAAAACCCACATGTATTAGATCTGGACGAAGAACCTAAAACACATTGAGAAAGGTACAAGACACACACACACAACGGGTAGGACCGACATAAAGACGCCTTGAACAAATAACCCAGGACAGGCAGACTAAACGTAAACTGAAAGTAATACATATGTAATGTAGTAGAGAAGTATAGACAATGATTAAGTTCAGAAAGTTTAGAGGCTAAAATATGTAGTAGTGGTATATAAGGTATAGACCAATATTACCAATACTTGTGGAATCTAATAAAAAGGTCATCATCTCATCTCATCTCAACCCATAACCCGTCATGGGTCGTAGGGGTGCTATGGTGGAAGCATCAGCAGACAGGGTCCTCCACTGCTCTCTATTCTCAGCAATGCGTACAAGTGTGGAGAAACCGTGTCCTGCCCATTCTTTGATGTTATCAGCCCAGGATTTTCTTTGCCTTCCTCTTCTCCGTTTACCTTCGACTGTTCCCTGGAGGATCGTTTTCGAAAGGGAGTCATGACGAGTTACATGCCCAAACCAGGCAAGCTTTCGACGTTTCACTATTGACAAAAGTGGTTCTTGATGGCCTGCATAGGTGTTTATCTTCTCTCTAACATAGACATTTGTTTTTGTGCTCTTTATAGCAAATGCGCAAAATTCTTCTATAACATTTATGCTCGAAAGCCTGAATCCTTCGCTCCGTATCTGCAGTGAGTGTCCAGCCCTCACACCCATACAAGAGAATAGATAATACAAGTGATTTGTATAATTTGATCTTCACAGGAAAACTGATGTTACTTTTCCAGATCACATTCAACCTTGTCATGGCAGCTGAGGCCATCTCAAGTCTTGTCTTGATTTCTTTATTTGATCTTCCATCACTACATATAGTGGACCCGAGATATTTAAAGGTGTTAACTTCTTCTAACGTTTGCCCATTTAACGTAATGTTGGTCGGAACATGTTTCTTATGGCTATTCACCAATATCTTGCTTTTTTCTATATTAATTTCCATCCCATATGTTCTTGTTACTTTCTCCAGTCTAGAGGTAAGGTCTTGAAGTTCTGATTCTGTTCCAGCTATCAGATCAATATCATCAGCAAAACGTAGATTACACAGAGGTCGGCCTCCAATCGATATGGTTAAAAAGGTCAAGCTAACCCCATAAAATAAATTGCCGTGGGGTAATAAAGAGTTAGAGACTTCACCATACTACGTCTAGCTTTTTTATTAGGTGATAGTGATCAGTTCCTTCCTTGCTGCCTTTGCTGTCATAACACAAAAGAAAAGCCAGGTACCCATTTACCACTGGATTTCATGGTGCATGACGCTGCTAGGTTCGATCTCCGAATCCGGTAAATGTACTGCGAGAAGAAAGTGCTTCTAACTGTCCCGGGATTGTCTCCCCTTACTTTGCAGTAGTGGTCCACTAATGGTAACAACTCAAGCGTATCTAAAAGTAGGTCGTCCAAGGTTTCTATCTTCGCGCAAGATTACTCTTGGCAAAGATAGAGATAGAAGATGAATGGCGTTTCTACCTTAGGGGAGCCTTCACAAGATATTCCCAGAAGTAAAGAACAAACGCTGCTTAAGGGCTGAGCAAATTTGTTAACTTATTATCTGGTCCGTCGCCTTTTGTGAAGGGGTTATGCAATGGTTCTGGCCCGTCAAAACCCCAGTTGGAGTAATCCAACGAATGTCCTCTTATAAGTAATGGCTCTCTCTCTCTCGCTCTTTCTCTCTCTCTCTCTCTCTCTCTCTCTATATATATCTATATATATATATATATATATATATATATATATATATATATATATATATATTTATCAAGAAAAATTGGCTCATACGTTTGCTTTCGTACATATAAACTCAATCAACTATTATTGTTTAGTTTAAAATAACATACAACAAATTAGTCAATTAGTTCAACAAGTTAAAATAAAGATTCAATGGGGTGAAAGTTATATCAAATTTTTCCTCATTGAGGTTTTCGTAGGGCGTTAAAAATAATGTCCGTATTTTTGCTGTAGCCTGTTACACACAACTTAACTCCAGATGAGTCCTGCAGCCGTGGTTTCCGTCACTTCTTTTTGGGGATGAGTACACTTCTCCACATAATTCGTCCACTGTAGGTGGTTGGTGGTGATAAACTTATCTCACACTAGTGGCGTAGGAACTCCAGTACTTAACTGATTCCGTACGTAATTATTTTCAGCTCTGGACGGAATTATTTTTAAGCCCCAAAAATTTACACATACATAATTTACGTTTACTGACAATGTGTGTCTAATCATGAGTTAAGTATAACATATTATACATCAAATTAAAGTACATTGGATGAACAATATAAATCAATATGCCTTTCTAGCTAATTTTATGTTATGTTTATGTTATAACAGATAACATGTACACGGAAAAAAAAATAACTTGAAATTTTGAACAAACATTTTCGACTTACGTAAGGCTTGTAATATAAATTGTTATCACAATACAGTTTCACTGCTCTCTTTGTGCAGGTAATCCATTTAGAAACACAGAAAAAGTAAGAAAGTTATGGTTGATCACACAGTTTGTTCACTGTTCACATATTAGTAACATATCCTGTGTGTTTTCGGCCATTATGGCGATACGACAAAACACGATTAAAGATGAAGATAAATGTGAAAAAATCCGTTCAAACGCAAATAAAAGACGTTGAAGCTTGTTGAAATTTGCCCAGTTTTGTGTTTACTTCCGTTCGAGATAAATTCCGGGCAGTATAAAATATCAGAATCGAAAGAAGCAATGAAATAAATCAGCGTCTTTTAAAAGATCTTACGTCTACAGCGTTCGGCCTTTGCATCTATTATTAGATCTTACGTACGGAATCAGTTAAGTCAGTTGTTTTGTAACCACGAACTGTGACAAATGAAACAAATGCCTTTTGCTGAGTACATTTGTTCTCCACAAACTAACGGCCCCATTTTCATGCGCTCCTCCAACCAATGTTAACCTCTCATAATAATTTAATTTCCGAACACATAATGTAACTCAGAGAAAATGATGAAAATTCACCAATATCCTTCTGGGTGTCAACTGTAGTGGTGTTGATGGTATTGTATGATGGTGATATTACTAAATGTAATTGTATGAGGCCAGCTGTGAAGGCTCCTGAGATAAAATGTAGTTGAGAATTGTCAGAAGGCCTTTCTTGCTACCACTACGACCTCACACTTAATTTTTTTTAATGAATGTGGCTACGTAAAGTGTCTAGGGTTATGATATGTAGTGTGGTGTAATAGGTTATAGATATACCCACAGATATTTAACAAGACTAATAATATTAATAAATGTTAAAATACACTGAACTAACTCACGTGTGTAAAATTTTTTTGAATTAGAATTATATTTACATTTATTTTGTTCTGTAATCAGTTTTTTTAGGTTGACCAGAACTTAAAAGGATTTAGAGATTATGAAAGAAATGCATGGAATATTATATCATAAATGCAATAGTGTACATATATATGTACTATACTAGTTAGTTTTATTAAAATGTTCTAGTAGTCATCTACTTGGGAGGATAGTTAATGTTTGTGCTGTTGGGGTGGCCTCATCACACCTGTCTATATTGACTACACAGTGTCCAGAAAATGGTGGGAATTTTTATGGGGATATTAGTAACTACAAATCGTTGGTGAATGTCCAGCAGACCAGAGGCTCACTCATCTTGTAGTTGTAGCTCTGGTGCTGAAATCTTGTGGTCCCACCTCTCCGTGCTGGCGGGCAATAATGGTGGTCTCTGTCACAAGTACTGCACAGATACACTCGAGTAAAGTCACCAACTGAATAGGCACTGCTTTGTTGACAACAGAAACTCACAGCTCTGCAATCAAAGTATGGGCCATGTGTCAAAATCTATTCTCTACCCACGTCTGGACACAACACTGACACAACAACCACATCATACAGACAGGTCAGATCTCTCTGACCAAACAGCACATTTACCATGGTGGTTTTACATCAGATAGATCCTCCCAGACTATAGATTCTGAAAAATATTTATTAGTTTTCTGCCCTAAAAGAGGATAGGTAATATGTTTCATTATTCTCAACACTTGATCTGTCTTGCCTAACCCTTGCTGGAGTTTTATGTATATTGTTGGTCCCTAGACCCTGACTAGGGCGGGGGGTCTAGAGCAAATCCCTACTTGTTTGTAAGGCTAGATTTCGATATGGCAGTATCAAATCACTCGAACATGAAACAATATTCAAAATATATAAGGAAATAATTTCAATCTTACCAGATTATGAATAAATAACACAGAATTGCTAGCAAAACTCAGCTGAGCTGCTGGCTATATGTAGGCGTCCCTGAATTTATTTCACTTTCTTTCATATGGAAATCACCACACTTTAAAATCTGTGTCTATCACTGAACAACTATTGAAGAATGACCCCAAATCCGCGTCTAAGCGCCGACAATATGCTTGTCTGTGGCCAATCACTGCCTAGGTTTTTTTGAATTTCAAATTTCCTACACT
>JAMPIV010005141.1:0-29553 GCA_024509875.1 Oreohelix idahoensis | reverse complement strand
CATTCCTGTACTTTCTTAAGTTCTGTTTTACATTTGCCTTCTTCTGTTATATGTCCAAGATGTGAACAGCTTTTCATTTCTCAACATCCGGTAAGGTACAAAGGTGTATTTTTATTTTCAAAATCATTTTACAGCTGGCAAAAAGACCATGTTGCTGTTATAATGGAAAATGTCAATGGTAGTAGTAATGAATGCGCTAATGGAACAATTAAAGACTAGTTTTGCTTGTGATCAGTCCAGAAGGGCAAAATCTGTCATGCAGATGAAAATAATTGCAGACCCTCAGTGCAAGACAATGTTTGAGATAGTAGTAGGTGTAATAACCTTAAAGGTGAAACTCTCATTGAAGACCGGGTTGAGGGTCTTTCTGTGGACTTTGGTCTCATATTTTTTCTTCTTGTCTGGAAGGAGGTAGACCTTGACATATGGGTCACTGGTTCCAGACATGTCCATACCTGGCAAGTCTGCGGCCTGGATGACGTTTACACACAGCTGCGGAAGACATCAAGAACTAAACATTAAAAACCTAAGGAGTTCACTCCAGCAGGGAAGTGGGTCACTTGCAAGTGGGTCTGAAAGAAAGTTTCATCAGAAGACAGAATTGAAAGTAAAAATGAGGAAAATATCAATATATGCATACAAATTAATGTACTAAATAATTCATTACCCTTCAAAACTCCTTCAACAAAATCATGCAAAGTCCTATTGCCAAGGTCCTGTGCCATCTGCTCATGGTTTTTCCATGTATCCTTTATCCCTTTCATCTCTGTCTCCAGTTCTCTTCTCTATGTGTTTTCATCTCCCTCTACCTCACTTATCCTAGGGATTCCAGACAAGGACTGTCTTGAAGTGCTAAGAACAGGTTTCCTTAATTAATGTACTATCCATTTCCAGCATCTTCTTTTCATCTCTTGTTTTGCTGGCACACGTCTGGGTGCTGTCATCTCTTGTTTCGCTGGCACACGTCTGGGTGCTGTCATCTCTTGTTTCGCTGGCACACGTCTGGGTGCTGTCATCTCTTGTTTCGTGTCTTTTCCCTGTGTATTTTCAGACACAGTTGTTGTGACAAATAGGTCAATTGGTTATGAAATAGAAGAGCCATGCCATCGGTAAAGTCTAAATTGTCAATCTGTTTTATCGGATTCATTCATTCATTGCCCTTTAGGAGACTAAGCCTACGACAAATATATGCCAAGTGCTCCTGTCATGTAACATCACCTCAAGGTCTTTCCAAGTCTTTCTCATCATTCATTTCTCTCTCCAGCTCTCTTCTCCATGTATTCCCTTGTTTATTTAATGTACAAACATTCCAGGTGCCAAATCTAGAGATTTCCCTAGAAGAAAGAAGGTGAATTAGTAACCCAGACTCCTTTCGGCTGTCTCTGGGCTGTGTCATTAGCCTCCTTACCAGAGGACCTTCTCATGTCTTGGATGGCTGAGTGTTTTATTCTTCAGCTGCTGTGTCCTCATTGTTGAAGTTTTTGTGGCGTAACATTTCTACAGTATAAAAACTGTAGAAATATTACGCCACAAAAACTTCAACAATGAGGACACAGCAGAGGTAGCTGGTCCTACGCCCAATCATTCTTAGTCACTTTTTTATGACATGAGTGGTAGGTTACAGTGTTACTGTTCTTTGCTCCCCTATTGGCTCCAGTAACACATTGGTGATATTAGCTTATAATCATACAATAATGGATGCTTGCATAGAATAGAAGGATTCATCATCATCTCAGCCCGTAACCCGTCATGGGTCGTAGGGGTGCCATGGTGGAAGCATCAGCAGACAGGGTCCTCCACTGCTCTCTATCCTCAGCAATGCGTACAAGTGTGGAAAAACCGTGTCCTGCCCATTCTTTGATGTTATCAGCCCAGGATTTTCTTTGCCTTCCTCTTCTCCGTTTACCTTCGACTGTTCCCTGAAGGATCGTTTTCGAAAGGGAGTCATGACGAGTTACATGCCCAAACCAGGCAAGCTTTCGACGTTTCACTATTGACAAAAGTGGTTCTTGGTGGCCTGCATAGGTGTTTATCTTCTCTCTAACATAGACATTTGTTTTGTGCTCTTTATAGCAAATGCGCAGAATTCTTCTATAACATTTATGCTCGAAAGCCTGAATCCTTCGCTCCGTATCTGCAGTGAGTGTCCAGCCCTCACACCCATACAAGAGAATAGATAATACAAGTGAATTGTATAATTTGATCTTCACAGGAAAACTGATGTTACTTTTCCAGATCACATTCAACCTTGTCATGGCAGCTGAGGCCATCTCAAGTCTTGTCTTGATTTCTTTACTTGATCTTCCATCACTACATATAGTGGACCCGAGATATTTAAAGGTGTTAACTTCTTCTAACGTTTGCCCATTTAACGTAATGTTGGTCGGAACATGTTTCTTATGGCTATTCACCAATATCTTGCTTTTTTCTATATTAATTTCCATCCCATATGTTCTTGTTACTTTCTCCAGTCTAGAGGTAAGGTCTTGAAGTTCTGATTCTGATCCAGCTATCAGATCAATATCATCAGCAAAACGTAGGTTGCACAGAGGTCGGCCTCCAATCGATATGGTTGATTTATAATCGTAGAGAGCCTCCTGCATAATATGTTCTAGATATATATTAAAGAGCACTGGTGACAGGATACATCCTTGGCGAACTCCTACAGTTGTTTTGAAAAATTCTCCAATGTCGTTGCTTGCAAAAACAGCACTGCTTGCGTCCTTGTATAGTGCTTCAATGATATCTATGATGTTAGTATCAAAATTGAATTTTCTCATTACTTGCCATAAGCCTTCATGCCAGACTCGATCGAAGGCTTTTGTGAAATCGATGAAGTTATGGTATAAATCGTGTTGATGTTGGAGATGTTTTTTCGATAAGTAATCTAATATTGAAGATTTGTTCTGAGGTACTTCTTTTTGGTCTAAAGCCAGCCTGTTCCTCTGACAAGATTTCTTCTGATTTCTGTTTTATTCTGTTCAAAAGTATCCTTAACATCACCTTACTTGGATGACTAATAAGGCTAATGGTTCTGTAGTTTTGCACATTTTTCGATTTCCTTTCTTTGGAAGCGGTATTACTAATGACTGCGTCCATTCTTTTGGCCATTTTTTTGTACTCCATATCTTCTGGCAAATTGTTGTCATGATTTTTACTATATCTGGTCCTCCATATTTCAAGAGCTCTGCTGGGATATTATCCACACCCGGTGACTTCCCTCCTTTCATCGAACATATAGCCTCTTCCACTTCTTCCCGTAATATTGCTGCATTTCCGAGTTCCCTGTTTTCGCACTTAATGTTGTTTAATATGCCTAAGTCAGTGTCAAGTTTACAATAGAAGGATTGAAATGGTATAACAAAATCACTGATGTGGAACTGATGATGAGATCTAGACAAGTGCCAGTGGAACAAGAGATGACAAGAATCAGACAAGTGCCAGTGGAACAAGAGATGACAAGAATCAGACAAGCGCCAGTGGAACAAGAGATGGCAAGAACCAGACAAGTGCCAGTGGAACAAGAGATGACAAGAATCAGACAAGCGCCACTGGAACAAGAGATGACAAGAACCAGACAAGTGCCAGTGGAACAAGAGATGACAAGAACCAGACAAGTGCCAGTGGAACAAGAGATGACAAGAACCAGACAAGTGCCAGTGGAACAAGAGATGACAAGAACCAGACAAGTGCCAGTGGAACAAGAGATGACAAGAACCAGACAAGTGCCAGTGGATCAAGAGATGGCAAGAAACAAACAAGTGCCAGTGGAACAAGAAAAGAAGATACTGGCAAAGAACAAGACAAGAATTGAGGACATTTGTTGACACACCATATAAGGCAGTTCTTGTTCTAGAATCCCCAGGGGTAACAGAGGTAGAGGGAGACCAAAGAACACATGGAGAAGAGAACTGGAGACAGACAAGAAAGGGATGAGGAAGATCTGGAGCTGATGGCACGAACAGGAAGACCTGGCATAAGTTTGTTAAAGGCTTGGGGAACTCAAGAGTGATGATGATGATGATGATACAGTAAACAACACCCCCCCCCCCCCCCCCCACACCCAAAAAAAAACAAGAAAAATAACAAACAAACCCACCAACAACAACAACACACTGTCAAAAAACAAATTCAGATATTAAATGATCATCAGCTGGCTCCATTTTTGCACGTCATGATTAAAATATGCAATTATATAACAAAGCATTTATTGAGAGTACATTTTAAAAAAAAAACTCAGTTACAGCTTAAATGGGAGAATTCACTGTATATATTTCTAAAAGATTATATACATATATACAGGTCTCTATCCTTTTACCTGAAATAGCCGGGACAGCTGCGTTTTGGAAACCGGATTTTTTCGGTGAGAAGATGTTGTCCACATTATGTTAGAAAAATAGCCAAAAGTCACTCAAAATGTGTAAAAAAATTGTCCACAGTTGCCCAAAATGTGTTCAAAAATCGCCCAAAAGTAGCTCAAAGCTGCCCAAAGAAACTTTAGAATTTTATAATATTTCAGTTTTCAGATAAAGGCTACAGACCTGCGTCTGTATGTGAGTATATATATGTATGAATATATGTGTGTGTGTATACACATACATACACTTGATATCTTCTTTCATTCTTCACTTCTTAAGGAAAATGGGACAACCACTTTAGCTGGCCATCCTGCAAACTTTGTATGTCAAAGTGCTATGTGTAGGTCTATTGTTTATACTGCCCCGAAGTGAAGAATGACAGAAAAGAGACCTTAAAACGTTGATGTAATCATGCATTTACTATTACCTTTCAACTACCTTGTAGTCATTTTTAATCTCTGAACTATGATGCATTTGTCTTTCACCTCTGACCTACCTCCCCTTTCTGAAAGTCATAGTCCAATGAGAACTGCAGCTTTCCCAGCTTGACTTCTGACTTGGTACTCTCTGCATCCTCATTGTCCTCCATGTTAACTGGCAGCTCATCCAGATCAGGCTGGACCTATGCAGGTCATATCATCAAAAAATTAACATCATAAAAGAGACATTGCAATGTGAATATAACAAATCAAACATCACACAATAAGCACGTACAAACAGATGTAAAATAATTTCAAAAACAAACAGATGTAAAGTAACTTCAAGAACAAACACATAAAGTAACTTCAAGAACAAACACATAAAGTAACTTCAAAAACAAACACATGTAAAATAACTTCAAGAACAAACACATGTAAAATAACTTCAAGAACAAACACATGTAAAATAACTTCAAGAACAAACACATAAAGTAACTTCAAGAACGAACACATGTAAAATAACTTCAAGAACAAACACGTGTAAAATAACTTCAAGAACAAACACATGTAAAATAACTTCAAGAACAAACACATGTAAAATAACTTCAAGAACAAACACATGTAAAATAACTTCAAGAACAAACACATGTAAAATAACTTCAAGAACAAACACATGTAAAATAACTTCAAGAACAAACACATGTAAAATAACTTCAAGAACAAACACGTGTAAAATAACTTCAAGAACAAACACATGTAAAATAACTTCAAGAACAAACACATGTAAAATAACTTCAAGAACAAACACATGTAAAATAACTTCAAGAACAAACAGATGTAAATTAACTTCTAGAACAAACACATATAAAATAACATCAAGACCATACAGGTGAGCTCAGTGCAACAAGTCATGAGTACAGTATAAAGGTCAACATGCCTCAAATAGAAGCAATGAAGGTCATCAATACAATGTTGAAACAAGTCAGGAAGTTCAAACATATTGGAAGAAATCTCATAGAGGCCGGCAGAATGGATAGAACAATAGAAATAAGATGTCCGACTTCAATTGGCTTTATTGCTCATGCCATCATAAGGACAAAGTGACGGTTGATAATTGTATATTTTTACAATTCTGTCAAAACACAGACATTGTCTTTAAGTAAAAGTCTATCAGTGGAGGAACCAGCAGGCTCACTTAGCTCAAGCCTCCCACAGAACAATAATATTTTTAATTTGTATCTATAATAACACATAATTTTGTCCTTAATTAAAAAAATATGCATGGGAATATGTTGTTTGACAAAATCTACACCTTACAAAACACTGTTAAACATTCAATATTATTTTCCATGTTTGCTCCCCTTGAAGCAAGGGGCCATAACTGTAGCTGACCCTCCTCCCCCCATACAGGAAACCTACATAAAGCATTCACATGTCCTTGCAGTAATGGTTTATGTAGTCATTTATTCTACATGATGAAGCTGTCAGCCTCATGCATAAACTCATATTAGTTGCCTCGTACAACTTGAAGATACAAGAGTAGATACATTTAATGCACTTTAAACCACTGAAATATTCTAAAATATTTCAATACGACGATGAAAATGATCCTCTGAGAATCTCAGACATGTTTGTCTTATATAATTGTCCCAAATTTTAAATAATTATCTATTGAAAATTGCAAAGAGTTTTGAAAGACCTCTCTTGTTAAACCATTATTTATAACATGCAGACATGTTACTGACTTTGTACTGCCATGTCACATAAAATCGGATGGGCACTGGATAGGACACACACCGAGAAAACCTACTGATAACATTACAAGGCAGACCTTTTTCTGGAATTCCCACGGTGAGAGAGGTAGCGGGAGATCAAACAAAACACATGCAGAACTGGGTATAAAAATGAAAGGGGTAACAATGATTTGGAAAGACCTTAAACAAATGCCACAGGACAGACAGATATGACTTGAGCATTACATTTTTATGTCACTTTAATGGCATTGCCAGACCTTCACAGACACCAGGGTCATGACCTAGTGCAGTGGCTGACAACGTAGCAGCTGTGGAGATCTACTTAAGAAACAATGATCTCTCTAAAGAGCACCCAATTAAAATAAACTCTGTTTTCAGAGAGTTCTGAATGAGGAATAAGTGCATCATATTTGTAACATTTATCTCTGTCAGATCAGCTTCTTGCAAGTCCATGATCCCAGCAATGGACTATTCAATTTTAAATCACATTTTGCTGAATGTTCACTTCACTTCAAGTAAAAGATCCCAGTTCTATAGGAGACACTTCACATCCAAAGTGAATTTATGTAAGCTAGCTTGTGGGTTCTCACTCAGAATGAGTAACAAAATATCTTTAATTTTGGGGATACCAAGCTTTTAAATGTCGGTGGGAGAGGTCTAGTCCAAAATTTCTCTAGCCTTAAAATATTTTCTCTTCCCCCCTCTGTCATTGAGAGATCTACTAAATGATCCCGTGTTATCTACCAGCAGATCTACCTTATGTCAACCCCTGACCAAGTGTGATAAAACTCTGAACATGTAACAAGTAAGCACGAGGAGAAGACAACTGGAGATAGAAGTGAACATGATGGAAGAAAACGTTGAAAGGCCTTGAGCTGATGGCACATGACAGGAGGCCTTGGCTTAAGTTTGTTGAAGGCCTTGAGCTGATGGCACGTGACATGAAGACTTGGCTTAAGTTTGTTGAAGGCCTTGAGCTGATGGCATTAGACATGAAGACAGGGCATAAGTTTGTTGAAGGCCTTGAGCTGATGGCATTAGACAGGAAGACAGGGCATAAGTTTGTTGAAGGCCTTGAGCTGATGGCATTAGACAGGAAGACAGGGCATAAGTTTGTTGAAGGCCTTGAGCTGATGGCATGTGACAGGAGGCCTTGGCATAAGTTTGTTGAAGGCCTATGCTCTTGGGAAGCTAAATGGTAGTGATCGAAGGATGGTGCAAGAAGAACTTTAAACATAACAGACTATAGCATGGGTAAATAATAAAGAGAGCTGTTGTAACTGGCAGAGAAGGTTGAAAAACAAAATGTTGTCAAGTCAGTTTTACAAATGAACCACTCACTACAAATGGTTCTTAGTGTATCATCATCATTTCACTTTCTGCTCTCTGTGGATGCTGAAGCTATCACTGCAGTAAGTTCCCAAGCAGAAAGCTTGCACCATAGAATTCATGTAGTAGTGGTTTCTTTAGCTGTTTTACACAATGACACTGCCAGCCCTACGCACAACCTTATATCAGTCACCCTTAAGGACATGCTAGGAGAAGCACTAGTCATTTCTTTGTTTCTTAAGAGACCAATGGGAACGAGGCTTCTAGCTTATTGTTCATTTGTAAAACTGATTCCATATCATTGTTCATGTTTTTAACTTAAAGAAGACATGGCAAGAGAATGAAAGAGAAACATGTAAAGGGAACTACCTTTTCCTTGTAAGAGTTTCCAAGAAGTTGAACACTCTTCAGATCCACAGCTCCTTTCAGACCCTTCTTGCCTTCCTTCTTCTTCCTCTTCCTGCAACATCGTCTACACAGGCAGAACAAACAGCAAGATAACAGCAGTATTGCCCCGGCTATGATCAGAACAACTGCCCAGATTGGCACTGGAAAAAAAGAACAAACAGAATGCTTTACATTTCAAGTACAACTACTGGACCTTATGAAGGTAGCTTGAGATACATAAAACACTTAGAAAACACATTTGCATCCCCTGCAAAAAAAAATGTATATATATATATATAAAATGCTGTGAACGAGTGAGTCAGTCCTACTGTATGGCTCTAAAACATGGAGAAAAACAAAAACCAAAAAGCTAAGGACTTTCAATAAATGGGTGCCTGCGTAGAATAGAAGGATTAAAGTGGTATGACAAGATCACTAATGTAGAATTAATGACAAGAACCAGACAAGAGCTAGCGGAACAAGAGATGAGAATAAGGCGCTGGAAATAGAAAGGACATACATTGAGGAAACCTGTTGATAGCATTACAAGGCGGTACTTGCTCTGAAATCCTAAAGGGTAAATGAGGTAGAGGAAGACAAAAGAATACATGTTGAAGAGAACTGGAGACAGACATGATGGGCATGGAAAAAAAAACATGGAATAACCTTGAGCTGATGGCACGGGACAGGAAGACTTGACACAAGCTTGGTGAAGGCCCATGTTCTTTGGGGAGACGAAGGGTGATGATGATGAAAGGGTGAGGTTAATCAAAACAGGCCACGTCTGCCGTACTAGGACTAAGAAACGGCTGACATTATAACCACAGGGTCGTTGTTAAGGAAACATCAATAAAAACATTTGAGAGAAAAAAAAAGAGAGAATAAAACTAACAGCATTAAAAAATAATTGAAAATGATACAAGCCATAAATGGAAAATTCTGTAGTCGCTCTGGTAAATGCCAGAGAGAAATACTGGGTATCATTCTGAAAAAATGTCATTCTGGGATTTCCCAGAGCCAATAGAGTTTTCAATTTTTCATCATCATTTTCCTTTGCGCTACTTGCAGAGCATGGACCCACCAATGTAGCTGGTCCCCCCTTACAGGAAGTAAAACCAAAGCACTCACATACTCCTTCAGCTGTAGTTTCTGTGGCAATTTGTTTTACCTAATCAGGTTACCAGCCAGATGCATAACTTCTTATTAGTCACTTTGTATGGGTGTTCCTACCTGGGCAACAGATGGTATTTGAAGATACTGTGTTACTTTTTCAGATATGACCAGCTGAAAAAAGGAGTGGAATACGAGAAATGTTGTCATACTTCAGGCAAATGACTTTGTTGTGGTAAACAACTACAAGAAAGTGACATCGTGGAAGAGATTATTAGTGATAGATCCATGATGTGGTGATTTTGGGTAGACATGACAAGTAACACGGAAGTGGCCAGACTTTATATGGTCATAAAGTATATTCAGACGAGCTTGAAAATAACATGTAAGGGGTATCTCTTGTGTTGTCATGTAGTAATGTTCGACATTGGGGTGGGTGTGAACCCTTACCAAAATCAGACGCTTGATTATGGTTGGTTTAGATTGAAATGCTAGATTAAACTACTTCTGATTCGATCTCTCCCCAATGGAGAAACATGTGCACGGGAGTTAACATTTCACACATAATCTAGAGCATTTTAAGATTACTTCAATGCATATTTCATCTTCGCCATGCAGAGATCACAGACAACCAAAATAAGAGTTCATAACCAGGACACCCTATAGGACCAGCAACAGGATTAGGAGTAACTGCTAAAAATTAGAGAGGGTAAAACTCCCATATTAATACTGGATGTCCAAGCATTAGGATCCTTCTCAAGTGGAAATGGCAGAAGCATTCAGTAAGCTGTAACTTCATCTGTTTGAGGGATAACTGTATCTTAAACTAGTTGCAGTAAATTACAGCCATTTTGTGCATCAAGCCTCTGTATTAATTCGCTGCATATTGAGGTAAGTTGTAATATGTATATTTTATCATGCCTTTTGACATGTATAAATTGCTTGTGGAGGTATTGTCGCACATGGGGCTGGCAACCTGATCACTTCAAATAACCTGATACATGAACCACCACTGCAAGAGGTAGTAACTGCTTCATGCAAGTTTCCTCACAAGGAGTCAGCAGCAGAGGTGGCCACAGATTTCATCGGAAGCAGGGAGTGAATGACGATATCACGGTGTATATATTTTAGTAAGTTTATATGTATAAATATGTATGCAAAGTGTCACAGCGCTATTTTGGCCGTGCGATTAGCTGCTCATTCGGAAGCTGCCGAATGGGCTGGCGAAAATAGATGAGCGATTGGGGTCATGTGACTAGCGGGAAATTTGGGCACCAAGGGATCTCAGCGCCAAGATTATTCGTCGTTATACTATCGTCCTGTACAGACGCTTCTATGCCAGCTTGTATGCTGTTTATCTGGTGTGGAATATTGTGATACAGTACTTGCCATTAGAGTCTTGTTCTGGTGTTATTATTCCAGAGAGGTAGTTTATCCTCTCAGTGGTGATTTTGTCAACGGAGGCGATATATTTTTGGTAGTTGTCAGTTTGATATAATGATGTTTCTTGCCACTCGGGTGAACAAGGCTCACCGTAGCAGTAGGTTGTCATATTGCCTATACTTGTATATTGATATTGTATGTTAACTCGCAGTGGCAGCGGATATATATATTTTGCATTTGATTATGGCCGTTTGTGGCCATGTTGTGATGTTGATAATAAAGGGAAATTAGCTGGTTAGAAGCCTTATTTTCTTGTGTCAGCCATTGTTCATGTGGTCCTCTAGTGTACACGAGTCATTGCCTGTTCTAGTTAAATCTAGCACAGACAGTGGTAATGCCCTTAGAGTGGGGGGTAGCCAGCTAGCACCTCCCCCCTACCCTAATTAGTGTGCTCTGACACAAAGAATGTTACAACTGCCATCACTGGTGCCAATACCTTGTAGCAGTATGGCGGCTTGCGTACCCTGACAACCCCCAGAGCTTTGGCAGCAGAAGTTTTACTCCTGGCAGGTTCTACCAAGCTGGATAGGTCTGCGCTGATAAGGGTCAGACTAAATCAGGCACCCTGGTCCTCCAGGTTGGAGGTTTTAGCACAGGGCTGACAACCCTGTTTGTGTAAAAAATAAATCACGTCACGGAAATGGTAACGAATGAACAAACTTTGCTGCGGGATGGACATCCACAGTCTGAATCTCATATGACTGCCAGTGGTGAATGCTGATAGGAAGCCACTGGCACGAAAATGGACGTCCGGATTGCAAAAAATGAAACTAGCATAGGATTTTGGAATGTCACGACAATGAATGAGACAAGAAAACTGAAACAAATGACAATGAAAATGAGAAAGTACAGACTACATATCGAGATAAGCGAGAGCAGATGGACTGGGACAGGTAGAATTAAAACAGCAACCAGGGAAACAGCACTTTACTCTGGAAGAGATGATGGTCAACATAGTGAATGCGTAGCCATTATCATAAAAAAAGGAATAGAAAGGTCTTTACTTGAATGAAAACCGATCAACAAAGATTTATAAGACTGAAAGGGAGATTCAACAACATCTCCATAATGCAATGTTACACGCCAACAAATGACAGTGACAAAGAGGCCAAGGATGAGTTATATCAACTACAAAAAGAAATGGAAACTACCCCAAGATATGACATTATCATAGTAATGGGAGACCATAATGCTAAAGTTTGATAAGAGAATACATACAAAGCAAGAGTAATGGGGAGATGCAGTAGCAGTGCTGCAAACGAGAATGGTGATAAACTGATAGGCTTCTGCAGCATTTACAACTTTGTCATTGGAGGAACTCTCTACCCATATAAAGAAATTCAAAAACTAACATGGGAATCACATTTTTTACCCCTCCTTAGAACTATTGGACCTAAGGTAAGAAAACAAAAAAAGATATGACATCAACAAACTGACCCCTTCCCCCTCCAAAAAAAAAAAAAAAAAGCTTTTGTGGCAGATGTCAAGAGACATTATCAAACTGCCAAAAGTCAGGAAGGCACAAAGGCTGATGAAGTTGACCAAAAATTCAGTGTCCTTTCAACAATGTTTAGGGAAAGTAGTGAAGCATGCTTGGGTTTCCAGGAAAAGAAAGTACAAGATTGGATAACACCAGCAAAATTGAAAATCACAGGGATGAGAAAAGAAATCAAAACAAAGGGGAAAAAAAAAGGAAATTTCCCAGGTTAAAATCACAGCAATCAAAAGGTTGAAGAATGGAAACATTCTTAGCGTCGAAAACTTAAGCACAGAGCTATTTAAAATTGATCCTGAATTATCAGCAGAACTCTTAGAACCACTCTTTGCACAAATCTGGCAGCATTACAATCCTCTCAGTTTCCAGCTAAATATTGTGCAGGATACCAGGATAACTATCCACAGAATCATAAACTGAGGAAGGAACAAGCAGGATTTAGAAAGAACAGAAGATGCACAAATCACATCTTCGCTTGCAGGAACATAAAAGAGCAGTGCTCAGAATGGAAGAGACAGCTATAAATAATCTTTGGTGATTTTTAAAAGGCTTTTGACAGCATACACTGGGATAGCTTATGGAAAATGCTACGGGCATATGGGATCCATAGTTGCATTTTTTCCCTCATAAAAAGCTTCTCTGCTAACTTTACATGCAGTGTTGGGCAAAGCAACCTTACTTTCGAAGTGAAAACAGGTGCACGACAGGGATGGCCCTTGTCAACCATTCTATTTTTAACTGTCATAGGCTGGGTGGTGCGCCAGACAACAGAGGGTATGCCTTGAGGAATAAGATGGACATCGTTTACCACACTGGAAGATCTAGAATACACAGATGATATTGCACTACTCTCACATTCACATCAGCACATCCAAGAAAAAACAGACAGACTGAATAAATATAGCCAACAAGTGGGACTGAACATCAACTTGAAGAAGACAGAGGTCATGACACTAAATGTAATAAATCCTGAGCCCATTAAAATAAGGAACCAAAAGCTGGAACAAACAAATACATTTACATATCTAGGAAGCATAGTAACACCAGATGGCGGAACATGCAAAGACATTAGTAACAGAATGAATAAAGCCAGAACAGACTTTGCCAACCTAAACAATTGGAAATCGTCTCAGTACAGCAAAACACTAAATTAAGATTATGCGAGAGTAGCGTACTTTCTGTATTTTTGTACAGTGCGGAGTGCTGGAGAGTAACAGAAAAGGAAATTATCCTCTTTCCACACAACCTGCCTAAGCAAAATTCTGCCAAATACCATCTTAAACCAGGAACAGTTATACGGTGCTGCCAAAAAAAATATGCACACCATCATTGCGGGAAGACACTGGACCTGGATTGGCCATGTCCTCAGAAGACACCCTGACACCATCACAATAACTGTTATGTTCTGGACTCCAGAATGACAGCAATAGAGAGGCGGACCAAAGACAACCTGGTGGAGAATTGTGGAGGCCGAGGTGCAAAACATGAACCAGAGTTGGGGCAATGCAAGAAAAATGCCATCAACCGAGCAAAGTGGGGACAGTTTGTTGCTGCCCTACATGTTGCCACTGGGTGTGATGGCCACTGACTGCTTTGTCAGTCAGGGGCTAATGATCCAAGAAGAAGAATATTACTTCCACTGGCAAAAAGCACTTTCATCCGCTGGGTCCAAATTTAAATGCTCAAGGGCGGGTGCAAAAATTCTAAGGAAGATGAAATGGTGAATGGAAGCAGAGGTCAACTGATGATTATATCAGGAGACCAAATACTTAGCAGAGACATTTGTCACTTTTCAGTTTTTGGTCAAAGTTGCCATAAATCAATGCAACAGGCACCGATAACAGATGGGTCTTGAGTACACATAACAAAGCAGCCTAAGTAGTAATCCCGGCCGGGTTGCAAGGGATGTGCTACTGCCAAAAAACTTCAACTCCAGAAGAGACGGAAAAAAGTCCAACCTCCTGTGGGAACCAACAGCAACTGAATCAGATGCCAAGTGACCCAACATCATCAGCTAAGTAACATACCAGCTCAGCCAATGGACATTTCCAATGTTGTTCTCTTATCCACTAAAATTTAATATTGTCTGATGATGACAAATATCACATCTTCATAAACGACTTTATTTATTTTACCTTGTTAACAAATAAGTGATTATTAAACCTGTTTATCTAAAAATATAAATCTATAGTTGGATTAATCACTGCAGAGCAAATTGTATGTCTTCACCCATATGACTCATATTGTTTTAAATACATAACCATATAGAGCTATTAAATTAATATGTTGCTGAATCACCTTCAGCTGGGGGCTCAGACAATACGAGTCAATAATTTTCCTCACAGAAGGGGTGGAGAATAATAAGTTCATAACAGCTTAGATGATCTCAGTTGTTATGCTTGCCATTCTATAAAATTCCTGTGAGACTCCCTTGAATAGAACCATCATTCTTCTATTAACGTCTCTGCTAAGAGTAATCTTGAGCGAAAGTTGATACCTTTCACAACCCTCATCCTTTATCTCAGAATCTGGCCATTAGTGGACCACTACTGTTGAGCAGGGGAGACAATCCAGCCACAACAACAACAAAATTACATAAACATAACACACATAAATAGCACAACAGAGACTGTAAACAGCAAAGTAAATAAGAAAAAAACTGCACATACACAACAAAACTGAACTACAAAATGCTTCATATATATAAGTAAATTAAACAATTACCTGTATTCAAGCAAAGTACAAAATAAAAGCAGCATTCACACAACCAAAACACGTAACAAAAACTGCACTTGCACAACCAAAGTACAACATGATATACATTAACACAATCAAAATAAGCAATATGAAATTGCTTGAATACATCCTAAGTAATACACACTTGAAGAAACTGCACTGATAAAACCAAAGTGCATATTACAACTGCCATCAATGGTACCTATTCCTTGTAGCAGTATGGCAGGTTGTGTACCCTGACAACCCCCAGAGCTATGCCAGCGGGAGTTTTACTCCTGGTAGGTTCAACCAAGTTGGACAGGTCTGTGCATGTAGGAGTCAGACAAAAGCTGGTATCCTGGTCCTCCAGGCTGGGGGTTTTAGCGCAGGGCCAACACCCCTGCCTATGTAAAAAGTCTGAACAGTTACGGAAACAGCAACAAATGGAAAAAATGTTCATGCGGGACAGACATCCGGAGTCTCACGCACATAAGACTGTCAGTGGTGAAAGCCAAAAGGAAGCTACTGGCATGAAAACGGATGCCACGACACCAAAACATGGAACTAGAAATGGATTCTGGAACGTCAGAACCATGAATGAGGCAGGAAAGCTGAGACAAATCACAGCAGAGATGAGGAACAACAAAATACATATCCTGGGAATAAGCGAGAGCAGATGAACTGAGACGGGGAGAATAAAAACAGCTACAGGGGAAACGGTACTTTACTCTGGTAGAGAGGATGGTCAGCAGAATGAAGGCATAGCCATTATCCTAAAGAAAGGAAAAGAAAGGTCATTACTGGAATGGAAACCCATCAACAACAGACTGATAAGAACAAGACTGAGAGGGAGATTCACCAACGGGAGACCTCAATGCAAAAGTTGGTACACACAATACTTGTAATGAAAGAGTAATGGGGAAATGCGGCAGTGGCACAGTAAACGAGAATGGGGACAAACTAATAAGCTTCTGCAGCATCAACAACCTGGTCATTGGAGGAGCACTTTTTCCACACAAAGAAGTGCACATGTTAACGTGGGAATCACCAAACGGACAGGACAGAAACCAGATAGACCACATTATGATCAATGGTAGATGGAGGCATGCACTACAAGACGTGAAAGTAAGAAGAGGTGCAGATGTGGAAAGTGATCATCACCTTGTAGTAGCAAGACTGAAGGTGAAACTCAGAGCTGCTGGACCAATTGCAATCAAACAGAAAAGGTATAACATCATGAAACTCAAGGACCCCCTCACCAGAAAATCTGTTGTGGTTAATGTAAAGAAACGATATCAAATTGCCAAAAGCCAGGAAAGTACAGTGACTGATGATGTTGACCAGAAATTCAACATCATTTCAACAATATACAAGGAAAGCAGCGAAGCATGCTTGGGATTCCAGGAAAAAAAGGGACAAGACTGGATAACACCAGAAACTTTAAACACCATAGCGATGAGAAAGGAAATGAAAACAAAGAAAACAAAAGCAAAGTCTCCCAGATTGTAGGAAATATATAGCGAACAGTACAGTCAGATGGACAAAGAAGCAAAACATCAAACTCATGCCAACAAAAGTAAATTTCTGGTTGACCTTATAAGGCAGGCAGAAGAGGCAGCACTGAGAAATAAACAAAGCACAGTTTATAAAATAACTAAAACTATCAGCGGAAAACGAGGTGCAAACAATATTATGTTAGTAAGAGACAAGCAAGGAAATCTCGTCCCCACAGCACAGGGCCAGGAAACAAGATGAGCAGAACACTTTAGAGAAACACTGAATAAGGAACCATCAGAGACGCAGCTGAATGTTCCTAAGGCTGAATGTGACCTAGACGTAAATACAGACATTCCATGAAGAGAAGAAATCATCACAGCTATCAAAGGGTTAAAGAATGGAAAAGCACCTGGTCACGACAATTTAAATGCTGAGTTATTCACAGCAGACCCTGAACTAGCAGTAGAACTATTAGAACCACTATTTGCACAAGTCTGGAAAACCGAGACAACACCAACGGAGTGGAGTAAAGGAATAATTGTCAAATTGCCCAAGAAGGGCAACCTTGCAGACTGTAACAACTGGAGAGGAATTACTCTCCTTTCCCAGTACAATACTAGGCAGGATAATTATCCAGAGAATTTCAAAAGCAGTAGACCTTAAACTGAGGAAAGAACAAGTGGGATTCAGAAAGAACAGAAGATGTGCAGATTATATATTCACCCTCAGGAACATTATAGAGCAGGGCTCAGAATGGCAGAGACAGCTATACATTAACTTTGTTAATTTTGAAACGGCTTTGGACAGCATTCACAGGGTCAGCCTATGGAAAATACTGAGGGCTTATGGAATTCCTAGCTGCATTGTTTCCATTATAAAAAGTCTCTATTCTAACTTTACATGCAGTGTTGGGTTGAGCAACCTAACTTTCAAAGTGAAGTCAGGAGTATGACAGGGATGCCCCTTATCAACAACTTTATTTTTGACAGTCATGGACTGGGTGATGCGCCAGACAACAGAGGGCATTCCAAGAGGAATTAGATGGACAACATTTTCTACACTGGAAGACCTGGAATATGCAGATGACCTTGCACTACTCGCACATTCACATCAACACATCCAAGAAAAAACTGATAGACTGACAATAAGTATAGCCACCAGGTGGGTCTTCTTCTTCGTTCACCCTCAGATGTCAACTTGAATAAGTTCAAAGAAAGCAGTGGTCAGCCTGAGGCTGTTGATATCTCCGTAGATTTTCTCCAGGAATGGTACTGGTGATGGCCATATGCGTTTTCTCTGTTCCTCATATGTTGGGCACCTTTGAAGCAGATGTTCGGCAGTCATTTTATCAGTGCCACTGTCACACTCATCAGTAGTTCCTATCTTTAATTTGTTGAATAGATGGTATCTCAATCTGTTATGACCTGTGCGAAGTCTGAAGATTACCACTTGTTCACTTCTGCTGAGCTGGTAATACGTATCATTTTTTGTGTGGCCTGGATGCTCTTTTTCCCACTTGTGCCTGTACCTGTGCTTGATAAAACCTCTGGCTTCCTCATAAGTTATATTTGTGTCAAGTTGAGGAAGCTTTCCCCCTTCCTTTGCCAATCTATTAGCCTCTTCATTTCCAGGGATGTTGCAGTGAGAAGGGATCCACTGTATCACGACTCTTTTGTATTGATGACATAGTCTGTGAAGTGTTACTCTTAGGTCATCCAGTTCAACATTACTTTGACTTTTCAGCGTTGTAATCACCGACAGCGCATCTGAGAAGATAGCTACTGGCCTCTCTGAGCTTTCTTCTGTCATTATAATTTCTGATGCAGTTTTTAAGGCCTCTACCTCTGCTCTGAAGTTACTTGAAAATGTCCCTGTTGCGACTGCTATCTTTCTTTGACTGCCATTGCTTAAAAGCTCAGGAAGACTCCTCCACCCCCATCTTCTGTTGCATAGTTGCTGATCCATCTGTGTATGCATGGATCCAAGTGTTGCTTGGGTAATGTTTCTCTATATATTTTGTAGTTAGGACTCTCCTTTCTGTTTCATTTTGGCTGTTCTTTCTCTCAATACCAGGAACGTGTTCTATCATTTCAGGGAAGCACTGTTGTTTCCAAATTGGTAGCTTGTGTGCAGTACATATTGGCGTAGCTGTTGATATTGCGTTTATGGGGTCTGCTCTCATCTTTGTTTTGACTGTCTCTACAAAGTTGCTACGCTTCAGTCTTCCCCTTCCAAGTCCATTTATTCTCTGGTGCATTGGGTGGTCTATCAGCCTCCTGAATTTCTCGGCTCGTTGCTGGGATCTGCTATCTCTTCTATCCTCCATAGGCTGGAGGTAAGTAATCTTTTCCAACTCTTCAATGGGTGTTGAGCAGGTGGGTCTGAACATCAATCTGAAGAAGACAGAGGTCGTGACACTCAATGTGGGCAATCCTGAGCCAATAACAATAAGGAACCAGAAGTTAGAACAGACAGGCACATTTACATACTTAGGATGCATAGTAACACCAGATGGCGGAACAAGCAAGGACATCAACAACAGAATGAATAAAGCAAGAACAGCCTTTGCTAGTCTCAACAACATCTGGAAGTCTTCCCAGTACAGCACAAACACCAAATTAAGACTGTATGAGAGCTGTATACTTTCTGTGCTTCTCTATGGTGCAGAATGTTGGAGAGTAACAGAGAAGGAAATGTCGAAACTGTCCTCCTTCCACACAATGTGCCTAAGGAAAATTCTCCGAATCTTTTGGCCGAATACCATCACCAACCAAGAATTACTTATTCGGAGTAACCAAGAGGACATGCACACCATCATAGCTGGCAGACGCTGGAGTTGGGTTGGCCACGTCCTCAGAAGGGACCCTGATGCCATTACAAGAACAGCTATGCTATGGACCCCCCAAGGAAAGTGAAAGAGAGGCCGACCAAAAACAACTTGGCGGAGAACTGTGGAGGCTGAGATGCAAAGCATGAACCAGAGTTGGGGCACTGTCTGAAGGATGGCCGCCGACTGAACAAAGTGGAAGCAATTTGTTGCTGCCCTACAAGATGCCATCAGGCATGATGGCCACTGACTGCTTTGACAGTCTGTGGCTAAGGATCAAAGAAGAAAGAAGAAACATATTAAGAACTGAATTTACACAATTCACACACAAAAGCTGATTATACAGAAATTATATGACAAATAAACCAATGTCCGCGTTAACAACACCCGACTTGACCACGTGTTCATACAACCAAAATCCTGTATGTACAAAGTAAACATATATTCTTGTCTGCAATGAACAAAAATTATAATCAGAACATGCATAGACCAAAAACAGAACCTCTCTGACAGAAAACTGAGATCAGGGGTAGCAGAAAAGGTTGGAAGAGAGAAAGAAATGACACTGACTGAATTAGTGCTAATATC
Source organism: Oreohelix idahoensis (assembly GCA_024509875.1). Taxonomy (NCBI): domain Eukaryota; kingdom Metazoa; phylum Mollusca; class Gastropoda; order Stylommatophora; family Oreohelicidae; genus Oreohelix; species Oreohelix idahoensis. The sequence goes on along the minus strand of JAMPIV010005141.1, from coordinate 9,631 downwards.
AATGAGAAAGATGAACTATCATCCTGTCTCAATGATGGTATAAATCAAGAAAAATATTGCATATAAATCATGCCAGAAATAAAGAAATAACAGATGTAAATTACGGGGGGATAATTATACAGATTCTACTAAATGACTTGACAAACAGTCTGACCTTGATATGTCTTGTTATATTAAAACTAACAAATGTGTTTTTCATTACACAGATTTTATTTTTTATTATTTTACATCTGATCTCATACAGCCAATTATTTATGGTGCACTGTGTAGGTCCATTAGTTCAAGAGTACAGCAAAACCATTTAATAGATATTTAGATTCAGCTCAACTACTGAAGTGTGCAATGTGGGGCCATTAACTCTAGTTTTTGGTAAAGATTGTCAATTTATTAATGTGCGCTGCAAGACTATTGTCATGTTGTACTCTGGTTGTGCAGATGCAGTTTTTAGTTTTGTACGCTGGTTAACATCTTCACAAGATCTTGACTTATACATATATCATGGCAGCAATGCAAAGTTGAAGGAACAGGCAGTGACATTAAAGTGAGAATGAAAAAGGCAGGAGAAGCTATCACTGCTCTAAGAAACTGAATAGAAATAAATCAAATCCAGTACACACGTGAGACAGTCTTTTATACTTTTCCACTAGTTTCTTTAAATATTCTTCCATTTGAAATCTATTATTATAATTACATAATCTTTCTCATACTCTATTCTGTTTGTTTTTCATGAAGCTTATTAGTTCTGGTCCCTTGATGCCTAGCCCACTAACATTCAATATCACCGTTTTAATCGAATTCCTTTTTCATATTCCTATAACATTTCTGGTCCTAATTCCATTGAAGTCTATCCGTTTATGCTCCTGTTTAGTCTTCTTAGCAATAGAATAACCACTGTTGGCTTGCTAGACCAGTCACAGCAATGCCATATCCCTGTTGGCCAGTGACTATCCAGGGTGACCCAGGCCCGGACTTCATGGCTACCATAGCAGACCTGTGGGATAGCCCACACCATACTTTATTCGGGAACAACAATCCTCTACCTTGTCCTGTTTACACCTCCTATGACATGGACATGGGGTTGGGATCTATTGTATTATGATATCTAATAATCTCACAAAATATTTATCCTGTATTTTTCATTGCAATTATTATTATAGGCAGTGTGAACTTGTATCTATGATGGGTTTTTTTTTTATTTCTTCCTTCTGCTAACTATCAAACGCCAACTTGTCCTACTCTATGGTTCTGAAACCAAGCACATCCCCAGGAATGTTACATTATAACTTTAGGCCGTCACCAAACAATGTGCCTCCATCACATCTCCCATACCAGATGTCTGTGTAGTCCTGGAGGGGGGGGGGGGGGGGGGCTGGGTGGAGACAAAGAATAGTCTTACTGCAACCTCAAGCATGTTGTACAAGCAGACTAATATGAGGTTAAGCAGGAGCCTGGCAACCTCATCATATCAAACAAATTGTTACAAAAACCACAGCTGTAAAAGCACATAGATGTTTGTGATGTTTGTGATGTTTGTGATGTTGTGATGTTGGTGATGTTGTGATGTTTGTATGTTTGTGATGTTTGTGATGTTTGTGATGTTTGTATGTTTGTGCTGTTGGTGATGTTTGTGATGTTGTGATGTTGTGATGTTTGTGATGTTGTGATGTTTGTGATGTTGTGATGTTGTGATGTTTGTGATGTTGGTGATGTTGTGATGTTTGTGATGTTGTAATGTCGTCTTCCTGCAAGGGGACCAGCTGCTGTGCTGGGTCCATGCTCCTGGCAAGGAGCAAAGTGTAAAATAAGATGTTCAGACATAATAGAATAAAACACAGACCTAGAGGACAGAACCAGCAAAACATCAATACAATTGGTGATTACTGACAGGAACCATATCTCAGGAAACAACTAATACAACCAGACTTGCCCCTCAATGGAAGTCAGTGGGGAAGAGAAAAGAATGGAGGCCAAGGTCCATCTGAAGAAGTGTCATTCATTACCCCTCAGCTCCATATGGAACCCAGATGCCAATTCAAGTTCATGCTAAGCCTTAGTAATGTAGGACAGTCAATTCTAGCAAACACAGGGTGACTGACAAGTCATTTTCTATTTCTAAATTTGTATATCCTCTTTTGTATCTATTGGAAATACACGAAACAAATATTTAAACAAGGAGAAAAAGCTGCCAGTTGACTGAAAAGTTTTTTGTTTGTTTTCAGGAAACAATTAAAAAAATAATGAAATCTAAAATGGTCAATCAATAAATGTTACAATAGACAACAAAAATTGCTTGCCGGCTATAAAGTCTTGTGTTGAACATGCTGGTTCTTACGTTAATATTTTCTTTGTTTATATATATATATATATATATATTAATTTCATTTATTTTCATGTTTGTTTCATATCCATAGTTGGCCAGGAGTGAAGAAATGTTAATTTAAAAATAGAAAGTGATTTTTCAATTACCCAGTAGTGCAACACTAAACCTTCTGCCAAATCTGACAGACTCAAACTGGTTCTAACTTTCCATCCTCACTGTCTGGCGGTGAAGAGAATTCTATTCCGTCATCTGCCTATTCTCAACTCTGATTCTGTTACCCGTGAATTGTTCCGGGATCCCCCTCTGGTGGCATATCACAGGAATAAGAACTTCAAGGACATCCTCGTACACAGCCATTTGATGAATACTAACTAGCCCTCCATATTTTGGTACACAGTCTTGCCACCGCCCAAGATGTCGTACATGTGCACATGTGCTCCGGACTCCGAATGTTTCATTTCCGAAGGGCAATTTTATTATTAGAGTCATTTGCATGTAAATCTAGGAATCTTATTTACGCCATTATCTGTAAAAGATGCAACATTACCTATATTGGTGAAACTGGCAGACGTTAGGCAGATAGATTCCACGAGCACTTAAATGACATTTATCACAGAGAACTGAAACCTGTGGCCCTTCATTTCAATAGACCAGACCATTCCGGTCCCTGTGACATCCAGGTAACCGGTTTACGCTCCTGCTTTTTTTATAACTGTAGTCGATTTTCTCTAGAGAATCATCTCATTTTCAAAATGGGTTGCCTTTCTTCTAATGGTCTTAATGCCCAACATCATTTTGCTTGACTCTGTTATTCATTGGCTTTCCTCTATTTCAGACTTCTTTATTTCATCCGTCGCTTTTTTCATGATCTATCTTTTATGATAGTTTTGTGTTTGTATTTGTGTATTTTTATGATGTCACATTTATTCATCGATGTTGGACGCCATTGGGACTAGTGTTCATTACTTGCCCGATTCTTTCAGCGGAGAGTTTTATAGCAGGACTTCTTGTTTTTTAATTCCATTTTCTACTTTTGATGTTCATTGATTGTTGAACTTCTTGTATTGATTAATTCTTTTCGGTTGTGTAGTTTCCTTGCTTTATTATTGCTCTTCATTTGTGTTAATATATATTACGTGATTGTAGTGTCTATAGTCTATATTTCTTATCCTTGTTACCTGTTTGTAACTGTGGCTGACGAAGGGTGAAACTCGAAAAATCCCTTGTTTCCTGTATACCGTTAATTTGTAAAACTGATTCAATACCGTTTTATTTGTTTATATATATATATATATATATATATATATATATATATATATATATATATATATATATATATATATATATATATATATATATATATATATATATATATACGAGGCAGCTTCAAAAAGTTCCTGGAATTTGTGTATTGTATAGAAATAAGTAACAATACAATTATTTATACTACATTTCCTTCAAAATAGTTCCATTCGGCAACTACACACTTTTGCTAATGTCCATACAGCTGTTGGAAACATTCCTGGAACCCATTCTTTGACACCTCTCTCAGCTGCTTTGTCGCATTGGTGATAACGTCCTCAGCAACCTTGAATCTCTGCCATTTCAGTGCCGATTTTAGGTGAGGGAACAAGAAAAAATCAGGCAGTGCCAGGTCGAGAGAATATGGAGGATGTTCCAGGGCAGTCACATTGTGCGTTCCAAGGTACTGCTTCACCAGTAGCGGTCGCTGTGCTGGCGCATTGTCATACAGCAGAACCCAACTGTTTGTTCTTCATTTTTCTGGGCGCTTCCTTCTGATTGCATCTCTTAGACGACGGAGGATGTACATTTCCTTGTTAACCGTTCGGCCTTCAGGAATGAATTCATGGTAGACAATACCCTGGGAATCAAAAAAAAAACTTGCAATATAACTTTTCCTTTACTCTTGTCCAAACGAAATTTTTGTGTCCAAGGAGATGAGGGTGATTTCCATTCAGAGGACTCACGTTTTGTCTGAGGATCATACAAAAAATACCATGTCTCGTCTCCTGTGATTATGTTGTTCATAAAATTGCTATCTTGATCAGCCACAGTGATTAGGTCTCCTGATAGTGTCAATCTCGTTTATTTCTGTTCAGGAGATAACATTTTGGGAACCATGTGTTGACAAACACGGTGCATTTGCAGTTCATTGTGGAGAAAACTGTGGCAACTTCCAACTGATATTCCAACTTCTGAGGCTATTTTCTCTACACTAAGTCTTCTGTCAACACGAACAACGTTCTGAACACGCTCAATGTTTTCATTGTTTATCGAGGTAGGCGGTCGTCCACTATGTGGATCATCATCAACACTAACACAAACTTCGCGGAAACGCTTGTGCCACTCAAAAACTTGCGATTTTTCATTGCAGTATCACCATATGCTTTATTAAGCAAGGTTACTGTCTCTGAGGGTGACTTCTCAAGCAAAACACAAAATTTGACATTTGTACGTTGTTCAATCAAGGACATTTTCAACTCCGACGATGCTACGTGCACACCACACAAACAAACTTCTGTTTGAGAGTACATGTGAACGTTACATCAGCCATGTCATTTCCTCAAGGTCACTACCAACTTATAAAACTATAATCTCCATGACATAATCACTCATTCAAACATGAGTCGACTATTCCAGGAACTTTTTGAAGCTACCTCGTATATATATATATATATATATATATATATATATATATATATATATATATATATATATATATATATATATATATATATATATATATATATATATATATACACACACACACACACACTGTGTCCATAAAAGAATGTAATTATTTTTTTTTTTTTCACCTACTTGACCATTGTGTGGAGAGACATGTAACAATTACCGGTTGCAACTCAACTGCAAAAGTTTCACTTGAAATACCCGCCATGCGCACACGCACTGTTTTTATAAAATGGCGCCGACCAAACAACAGAAGGCGTTTTGTGTGGCAGAATATGCGAAAACGACGTCTGTTATCGCAGTTCAACGCAATTTTCAGCGACAGTTTGGGGTTGATCCACCTGATAAGAATTCCATTAAGCGTTGATATATGAAATTCCTGGAGGAAGGTTGCCTGTGCAAAGGCAAAAGCACCGATCGCCCGTCATGTTCGGAGGAGGCAGTGGATAGAGTTCGGCAAACCTTCCAGCACAGCCCCATGAAGTCGGTTTGAAGGGCGAGTTGTGAGTTGGAAATGCCCCGCAGTACGGTATGGAAAGTGCTTCATAAGCGTTTGAGAATGAAGGCTTACAAGCTGCAACTTGTGCAGGAACTCACTGAACCAGACAAAGCACTTCGCACGGCCTTCAGCGAGAACATGCAGAAATTGCTTGAGAATGATGATTTCAGGGAGAGGCTTGTGTTCAGTGATGAGGCGACCTTCCACATCAGCGGCAGAGTCAACAGACACAACATATGGATCTGGGGTTCAGAACACCCTCATGCAGACTTTGAGCATAAGAGAGATTCTCCAAAGTTAAACGTCTTTGGTGCCATATCCAGAAGGAAGCTTTACAGGCCATTTTTCTTTGCGGAAAAAACCGTTACTGGACTCTTGTACCTGGACATGCTCAACAATTGGATGATGCCCCAACATGAAGAGGACTCACGGGATTTCATTTTCCAACAAGATGGAGCTCCACCCCACTAACATGAAGCAGTGCAAATATCTCCCACAACGGTGGATCGGTCGCAGTGGTCCTGACGATGTAGTGTTGCTGAGATGGCCCCCGAGGTCCCCAGACATGACACCATGTGATTCCATTTTGTGGGGCTTCATCAAGGACATAGTCTTTGTCCCACCGTTGCCTCGAGATCTGGTGGAGCTGAGAGAGCAGATCATCAGAGCCTTTGCTGCTGTTACAGGAGACATGCTGATTCGAGTGTGGGAAGAAATGGACTATCGACTAGATATCTGTCGCGTCACGAAGGGTGCATATATTGAGTCTTTGTAAGGTATGCTTAAAAACTTGCAGAGATTATCTTACTTTTGTGATAGAAAGCATCCTCGTACCACATCATGGGGCCGATAATAATTTTTTGGAAAAGGGTACAATCTTTTATGTATAGTGAAACACCAAGAATTCTTGTTTGTGGTATAGGACAGTCAATTCTGGTTTGTATAGTGTTGGACTATAGATTCTTGTTTGTGGTATAGGACAGTCAATTCTGGTGTGTATACTGTTGGACTATAAATTCTTGTTTGTGGTATAGGACAGTCAATTCTGGTGTGTATAGTGTTGGACTGTGAATTTGTGTTGGTGGTGATAAGACAGTCAATTCTGGTGTGTATAATGTTGGACTGTGAATTTGTGTTGGTGGTGATAAAACAGTCAATTCTGCTGTGTATACTGTTGGACTATAAATTCTTGTTTGTAGTATAGGACAGTCAGTTCTGATGTATAGTGGACTATGAATTTTTGTAGGTGGTATATATACAGTCAGTTCTAGTGTGTATTGTCAGACAGTCTGTTCTGGTGCATAACATTTCAAGGTGTAGAGTAATCAATTATGCTGTATCATAAAGAACTATCTATTGTAAATTGTAGTCAGGGCACATCAATTTTAGTGTGTGATGTAGGTCGAGGGTAAACCCTCAGCTTCATGCTCAATAAGTTGACCATATACATTCTTTGATGGCTCAAGTATTGCCCATTTCTTTATCCTAATAAAATAAAGATTTCATTCTTTCATGCATTCAGATAAACATATACAGCCTTGGTGGCTCAAGTAATCAGTCAGACAACCAATCAGCATATACAGCCTTAGGTGGCTCAGGTAATTAGAGAACCACCGGGCATATACAGCCTCAGGTGGCTCAAGTAATCAGACAACCACCGGGCATATACAGCCTTGGGGGGGCTCAAGTAATCAGACAACCATTGGGCATATACAGCCTTGGGTGGTTCAAGTAATCAGTAAGACAACCAATGGGCACATACAGCCTTGGGTGACTCAAGTAATCAGTCAGACAACCAATGGGCACTTACAGCCTTGGGTGACTCAAGTAATCAGTCAGACAACCTGATGGTATCACTCAACTCGTCAGCAACTCTAGAAACAAAAATACAAAAATTGACAAGATAAGACTGCTGTCTATTTCAGTACTGGACAAGCTAAATAAATTTTTTTTTAAAGATTGGAATGCCCTCTTCTGAACTCTGAATTATTGTTCTTACAACTGAATATTTCTTCTACTTCTTCAAATACCATGCTTGCTAGCTTAGATGATCATGTCTCACCACAATGTCTTGTCTCCAGTACTGTTTATCAATTCTTCATTCCATGTCATGACGTCACATTGTCCAGCATCTTCTCTCTTTTTCATACTCGATCACTTTTTCCTTCAGTCTTCCTGTTGTCATGATATATTCAAGCTGTCCTCTTCTCATTACACAACAAAAGAAAGTGGATTACTTGCATCTTATGTGAGAATAATTGTCCTTAAATGCACTAGCTTTTTTCAGGACATCCTCATCACTCTATTTTAGTCTTCCATGATATTCTCAATATTATTCTGTATAGCCACCATGATATTCTCAATATTATTCTGTATAGCCACATCTCTGTGGCCTCCACTGCTTTCTCTTTCTTGTTTACTAATTGTCTATGCATACATAAACCAATGGAAGGCAATAGGAAACCACCATCAATTTGTTCCTCGACCTGTGGTAAATCAAAACAACTTTCCACTGAAAAAAGCATACAATATGTATGAATATATTGTTAGAATGTGATACAGGTAACTGTGTGTGCAAAGGTTGTATCCAAAATGTATCTTTATATAAAAGTTGTGTACACAATATCATCATCCTCACCACCGTTTTCCCTTTTGCTCCTTATGAAGCACAGTGCCACAACTGCCGCAGGTTCCTTTCACAAAATGCTTTTGCAGTAGTGGTTTCTGTAGTAATTTGTTTTACATGATAAGGTTGCCAACCCCATGATATATACAAAATATTCACATGTACAAATGTTGTGTACAAAATGTACATCTGCAATAGTTCTATACTAATATGTGTGTGCAAATACTGTATACAAAACATACATGAATAAAAATGTAGCACACAAAATGTACAAAAGCATAGAATATATATGTGTGCAAATATATGTATGCTGTTTACATACTGCATATGTGTGGAAATGCTGTATGCAAAATACATGAATGTGTAAATGAGGTATGCACAATATACCTGGTAACTGTTATATAAAAGTATCTATATCTGGCAAGCATTGCATATTAACAATATGTGTAAATGTCAAATCCACAATATGTGTATGGATACTGTATGCAAACTTATAATGTAGTACATAAAATATGTGTAAATATTAACATTGTTTGCTAAGGTTGTATACAAATATTTTGTGTAAATGGTGTACACAAATGTACAGATGTAAATTCTGTATAAAAATGTGCCTGCACACAGGTGTCAACAATATGTGTTTGTTGTGTAAATGTTGTAGATAAAAGGCATATGTGTAAATTGATATACTAAATGTGTGCAAACATGTGCATGTGAATTTTGTATGCAAGATGTTTGACTATCAACCTCAGTGTACTATGAGCTGATGTACTCTGTATTTGAGGAAAAACACTACACAAAACAAATTATCAAAATCAAGGAGCCACAAATAATATCGCAAAGCGCACATGAAGATTTCAAAACACAAATCAGACAAGCAATCACTGATCAATATGTAATGTGCAGAAGAGCCAAGTGTGTTGAGAAATATGTTACGTCATACTCTGTATACTCAAGTGGAAACAAATATCTGATATTAGGAAAATTGATTATTTTTAACCCTGGCTTGTGAACTTTCCTATGAAGCTATAAAAAGACCTGCAGTTATTTAAAAAAAAAGACTTGCTCAATGATGAGGAAATTAGCAATGTAACAATTAGAAATATGTACACTTGTATAATATAATGCTGATGAATTCGATTTGCTGATTATTGGGACATTTTGTTCTCAATATTTGACCCTACTAATAGTATTTCAATTATGGCAATATTTAACACTTAACAGACGTTGGTGACTAATTGTTCAAACTTTACTGTCTTATAAAATTCCATATTTAAATATAAAAAAAGAACATTCAGAATTCCTGTCATCAGTATATGTGGGATTATTATAAAGATTAAACAATGCAGTCTCCATGTTGCGTGAAATGATGTGACTTCTTAACATAGCTTCATTCATTCATTCATAACCCTCCACTCCCAAAGGAGCATAGGCCTTCAACAAACACATGCCAAGTCCTCCCGTCACGTGCCATCAT
>JAMPIV010005140.1:0-235772 GCA_024509875.1 Oreohelix idahoensis | reverse complement strand
CCTTTGCAGAAAAGCAGAAAAATGATCCAACATTACAACGTTTATTTACCCTAGCAGATCAAAAAGTTAGTAAACACACAGGATCAGCTAAACATTGGTTTCAAATTAAGAAATCTATACTTACAAGATATTTTGATGATGGTATATCGATTATACATCAAATAGTGGTTCCAAAAGAATACGGACCATTAGTATTACAAACAGGTCATGACTCTCCTATGACAGGTCATATGGGTATCAAAAGAACATTGTTTCATGTTACGTCACAATTTTATTGGCCTGGGGTTAATAAGGACACAAAATTGTATTGTAGATCTTGTACTACATGCCAAGGTATATCACGTAAGGGCAGATTCCATACGGCACCCTTACAGGTTACTGACGGGCCTGAGAGGCCATTTAAGAAAATTGCAGTAGATATAGTGGGTCCATTGTCAATTCCATCACATAATGGATTTCGTTATATCTTAACTTGTATACATCTTTGCACACGTTGGCCAGAGGCTATACCTTTGAAAACCATCACGACTGCATCTGTATCTGATGCTTTGTTTTCAATCTTTTGTCGTATCGGTTTTCCAGAGGACATTTTGTCAGATCAAGGATCCCAATTTACCTCTAATATTATGAGAGATCTAGAATCCATGTTATCTATTCACCATTCGTTTTGTAGTGCATATCACGCCCAGTCGAACGGTGTCTGTGAGCGCTATAATGGGTCTCTAAAACAGATACTATGTAAGATCACTGAGGAATGCCCCCGTGACTGGGACCATCTCCTACCTGCGGCTTTATTTGCATATCAAGAGGTGCCTCATGAAAGTACCGAGTTTTCTCCGTTTGAGCTGGTATATGGTTCAAATCCTCGTGGACCAATGATGATACTTAAGGATTTGTTAGTTGGATCGTCAGTTGATGCATCCACTCGTAACAGCTATGAGTTGGTAATTGATCTCCGACAACGAATCATTGATGCGTGCACTTATGCATCTAATAGTATCAAATCTGCTACTCAAAGAGCAAGATTATTTCATAATCAAAAAAGAACTTTAAGATTTTTTAATCCAGGTGAAAAAGTTTGGTTATTGCTTCCTCATAATGACAATAAATTATTAATATCGTGGCAAGGTCCTTTTGACATCATTAAACGTGTCACAGATGTTGACTATTCTGTAAATGTCAGAGGTAAAATCAAGACTTTTCATGTCAATATGCTAAAATTGGCAGTAGAGAGACCGCAAGAGTTAATTCCTGTCATTAACTCTATTAGTGATTCTTCACATCATGCCGCTTCTTTCGCAGTGGTTCATGATGAAGATACTACGTCGTCTATTCCTTTACACTTTTCATTGCCTTCTTTACAATCATTAGAGTCTTGGAAGGATGTTACTATTTCTTCTTCATTGTCGTCTGCACAACAGGGTCAGGTTCGAGATATTCTTCTTTCTTTTGATGATGTTCTTACAGATCTTCCAGGTCGGACATCACTTATCTCCCATGACATTATTCTTACTGACTATCATCCTATTAAGTTAAGACCCTATCCTTTATCTCTACATCACAAAGATAGGGTTGAGAAAGAACTGAAAGAGATGATATGCTTGAGAGTTATATCTCCATCAGAATCATCATACGCATTCCCAATGGTGATTGTGAAAAAGAAGGATAATTCCTTACGTATTTGTATTGATTTTAGGTGATTAAACAGTATTACCATTACAGACGCTGAACCAATGCATTTGTTAGACGATCTTCTTTCGCAAGTATCTCACGCTACTTTCTTCAGCAAATTAGATCTGTCGAAAGCTTACTGGCAAATACCACTTACTGAATATGCCAAACCCTTCACCGCGTTTACAACTCCATTTGGTCTTTTCCAATGGAACTACATGTGCTTTGGTCTTGTAAACGCTCCTGCGACTTTTGTGCGCATGATGCGCCGCCTTCTTGGCGATCGTAAAGATGTCATCACATACATCGATGACATCTGCTTATTTCATGATTCTTGGGAAGACCACATTGCTGGTTTAACTTCTCTTCTTCATACGTTACGCCAACATGGTTTGACCGTGCGACCTTCCAAGGTCCAAATAGGTTGTCAGGAAATTTCATTTCTTGGTCACCTCATAGGTAACCATAAATTATATCCTGATGATACTACGGTCAAAAGAATTTTAGATATTTCTACCCCATCGACTAAAAAGCAAGTTAGAAGCATTTTAGGCTTAATTAACTTTTACCACAAATTTATCCCGCACTTCGCATAAATTTCTGCTCCTTTGTCCACACTGCTGGCCAAAGATAGTCCCAATAAAATACATTGAAAACCGGATTGCGAGAGCGCTTTGGTAAATATTAAGAAATTATGTTCTAAACCACCTATTTTATTGTTACCAAATCTACTCATTCCTTTCGTAATTCAAACAGATGCGTCAAATTGCGGAATCGGTGGCTGCTTGCTTCAATGGTACGAGAGAATGCCACATCCTTGTTTTTTCATATCACGCATGTTGACCCCAGCAGAACAGAAGTATGCAACGGGGGAACGGGAACTCCTGGCTGTGGTCTGGTGCCTTGAGAAGCTGTCAAGGTACCTCATTGGCACGCACTTCTACATTCAGACAGACCACAGTCCGCTTACTTACATCACATCCAGAACAATGCGCAATGCGAGAATCCACAGATGGTACTTATTGCTCCAGGAATTCTCTTTTACGATTATACCTATTTCTGGATCGGACAACAACTTAGCGGATTTATTATCGAGAAATTTCTCTGGACAAAATGAATTAACTCAATAGATACCATTTCGAAAATTTAGAATAGTTGGTATTCTAGGACTCATTTTGGTTAGTCATTAACTTATTATAATTATTATATATTCCTAATACTAATATGTTGAATAAGCGTACGTCTTCTCCACCACTCTCACAAGTGTCACGTTTGGGAGCGAGGGGGGATGATGTTGAGGATTGTTACATGTTTTGCAAGCATTTGGGTTTGAGCTCAATCCAAATGATTGCACCATGGAACACCTCAGCTAAATATGTATTAATGACATAGATCGCGGATATCTAGGAATGACGCGTTATACATGGTAATGTCATTTGACTTGTGGGCTTTGTCCCTAACGGCAGTGTTTATGGAATATGTGGCATGGCCACTGGAATATGTAAAGAATCAGTAAAGATATCATGGCCACTGTATGTGTTTAAAGGTATGGTAACCCTATACAAAGTGTGATAGCGTGTAGCTAAAGAATGATTGATATTATGGATAACATAAGTCGTGATGATTCTAAACGCAGTTCGTATATGTAGGCTTGACTTAGCCTGGCTTGGAATGCCAAAGGAGAATTAAAATATTAGTGTCGAATAGAACTAGTAGAAATACTTAATTACGCTTTTAATGCAAGAATTTAGCCAGGAGTATTGGCTGAGCAGAACTGACCGTTAATCAGAATTATAAGTTGCCGCAAATGTGAACTCTTAGCGAGAATGTACACTGTGCTGTTTTGTTATGAACTTTGTTAAAGTTTCGTTTTGTGATTCATTGAGGAAGAGTGAATCCGAATTAAATCTTATGGTCGTCAAAACTGATCTGATTCATTAATATATTCAAAGTTCAAGTTCTGACTTTTTATGGGTACTAATGACCAGTGACCTTCAGAAGGCATACACACGCTGACTCACACTGATAATATAAAATGAAAGGATATAAACAATGGTCAGTCAAATATATAAACTTTAATTGAAGCAAGGTCAAGCACTAAAGTATCCAAGTATGGTTGTAATCAAAAGATTGATACCGAGTGGAATGAAGAACTGAAGTCTAATAATTATCGAAGCATAATACAATAGAAACCCACTCCAATAGAGCAACGTCCCTTAACCTTTAGCACGCTGCATAAAAATTCAGAAAATTTGCCCTGCCACTGCATTCTTTTTCACAACACCCCATTTTTATAGTGGGTGACCAGTAAATTCTATAGTTTTTTTTGTTTTTTGGTCAATTGCTATCATTTTTGGACTGTATAGAAATGAATGAATGATGAATCTGATGATGTAAATTTTGTTTGTGTACATGTTAGATGAGTTAGGAAGAGAGGAATGGAAAGATGGAAAAACGATAAAAAGATTAAAAAACATTAAAAAAAAAAATTTTTTTTTTATTTAAAATTTTTTTAAAAAATTTAAAAAAATGACCAACAAACGAAGAGTCCATATCCTTTGCATCTCAATGAAAGTCATTTGACCAATAGATCAATACAAATCAAATGACGATCTTTTCGTTACACCCATCATCAGTAGCAAAGCAACAAACGCCCTCGTCAGCAGTGACATTCGGCCGTAATCCTAAACCTTTCCGATATTCCTAATCCTAACCCCTAAAATTATACATACTAGCAATGCCATTCTACTTTCGTTTCCATCTCGGCCATCAAACATATTCTGAGAACCGATATCAGCGCTTATAAAGACAAAAATCTCATCCCCACCACATGGCGTCAGAATCCAATAAAATTAGAGCGAAAATGGCCGCGTGTTCGATGCCGATTCATTTCGATTGAAAAATTCACAGAAAATATACGCGGATGCACCCATTACTAAAGAAGATCGGAAACGGAAGCTAACTCTCAGATAAGTTTAAAACTTAACATCCAGGGGTGAAGTCACGTGTACACACATTCTAATGCTAAAAAACGTTGCACGCTGCAGTCGAGATATGTCGACAACAGCAGGGAAAGCATAGGTTACCTTCGTCGACATATGTCGACCGCAGCATGCTAAAGGTTAACATCTAGTATCAGAAGGGATCGTGAGTTCTTAACAGTCCCCGCTTAAAGATATGAAACCACTTCATGTCCAATTTATGGAAATAGATTTACTATATCAGTAGCTTCCGGGTGACTGTTATCTTCCCTCTCATCTTCCCCCTCCATCTCTCCAATTCCTACTCATGAAATCTGCTCCAACGCTTTCTTTCTCTGGAATGCATTCCGTTTGCGCTTGAAAGAGTGTCGCCGAGTTCGACATTGTTGGAAGATTCCGTGTGTTTGCAGTGGAATTTCCCTGCAACTAATGTCATCTTCGTCAGTTTTGGTGATCACCAGGAGATGTTCGGAGGACAGCACCGGTCTTTCCAAGTATTTCTTTAACAGATTTACCTGGTAGACCTTCTCCTTTCCTTTGATAGCGATCTGGTAGTTAGCCCTTGAGATCTTTTTAAGGACGGTAAACGGTCCTTGCCATCCGATACGTAGTTTGTTGTTCCCAGTTGGGAGTAACAACAAAACTTTGTCTCCTGCTTGCAATTCTCTTTCTTTCGCGGCTTTCCTGTATCGGTTTGCATGCTTTGCGCGTGCTCGCTGAAGGTTGGTCATTGCTAGGTCCCATCCTAGTTTCAACCTTTCCTTAAATTCAGACACATATTTACTGGCTGAGACGACTGTCTCATCAGCCTTCTGGTCTGTCAGGGACTGAAGTAAGGCTTCAAGCGGCCCCTTAATAGGTCTGCCGAATAAAAGTGTAGCTGGGGGAAATCCTGTGGAAGTATATGGGGCTTCCCTGTAGGCGAATAAAGCTGCAGGTATACAAAGGTCCCAATCTTCAGGTTTCTCTTGTCCCAGTTTACATAGCATCATGTTGAGGTTTCCGTTGGCACGTTCTACTAACCCACTTCCGGCCGGATTATAAGGGCTTATGTAGATGCTCTGGTTCCTCAAGATCTTAACGATCTCATCCATTAACAGGTTACGGTATGGGGATCCGTTATCCGTCAAAACTTGTTGAGGGAATCCCAACCGAGTAAATATCCGCACAAGGGCTTCTGCGACATGCTTGGAATCCGTGCATGTTAGCGGTATAGCTTCTGCCCATAAAGTGCATGTGTTGACTAAGGTCAGGACAAACCTGTGCCTTCTTTTAGTCCTTTCTAAGGGCCCTAAAATGTCGATCACCACCCGTTCAATTGGTGTCCCCACTACTGGCATTTCCCCCATGGAAACTGCGGGTGTCAAATGCTTGGGTGCCACCCGTTGGCACTTGGCACAGGATTTCACGTATCTGATAATATCAGAGTTCATTCCTGGCCACCAATAGTGAGTCTGTATTCACTGATTTGTGGCGTTCTGTCCCATATGTCTGCTAAAGGGAAGAGAGTGCCCCATTTCTAAGATTTGGCTTCTCTACTGTTTCGGTACTAGGAGCTGATTAAAACCTTGCTCAGGCTTGCCCGATCTGCGATAAAGTACGCCATCCTTAGAAAAAATGTCCCAGTGTTGTCTAGGGTACTTAGCCATGGGCAGTTTCCTAAAGCAGGGCGCCAAGGTAGGGTCCTTTTGTTGCACCTCTTTAAGTTCCTTAGGTAACAAATTTGGCGCAGGCTCCCGTTCCTTCTTGGTTTGCCCTCTTGTGGTTACTGCTGCCACAATTGGCTCTTCCGGTTTCCCAATAAACACATATCTACCGCCAAGTATGACTGGGTAGATCGGGTCATCCATAACAGCCGCTTTGATCACACCTCTGACAAAATCAGAGTGGATCTCCACCAATGCGATGGGAAGCGTTGTTGGTGCATCACTCTTAAAAACTCCACAAAGTTCGACGGTTTCTTCTGTCTCTTGACCGAGTTTGACCAGGTGTCTGGCAACAATGCAATCATAAGAAAGCCCCTTGTCAAAAAGACAATAAGTTGAAGACCCGTTCAAAATAACAGTTCCTCGCGTTGAGGGTCTCTCCCTCAGGTTGAGAATCACTGACATCAATTCTTCCTTGCGAGACTGTTAGCAAGCATCCAATGCGTTTTGGCTCGGTGTGCTCGCTCTGATCATATGCCCCATGCTCAGGGGTTTTCCCTTTGTTACCCTGTCCTTTCTGACCGCGCTGCCACGTAGGACAGTTGGGTTGATCAGACTGTTTGTTATTGGTGGGGTACTTGTTTTTGTAGAACTTAGATTTTTCCGGAGGGGGATTCTGGGGTCCAGTTTCTCTGTGGTTATGTTGGTGAGAAGAATGGGAAGATTGCTCTAGGTTATTCTTTCGAGAAAGGTCTTCTGTCGGTTTACATTTTGCGGCCGGCAGTTCAGCCAGCGCATTATGATATCGTTCAGACTTTTCCAAAATGTCTTCCAGCTTTTCTGCTCCTTGCTCAGCCAGAAATCGACGGGTGTCACTCGACAAAGTGTTTTTTATTTGTTCAGTTATAACAAATTCCTCAAGTCCTTCATAGGTAGAGGCGAGCTGTGAAAACTCCAGGCACTTTGTCAAGTATCCCTTCAGACGAGAAGAGAACTGCTGAAAAGTATCAGAGCCCTCCTATTTTGCTGTTACGGAACAGTTGCAAAAATTTGCGAACGTTCATTTCAAACCATTCAAGTAAAGCTTTCAACAACACGTCATAATTGTCTTGTTGGTTGCTTTCCAGTTTTGAGTAAACTTCATACGCAGACCCTTTTAAAGCCTGGGAAAGTTTCATACACCAACGCGACCTCTCTAAACCGTACAGATTTGCCATTTTCTCGAATTTTTCTAGATACGTGTCAATCTTCTCATTAGGGCAAGGGAAAGATTCTAGAGCGAAAGACATAGCGGTGAGTTGAGGAGATTGAGTGTTAGCAGGATCAGTTAAGGAAGAATGAGGAGAAGACTCTCCATTGCTGGAGGTAGAGGCAGCCCCACGACTTTGGACTTCTAGAGCTTTAAGCGCTAACTCGTGCTGTCTCTCCTTCTCTCTTTCCTCCCTCTTTCCTCCTGCTGTATCTCCTTCTCTCTTTCATTCGCCCTGCGAATTTCTATTTCCTCATCCATCTTCTTCTGCTCCCTAGCTTCGTCTGCTTTCCTCTCCGCATCATATCTGTCAAGTTCTTCGTTGACAAACGCTTTCGCTTCTTCTCCCTGCAATCCCTCTTCCTTTGCTTCCTCTCTGAGCATCTGCCTAAGCTTTGCACGCTCTGCCATTGTAAAGAACTGACTGAGTGTTACTCGAGAAAGAAGTAAGAAAAAGGATACACTGGTTTCCTACCACTTACGAGAAAATACAAAACAAAAAGATATATATATATATAACTGGGATACCTCCTCCTATAATATTAGTTATCTAACTATCGCTGCTATTAATTGGCAATTAAGCTCCTAATGCAGACGACTACGCCAAATAAATGGTAGTTCAGATTCATCAACTAACGCAAAACTAAGTTACTAAAAGTAGAAACCAAAAAAATTCCTGGCAAAAATTTAAGGAGAAAAAAAAATCCCTTAATTTTTAAGTCCACTATCAAGTGAACCCCTGAAGTCAGTGTAAGGGAGGCAATTTACTGGACTAAATAGTCTGAACGCGCTCCTTAGCTTAGCTCAAAACACCTTCTGCTTAAAAAATAAAAACCCTGTGATTGTTCCACAATCACACACTACCAACGGCTTTGTATTACAAAATCAATACATAACATATTCCGACAAAGATCACCCTGTAAACCAAGTGTATATATAATCTAACAATGCTGTGGAAAAACAATAGTGTAGTCAGCAAGTCAATAAACAGATCGTTTGTCTTGGGGATAGTTATTTTTTTAAAACTCCACGAGACAACCACACTCTTTCTCTATCTAGTCTATAAAGATTAACAGATCAAAATCCCGGTAAACGAGAAAATTTCTGTTGTACTAGCTCAGGATTAGAGTTCATTTCCCGGAAAACGAGCACCCATTTGTCGTAGATTTTTGATATGGGAATTAAGTCATCATAAGTGACGACAGTTAGTCGCACAGACGTGAAAACTACATCAATGGAATTAGGGATCTTTTGGGACAAGCTGACCGACACACGTAAATAAAGTTTATGTAAATTTTATTTATCATAAAGAAACTTTACAACAGCAATATTAGGACTATCAAATCAAATACAAGTAAACATAAAGTTAATGAATTAATCAAGAAATAGACTCATAGGTGTAAACCTCCCTCCCTCTGTTGAGACAAAATTCCCGTTAGAAGAAAAGTTATTAACCCCCAAAGAGTCAAGGATTTATACGCTATGGTATACAAATTTCCTCTACAGTAAAGAACAGAGTTTATACGTTAATCTGTTCTAAGAGGGACAGCATTAGCAAAAAACTTGCATTAAAAAAAATACACAGTGGGTGCATGAATTTATACGATCAAAGAACCACTCATTCTTGTTTTCTTTCTATCCATACAACAGTGGCCACTGACATTCATTCTTACCTACAAACTTTTTTTTACCTTTTGGCTCAATCTTTAGGACACACACATACAGCACATCCAGTGTTCTTTTGGCAAAGAGAACCCCAGCTCTACAGAGACTGGTTAAATCCAATTTTTCCGGGGAGCGTTCTCTTTACGACTATATTTTTTCTGGATTACTGTTTATGACACTTCAAATCAGTTCAGGTAATATATGTCACTGTGCTCACAGTGTCAGAATCATTGAGGTTTCCAGTACTTAGGAAATGTCAGGTCGGCAACTTCTCTCAGTATAAAATTCTTGGTCACACCACAAATGATCAACCGTCGGAAATGTTAAGGTTTGTTAGGTCGCCACTATGGGACTGAATGTAAATGAGATTGGAACAATAAATCTGCATCAAATGCCAGTTACCACGTCAATACTCATGATGAATCAGTGCATTTACTAGTTGGTTAAAATATTCTCTGACTGGTTATTAGCAGTTAATTAAATATTATTTTATAGCTGGCATAGTTTAGCTAGAAATTATTATTTGTTCTGCTAGCCACTGTAACACAGTAAAATCTTAGAGAAATAATGTGACAGACCTATCTAGTAAGTCACTCTGCACAGTAAATCTTAGTGAAATATAATTGGCGATCTACCACTTAAATCACTCAAAACTACTAGTATGGTATTTACCGTCACACAAACTTCTTCTAAACTATCTCCAACGATAAACTAAGAAACTATCCTAAAACCAGGGGATTCTAGAAATCGCCGCTAGATGTCTTTAAAAGCTGAGGAGTAATGAGTAAATTTTAGTTAGAATGCTATAGTTTATATATCTCTGAAATCAAAGAGACTATTACACTATTTACCGAAAACAGACTCTAGCCAGATGTTTGCACCTACGGTGAATTCTCCGTTCAATCTGCAAATCAAAGATCTTTCTCACACTAAAGCCGAAAAACCAGAACCCTATTCATTCTTAAATCAGGCATCGCCACTTCGCTAATCAGTGTGAGTTTCCTTTGTCTCTGCTCGTCTTCCAGCAAGCAATGTCTTTGATCTCGACGTTCTCACCATGGTTTAATTACCTTACAGGCGAAGGGACTCAGAAAAAGTTAATAGAAATTATCTCCCTTGGTCGCTGTCTGATCCCATTACAACGATCTTTGATTGCTGGTGTAAAATAATACAGCTCACGTTAGCTAATCAGTCTCTGGTAACTCTCATCAAAAGGGAATAGCGAACAGCAATAAAATATGCATGCTAATGAGAAAGAGAGACGGATATCTGAGCATATAGGGGTTTAAGTTAAAACGCGCATAGGTGGAAGAAAAGGTAAAAGAAAAGTGTAGATAATGAAAAAAGATATATGAAGCTATTTTCATAATATGTCACACATATATATACATATATATATATGTATATATATACACACACACACACACACACACACACACACCCACACACACACACACACATACATACATACCCACACATACATACACACACATACACACACACACATACACACACACACACACACACATATATAAGGGCTGCCTTCCCTTATAGGACATATATGTCGGTGTGTTGGTACGCGTGTACATATATGGCACAATCTGTCGAGTTTCGTGTCATCTTATGTGGGTTTAGGATTACCCTGTTAACTTGTAGCTTCCAGTTGGCCATCCTGTGTGCCTCCGGCCACTTACGGTGTTCTTGGCGAGTGTAGTAATTCACCTTGCCCCAGGCTGGGTTTGCTGTAGCTTATTAGTTTGACGTCTGCGGATGTCTTATGGTTTGGGTTGGCGGTTACATGCGGTCACAGCATTGTTTCACGTATGTGCATTTTATGTGCAGGCTGGTAACCCCGACATATGTTTGCAAGTAACTATGTCTGTACTATAGGTGTATTACATTTGTAGTCTACTGTGACAGCTAGGGTAATTAGATGGTCCGGCAAAACCCACAAGGCTCTCTTAATCTCGTCATCGTTACCACTGTTATGAATAAAATAATTAAGGCCTCATAAGTAAATAAATCTACTCATCCTTATGACTGTATTATGTCTCTGTTTGTGTAACCAGTTTTTTCATGAGTGTACAGTAAGGTCTTATTTTACGATGGGGTTACGTTCCTGAAAATTTGGTTGTAAATTGAATTGTCATAAACGAATTGATTTTATTATGTATTTAAATGGGATAAGTTCCTGATTTGTACATATTTATAAACACTTTTTTCAAATTTAATTGTTTTAATATGCATTTTTTATTTATGCAAGTGCATAAATCAAAATGTTTAATTAAACAAAACAGATACATATGAACATTTGAAAAAAATGAAAAATAGAAACAAATTTCACAATTTTTTTTATTTTTCCAAAAAAGGTCCGGGCTACAGTTTGAAATCTTAGAAGAAAGAATGCACTGGTAGCTGCTTTGATTTTTCCTTCCTGTCTTGCAGAATTTCGTAATAAGGGTGCAGCATGGCATTAATGCCTTTTTTTACTGTAGAACTGCACTGCTAGGATCACATAACTGCTGGGCTGCATTGTCTATAGCTGCAAGAATATCCTGAAGGTCCTTCATCTGCATTGGCTTAATAACTCATTCTTCTTCCTCATCATCTTTTTGCTGCTCAGTCAAGTGATGTGCTAACTCCTCTAGTTCTTCATTCGACAGAGGCTGAACATGACTCTGCAGCAGTTCAGTGATGTCTTCAGGTTGTGCATTGTCAAGCCCAACAGATATTGCCTACTTGTAAATCTCATATGTGAGCATCTCCACCTGGGCAGAGTCTTGGCAATCGTTATCATTATCAGACAAAATTTTGTGACACACACTCTTCATACTGGTGATTGTCACTTCTTTCCATTCCGAGTTTATGTTGTTAATAGCTTTCAGGATGTTGTGCTCCTTCCAATATTGCTTCAGAGAGATGCCTGAAGTGTCAGTTTAAAGGTAGTCAGAGGGCTAGCAAAGAAGTCACGAGTGGCGAGGGAGAGTCAATCTCGGTTCTCACCCTCGGAGCCAATAGTCTCATCTATCCACATTCACTGTCATTTAACTTCAAAATCTATCTTCTCAGTCTTTTCTCTTTAACACATAACTCTATACTTAAATCCACCTCGTGACAATTATCCTTGAGAGATTAAAAGAGTCCATAGACAAGAAACTGAGAGATGAACAAGCAGGTTTTCGACAAAACAGATCCTGTACAGACCAGATAGCCACTTTGAGAATAATAGTTGAACAAAGTCTGGAATGGAATTCACCACTATACATTGGATTTGTGGACTACGAAAAGGTATTTGACAGTATAGACAGAGAATCACTTGGAAATTGATGAGGCATTATGGAGTTTCCCTGAAGATCATTAATTTAATAAAGAAAACATATGAAGACATGACATGCAGAGTTCTTCATGAAGGACAGCTTACAGAACCGTTTAAGAATGGGAGTGCGACAGGGATGCCTCTTGTCTCCATTTCTTTTCTTACTAGCAATAGACTGGGTTATGAGAACTGACAACACACAACAGAAATGGAATCCAGTGGACTCTGACTAAGCAGTTGGATAATCTGGATTTTGCTGATGACTTGGCTCTTCTGTCCCATAATCGTAATCAGATGCAGGACAAATTGAAAACACTGGATGAGAGGTCACAGCAATTGGGTCTGAAAATACACAGGGAAAAGACAAAAATAATGAGAATAAATGCAAGTAATGATACCAAGGTTGAACTTGAAGAAATACGACTACAAGATGTAGAATCGTACACATATCTTGGTAGCAATATAGATAAAGTTGGAGGGACAGACAGTGATATCAAAATAAGAATACAACAAGCAAGAGGAGCTTTCATTGCATTGGGAAATATATGGAGATCAAGAGAAATCGGATCCAACACGAAAATAAGAATCTTCAACTCAAATGTGAAGTCAGTCCTATTGTATGGCTCTGAGACATGGAGAACAACAAAGACAACAACCAAAAAGCTACAGACTTTCTTATTAAATGGGTGCTTGCATAGAATAGAGGGATTAAAATGGTATGACAAGGTACCAACGTGGAACTGATGACAAGAACTAGACAAGTGCCAGTGGAACAAGAGATGAGAAGAAGACGATGGCGATAGATAGGACACACACTGAGGAAACCTGTTGATAGCATTACAAGGCAGTCCTTGTTCTGGAACCCCCAGGGCAAGAGAGGCAGAGGTAGACCAAGAAGCACATTGAGAAGAGAGCTGGAAACAGAGATGAAAATGATAAGGAGAACGTGGAAGGAACTTGAGATGATGGCAATTGACAGGAGGACTTGGCATGTGTTTGTTGAAGGCCTATGCTCCTTTGGGAGTGGAGGGTTATGAATGAATGATCTTTAGTTGGTGCATAAGTTTGTAAGATTGATATGTCGAATGGCTTTACTCTCATCTTTAGTAACATCATTCTGTCATTGTGTGTCCAGTATTCACATATGTATTTTTCCAACTCCTTCTTTATCAACATTCCTACTCCTCTTTCAATCTGACTACAGTTTTAAAAACTAGTGATAAGGTATAAAATTATGGAGTTATGTGTATAAGTATGGTATGTGTGTGAATAAATGAATATGTGGCTTTCATAGACTATGTTTTAAACCATTCATTCATACAATAATGCAAAATAACAAATCATCCACACCTGCACACAAATGACCGCTTTGCCAAACACTATGAGGCAAAATAGTTTCATTTTAACAATGACAGGAAAATTGACAGTGTATATAGTTTATTTTCATTTGTTGGATGCTTTTTCTAAATGTGCCAACAAATTTTCAGTTGTGATTAAAAACTGTATTTATGATAAGAAGCAACTGAAATTTTCCTACATTATGTAAAAATGGATGTTCTTTAACACAAAAGTGGTTTTAGGAGTTCTACTACTTTAAAATGTTATTTCACAAATTGTTAAGTCCACCATGGATTAAAACGTGGATCTGCCTTGACTTAAGTCTCATAAAAATTCTGAGTCAGCACATTTTTTCCGACTACACAAAAAAATGACCGACTCGACAACTCTCTCTGACTTCACAGCCATAGTCTAAAACTTATAGATTTTCATGCTCTTTTAACCGCACTTTGTATAGGATTTCTATCTGCATTTTGCGAACAGACATGGTTTTACTTGTTTAGTACAAAATAAGCTAAGAAATCAAAACACACATGAAAATAAAGCTATCAAAGAATGCATGTTGCACATAACTGGAGACCAGAGCTGGGTGACTGGCAGATACGTGACACGATGGCGGAAAAAATGCCAATTTTTTTTTTTTTTCATAGCCGTAAAGTGAAATATATTAAAACGAAGCGTTGTAGAACTTTACTGTATATTCTAATCCTATTTTCCTTAGTGGTGTGATCTCACTTGCGGGAAGTCTTCTTGTTCTTGATTGACCTTGCTATCTGTTGTGACTTTCCACAGGTCTAAGATTATCATGTTGAAGCTTTTTCTTGGTAACATTATCCTGCTATAGTTTTTGCATTCTCCCTGCTTTTGTGCTGTTTCTGCAAGTCTAGTGGTTTTTTCCCCTCCAGAATATGTGAAACATCTTGAATACTGCATCTGTTGCTGTATGTTTGTTTCTGCTTTTATTATTTGCATAAAGTTTGCCCTTATACCTTCCTTTTCTGTAGTTTTCTTATGGATTTATATTGTTCTAACAGATCTTTTAGTAGTATTTAAGCTTGTGTATCCATGGGATTTGAATGAGGCTTATGTAAGGTCTCTTTAAAGTATTATATCCATAGTTATTGTTGTTTCTCAAACTTGAACTGTGACAGCAGAGTTAGAGAGAAGAATATGGACATTGGAAAAGAGATACAGAAAGATCCATATTATTTATAGATCCTGTAACAAATGAACGTATAAAGGAATTCTTTAGAACCATATGAAAGACCTTCTCACAAATATAAAGAGACTGAAACTAATAAAGCATGGTCACAAATCAAGGTCACATGGGCTACCAAAAATGTTCCTTCAGCACCAGGCAAAACAAAACAGCAGACAGAAAAGGAAATAGAATGATAACAGAATGGACAAATCTACCTGTTGCAGAACTAAACAGACTTAAAAACCAGTTGTCAGAAGTGGTAACTTACTCATTATATATGGTGCATCAGTGACCAAGTGTTAGAGGATTGAAGAAGAAGAAGTTATTTCTCAGCCATCTTTTGCATATTAAGACTGTGATATACAGTAACATGAGGGGAAGTAAGTAATGGAAATAAGTGGTAAGTCTTACTTCGACAAAGGACAATGACATAGCCTACAGTACGACCTCAAGATCTTAGTCAGATACAAACACATTAATTGAGAACTGATATAAATACATTAAATAATATTTTAAAATGATGCGAGCCGTAAATGAGAATCACTGTTGTCACAGGTAAATCTTAGCCAGAAACTTGATCTTATTACATTTCTGACCATGATTTAGCAGAGTGACAGCAGTGATTCTCATTTATGATCTGTATCTTTTTCTAATTTTTTTATTTATATTTCTTAATTTCTTTTCTCTAGTTTTTTGTTTTGTGCTCCTTGACCAAAAGCTGTGATCAAATTGTAGGCCATTTCTTTATCCAAGTATGTTTTTCCACTTAATGTCATTCATCTTACAGTTCCTTTATGGTTCATTATTGGTTTGGCTTTGGAATTTTGAAATGTATCTTTCCATTAGCCTTCTTGTAGTGTATTCTAGATCCTTTCTTCATCATTGTATTATGATACATATAATAAAAATTGTAAAGTAACAAGAAGAGACATGGTCCGCAACCAGACGATACAGCAAGGCCTCAAAACCTAGCCACTGCAGACCCAAGTAGAACAGTCCTAACCACGATGGTTTGGCTATGACTGCAGAATGGGAGAAGGTCGGCTACCACGACAAGTGTGGGAAACTAAGAGCCAGGGATCCAGACCTCCAGGGCGACCCAGAGTCCACTTGGAGGACAACATTAGACAATATCTGAAGGACCGAGGACTAGATTGGAACCAGGCCAGGAGGAATCCAATAGGATAGTATGGCACTCTCTCTGGCAAACCTCTACACCCCAGTTTAGAAGAGGAATGACTAAGCAAGTAAGTATGATAAAAATTGCATGTATTCTGCTTTTTTTCAGCTGGCAGCTGCTGTTTTACACAGTTTCTTTTTCCTATGGATTATATGCCTTATGGGATGTAAGTAAAAGTAAAATCAATTTTTTTTACTTGAAAGAAGTAAAACAAAGGAGAGAAATAGTGAATGAGAACTAATGGTTACAGTGTGTCATAATAAATGTATGGCTAATGAGAAAATAGAATGAATTTTTAACAAGCAGGCATGTAAGTAGTATAGAATTTCATATACATGTTTAAGTCTTATCTATGTTCATTTGCTTATATCTCTTCATCTGTGTGAATACAGTTAGCTTTAATTGATATATTTTTTGTGCCACCTTAACACCTATATTATATTTAAAATGTTCTTCACAAGATAGCTCTCCCCATTTTAACACCAGGACATAAACGCAGCATAATTTGGAACACAGACTTACTGACTGCAAGGTTTGAAAGTTGGTTGCACAGTTGTGCGTCTTGTTATTCTGAGTTTATTTATAAAACACTGATAAGCAAGTGAGATGGTCATATGTAACTAAGAAGTTTTGTTGCACACTTTACTATATTAGTAGTCATGAATAGTTTTCCAATGAGCCAACTAAAACAAAGATTCCCTGTAAATAATGTAAAAGACCTGTAAACAGATAATCCAGACGTGATAAAATTATGAAAACTCTGTTACACAATTATAATATTAAAGTGAAATATATAATTGTGGTGTGAAATATTTCATTATAATTAATGATTTATATTAAATTTATGCAATATTATTGATAACTATCAGCTGTATGAACACTTTTTACTTACTATAGAATAAATTGCTTACACAACAAAGCATTTAAGTTGCTTCTCGGGTTAGCCTCATTAGTAATCATCACCACCCTTCAGCTCCCCAAGGAGCATAGCCTTTAACAAACTAATGCCAAGTCTTTCCTGTCATGCTGTCGCAAAATTGGTTTCAAGTCATTGCAAACGGGATCAGTTAGATTTATAAACCCATCTACGATCGAACGACCGCTTTCAAAATGGCGGCGTATAAGCGAAACGTGTATCGGACAGAGGGAATCGCCAACAATAAATAAAAACAGAAGGGAATCCGTAGGAAAAGGATTTTACATTTCAGTACAGGGAAGGATGGTGTATAACTGCATATAAGATGGAACGGTAGGAACTTCTCATTTACGGAGATATATGCGTATTTCGGCTGCCCACAGTTACGCTAACAGCTGGTAAACCCACTTCTGTTCGAAATATTAACATCAACATATAACAGTTTGGGAATTTACATGGATAGGAAGATAGAGTTTTATCAGCTGTATAAAACGAGATAAGAGGGAACAATATGGATATTATATATGCTGAGAATGAGAAAGGCAAAATTTCAGTCGACGCACAGATCGACTGAAATCACGGTTCGGGAAGGATTTTTTCAGGTTAGGTTTAGGCTGTGACGTCGGTACTCTCCGATACGTCCGCGCTTTGCGTATAAGTAGCGGATCGGTAAACTGACAGACATACGTTTCAACCCGATAACGTTTGAGCGAACACGTTTCAAGACACCAACGTCCTTTTCAGGACGCCACTACTCGAGATAAGATCGCGTTATCGTCAAAATGCCCAGACATAGGCCACACGCTAAAAAGAGGAAGGTCTACACCAGCCCACCAGCGCAGAACAGCCAGGATAATCGCAATATCACAATCAACAATGACAGACAGCCAGAGAGCAAGACTGCCCCAAGTACTCGTGCCGGGACCGGCCCTTCTATAACTCCGGACACGACTGAGTTAGCTGTGACATGCGTCGACCCGACTGAGAGTCAGAGTGGCCCGACCCCTTGCCTAGATAAAGAAGACCCAGAACATACAGAAATATGTAGAGCGTTACGACAGCTGGAGAAAAGAAAACAAGCGCTTCTATCCAGGCTGCACCCACCCGACTCGTCAGCAGTAACCCGGTCTATGACAGAGAAGCCGCACGATGCCGAGATGACAGCCGACCCACCTGCAACCACTATGAAGGAAGTGATAGAGGCAGATCCTCAACACAGACAGGTACAAGAGGAAGATGTCGCAGAGACCATTTTAGATGCACTTCGAAGACTTGAAGACGGAGACGAGTCCCTTAGGCTCGCTCTTCAAGAAGCAACAGTAGAAGTAGCTCCAGACGTGCTGGACATCGAAACCACTGAGAAGCAAGCTACCATTCCTGATCCTGAGGAAAAAACAGCTGACAACTCAAAGGCCCAGACGCAAGATATCACACCGAATAACCAAGAACAAGATTCGAACCAAGCCTGTAGAAGGAAACAAAGACCAAACACTAAAAATACAAGCAACTCAGAAACGATACAGGAGAGGATTGTTAAGATCACCCAGACGTCAGGAAGTGAGGTCTCACTCAGGGCCCTACCCGACAACAAAGTGATCAACATCCTCGAGGTGATAACTGGACGGAGAGGTATCGCCAAAGTAGGGAGGCACGAAAAGGGAGTAGTGCTTTCTCTCAACAACACAGACAAAACAACCTCGCTGATGATCGAACTGGAATCCGGTCCAAAGGAAATCCAGTTGCCCCACCAAATAAAAGTGGTGGTGGAAAAGTACAAGACAACAAAGAAGTTGGTCATCAGAGGGGTGGATACCAGATGTTCCGAAGGCGAGGTCCACAGACGCCTTCAAGCTGAAAACACAAATCTTAAAATCACGCAGGTCGAAAGGCTAAAAACCTGGGCCAAGAAAGATACCAATCTGATGATAGTCACGGTAGAAGGATCGACAAGACCCGAGAGACTGACGCTCGAAACCACAACCAAAAAGACAGAAGCCTATATCCCTCCGGTGATGCAGTGCTCCAACTGCCAGCAGTTCTCGCACACAAAAAAGACGTGCAGGAGAGATGCAGTCTGCCGGTATTGTGCGGGTAGTCACCAATATGGCGACTGCCCCAGGGCAAAGGAGGACCGCAACTACAAAGAAACTAACGAAAACCGTATCTGTGCAAACTGCCACGGAAACCACGGGGCAAGGTACAGAGGATGCCCTGTGTTCCAGGAAACTAAGAGCATCTTGAAGGAGGCCGTGTCTAAAAACATACCCTTCAAAGAGGCCAAACACAGAGTGAATGCGGATGCTACAGAAAAACAGCGCACGATTGACAGAAGACAGCTACACAAGCTGACCGCTGAAATC
This sequence comes from Oreohelix idahoensis, assembly GCA_024509875.1. Taxonomy (NCBI): domain Eukaryota; kingdom Metazoa; phylum Mollusca; class Gastropoda; order Stylommatophora; family Oreohelicidae; genus Oreohelix; species Oreohelix idahoensis. The sequence continues at coordinate 216,249 of JAMPIV010005140.1, read as the reverse complement.
AACGAAATGAAAAGGAAACAGCAGAACGAAAGCAGAAACAAGCAGGATCCCGTAGACGACAAGGACAGCGGTGAAGACATAATAGATATGCAGAGCGCCAGAGAAATGTTACAGAGCGCCCAGGCAATGCTACAGGAAACAAAATCCATCAAACACGAGATAGAAGTTGACATCGCCAAACTCACAGAGCTAAAGGCAGAGAACGAACAAATACTCAAAAGAATTGAAACAACCATCAAACACGAGATAGAAGTTGACATCACCAAACTCACAGAGCTAAAGGCAGAGAACGAACAAATACTCAAAAGAATTGAATCAGAGAGAAGGATCGTTGAGGATATCCTTACCAAAACTAGAGAACAAAACAAAGAAACGAAAGACAAAATGAAAATCGACATCGTACAGCAAATGTTACTCAATCAAGACAGAGCATTAGCAGCCAGAAACGCTAGAACAGCTACTACCAACGATAATTGAAAAAGCACTGTCACAGATACAGGAGAGCAAGAAGACAAAAGCAACAGAAACTAGTAGCGTAGAAACACACAAAACTAAACGAGCCAGATAGTTGAGGCAGGACATAAAAAACACCATGAGAGCGACACGGCACCACAAACGGACAAAGAGGAATCCAGACAGCCAGCAAGTGGTCCTTTTTAGGACCAGTCACCTCCAGGACTTCGAACGAGATACCAGTGAAGACGATAACACCCTATATACCCCAATTATAACCAAACTTTCAGGTTGAACAGGGTATTACAGCAGCATAGTAGACGAAAACAACAACAACAACAACAACGAGAGAGATACACAACGCAAGAGGTTGAGACAAGACTGAGGGCAGATAACGCCACGACTCTAAATCCATCTGAAGTGTGAGCGGATCGCCAGAAAATTTCAGTCTAAGTGTCTGGAATCTGAGGGTTCCATGAAATAACTCAAACCAGACTGTCCAGTATCAGAAGCCGGTGCAGTTTACCCGAGGCAATCCCACAAAAGTGCAGGACCCCAAAGAGTGAACTTCAACTGGTCATTGGCATCCCTACTGTTGGGCCTACCAAGTCTGATATCAGCAAAGGACAGTTTCAGCAGTATCAAGTTGGAAAGATAAGTGTCCTGTTTGACACTGACCACCTATACATGTGAAACAGCCAATAGTTGAAAACAATAAGTAACCATACATAAACTCAGTCAACTGATGACAGTTATCCTTAAATTCACAGGACTAATACCAGTGATTTCAGTAACTTTCTTATTTAAGATCTTGAAGTCTAAACAGACAATAATAGTAATTGTGTGAATATTTTTATATATATATGTGTATACTCTTTTCCAACTAGTAGAAATAGAATATTAGTGTAATTATTAAACTATTTTAACTGTACCTGAGGATTTATTCACTTCTTCCATTTGTGGTTCCAGTGAATGTACATTTTACTTATCCCCTAGAATATAAGTAATCATAAGATAGTCACAGGGAGGAGACACCTTAAATCCTGGTACTACTTCTTACCAACTGGGCCAGGGTTTTCACAGTCTGACTATTTTTATGATAACAATACACCAGTGCTTAGTTCTAAGACTGGGGTATTACTTGTAAGACCAGAACTCTTCACTGGCATACTTTTACATAATAAATAATTTTAAAATACCTCCCGCTACAGTGGGGGCTCGTCTGCGGGATATATCTTTGATATTCCTGAGCCATCTTTCTATTTCTGCTGTGTAGGAAATTTTCTTTTTTGTAAAATTTTTAATTTTTTGGAAAGAGTAACATAGTAGGAAATAATTATATTTTTAGGAGTACCATTGAGTACAAATAAAGAAAGCTGTTTCATATATGGTGAAGTCAGTTTAATTAACTTTAATTTTAACTAAGTTAATTATATTGTAGTAAATTAGTTTGAGTAAGATCACTTGCCCTACTAGACTACAGATACATCATGGCTGACTTGGTCAAATTTAGGTCTGCTACACTGCAGGTGGGAAAAGAGCTTGGCATGGATGGTGATGCTCTGATCCGGTATGTCACGACGGAATGTGAAAAGTACACTGAGAGAGAAGCAAAGCAATTAGAAGCCAAGAAATTAGAATTGGAAGCAGAAAGAGAAGCCAAGAAATTGGAAGCAGAAAGAGAAGCCAAGAAATTAGAATTGGAAGCAGAAAGAGAAGCCAAGAAATTGGAAGCAGAAAGAGAAGCCAAGAAATTGGAAGCAGAAAGAGAAGCCAAGAAATTGGATGCAGAAAGAGAAGCCAAGAAATTAGAAGCTGAGAGAGAAGAAAGGAGGCTACAAGCAGAGAGAGACCATGAGCTGAAAATGAGACAGCTTGATCTTGAACTTCAGGCTGGGACTATCACCCATGGTAATAGCTCACCTCATTCTGCGAATAGCTCTTTTCAGAACACAGCAAATGGGGCCATGAACTTCCACCTAGATCCATTTGTTGAAAAGGAGGACGCAATTGAGTCGTATCTGGATAGGTATGAAAGGCTAGCCTCTACATATGGACTGGAAAAGGAAAAATGGAGTCTAAAGTTATCCCAGGGATTGAGAGGTATTGCATATGATGTGTTTCTGAAACTCCCCAAAGAAGATCAGGAAAATTATGAAATACTAAAGCAAGCCTTACTGATCCGGTATGAAAAGAACTCTGAGGCATATAGGAAGAAATTTAGAACTTCTAAACTTCTACCTGGAGAAACATATAACCAGTTCTCAGCTAGGCTAGAAACGTATTTGTTGAAATGGAGTAGTTTAGGCAAGTATCAGAAAACCTACGAGGATCTGAAAGAAATGGTTATGTTAGAGCAAGTCAAAGATTCCATGTCTCAAGAAATGAGGAAATTCCTTATGGAACAAGGAGCAGAGAGGCTGGAAGACATTTTGAAATGTGCAGAGAGATACCAAGCAGCTCAAGCTGAATTGGTAGGAACAAAAAGGAAGCAGGTAGAAGGATATAAGCCACCACCGCAGAATACCGATTTTGACCAGATGGATCAACCATACAGAAACAAGCAAAGATTTGATAATAAGGACAAGAACCCTCAGACTCAGGAAAATAAACCCTACAAACAGGGAGCTAAGTGGTGCAAATTTTGTAAGATGAGCAACCACAACACGGATGAATGTGGGAGGAAAAAACCCCTTCATCATGCTGCATGTCTACAGGTGAGGACTTCTGTTAGGAAGGAACTGACTGTGAGTCAGAATAGCCTCCATCACCCACCTACACAGGAGATAGTGACTGTGAATGGCAAACAAGTCACAGGAATGTATGACACAGGTTTGTCCTATGACGCAGTCGTGTGTGCATCTCTGGTGAGCCCTGAACAAATCACCACAGAAACAGTAGAGATTCAAGGGCCACTAAAAGGAACATCACCCCTTACTTTACCCATAGCAAAGATTCATGTCAGTTGTCGCTATGTGGAAGGGGAGATAAATGCAGCTGTGATAGATGATCCCTTTACCCCCTGATGTTGGGGCATAAATATGTTTTCTTGGGAGACCCTGTAAAACCTATGGTTATGGCAGGAATCCAGACCAGAACTGACTCCAGGTACATAGAGAGGGACACCCAATTAAAATTTCATTCGACTGAAATGAAACGGGCTCAAGAAGCAGACAGCACATTGAAGCCTTGTTTTGGAAAAGTGTCAAAAACTCATAACCCTCCAAGGAAAGGACATTTCTTTAGGGAACATGGACTCTTGCACAGGAAAGCTGGCAGAGGGACGAAAAGTCATGGTCAACTTGTTGTGCCATCCACCTATAGAAATAAGGTTATGGGCTGGGGGCACATAACAACTTTGAGTGAACACCTGGGTAATGGTGCCACAAAGCAAAGAGTAGCCACCCAGTACTACTGGCCGGGCATTACGGAAGACATTAATCGGTATGTAAATTCCTGTCCAGAGTGCACCCATGTAGATTCAGAAAGTAGACGGAAGAGTCTTCATCAAAAGTCTACAAGAAAACCAGCAATCATGGGTACTTCCGAGATTTGCACTGGAGGGGAAAGGAAACATCCCACACAGGGTCAATTGCAGTCTGAACCCCATGCGCTGGAAAAAAGGAACAAATCATGTAGCAAAAATCAAACACCTACGGATTTGCGACGGAAAACCACAACCAACTATCCACGGAAAGAGGGCGGTAAACTTCAAGGGAAAGCTACCGACCCCGTTTCACCAGCAGTAAGGGCCTGGATGAAAAGCCGAACGGGAAAAAGAGAGATAGTAAGGGATGAATATATTCCTGGAAAACAGAATGTGGGCGCAGATTTTCTCAGTCGCCATCCCACAGAGCTAGAGCAAGATAGAAGGAAGGAAAACTAACCTCGGAATGGTCGATTTGCAATTGTCTTGTACCCAATAGTTAAGCTAGATTTCATCCAGCTTAAAATATGGGGGAGCTATGTCGCAAAATTGGTTTCAAGTCATTGCAAACGTGTTCACGTAGATTTATAAACCCGTCAACGATCGATTGACCGCTTTCAAAATGGCGGCGTATCAGCGAAATGTGTATCAGACAGAGGAAATCGCCAAGGATATATAAAAGCAGAAGGGAACCATTATGAAAAGGATTTCACATTGTGGTCCAGGAAAGGATTATGTATAACTGCATAATAGAAGAAACGGTAGGAAATTATCATTTACGGAGGTATATGCGTATTACGGCTGCCCACAGTTACGCTGAAACACTAGTAAACCCACTTCTGTACTAAATACTAAAATCAACAAATAACAGTTTGGGAAATTACATGGATAGGAAGGTAGAGATTTATCAACTGTATAAAACAAGATAAGATGGAACAATATGGATATTATATATGCCGAGAATGAGAAAGGCAAAATTTCAGTCGACGCACAGATCGGCTGAAATCGCTGTTCGGGAAAGATTTTTCAGGCCTAGTTCTAAGCTGTGACGTCAGTAGCCTCCGATACGCTCGCGCTATGCGTATATAAGCGAATCGGTAAAACTGGAGAAACACACATCGAAAGAGGTTTGAGACAGACGGACGGACGGCAGATAATCGCCACTACGCTACATCTATCTGAAGTGTGAGCGAATCGCCATAAGTTTCAGTCAGTATCTGGAATCTGAGGGTTCCATGAAATAACTCAAACCAGACTGTCCAGTATCAGAAACCTGTGTTGTTCATCAGAGGCAATCCCACAAACGTGCAGGACCCCAAAGAGTGAACTTCAACTGGTCTTCGGCATCCCTAGTGCTGGGTCTACCGATACTGATATATGCAACGGACAGTCCGTGTCAGCAGGATCAAGAGTCAGATAAGTGTCACTTAGGACACTGACCACCACAATATATATAAAACAGCTAATAGTGAAAATCCAAAGTTCAGTCAACTGATGACAATTAATTGGAAAGTCAAGAGACTAAAAACAGTGATTGCAGATTGCAGTAACTTTAATATTCAAGATCTTGAAGTCTAAACAGACAATAATAGTAATTGTGTGAATACTTTTATATATATATGTATATGCTCTTTTCCAACTAGTAGAAATAGAATATTAGTGTAATTATTAAACTATTTTAACTGTACCTGAGGATTTATTCACTTCTTCCATTTGTGGTTTCAGTGAATGTTCATTTTACTTATCCCCTAGAATATAGTAATCATAAGATAGTCACAGGGAGGAGACGCCTTAAATCCTGGTACAACTTCTTACCAACTGGCCATGGTTTTCGCAGTCTGACTATTTATATGATATCCATACACCAGTACTTATTTCTAAGACTGGGGTATTACTTGTAAGACCAGAACTTTTTACTGGCATACTATCCTGGTAGCATGTGACATACCTGGATTCCTATATAGATATCTAACTCTAATTAACCTCCCGCTACATGGACTAGGGGCAGGATAGGAGAATAGTAGCTAAAAATAACTTAGCATAGAATCTTAGAAGTAGGGGGAGACAAAATTTGTGTAGTTTTTTTTCTTGTAGTTAGTCCAAAAACAAGTGTAATTTTGGGAAAAACCAAGTTGGGACGGACAGACCGACAGAAAAATACTACACAATAGACTGAAACTGGACCTAAATTAGACATTGTAGTTTGAATATTTGAAAGGTAGAGGGGAAGTCCGCTGATTGGACGGAAGCTTTCATATTATAGAAAGAAAGACGCCCGCTAGTGCCATTTTGTAGAAGACTGTCCATATACACAGTTCGTTAATGCTAGAAGAGTGATTTCCAGGAAATATTATATATTATCAGTGGGACGCCATAATCTAGCCAGCAGCTCAGCTGAGTTTTGCTAGTACAACGTAACTGTGTTTTCAATTTTGAATTGTGGTAAGGGAAAAAGCATTTACCTTTTTTATTTTAATATTTTGAGTGATTGATACTGCCATGTCATGAAAAATGATTACGACAAGTGAGTGCTTATTCTAGGTCCCCAGCGACAGTCCAGGGCCTAGAGGCAAACAAATAATATAGGAAAACATATCTAAGACTATAGAAGAAAGATCTATATTTGAGATCAGTGGGAACATATCACCCACCTTATTGGATGGAAAAGGAGACGAATGAACATATTTCGGATGCAATGCAGTCATGGGAAACTGGTGCTATTTGATACCACCTGGGTGAGATGTGCTGAGTTGGTCAGAGAGATCTGACCCGATCTTTGTAAATTTTGTTTTGCTTTGTTGTGTGTAAAAATGGTGCAGTAGGCAGTGTGTTGACACATGGCACAAATTTTGGTTTCAGAGTTTCTGGTCTGGCACTACGCTAGTGCCAGATGCTTTGTAGAGGTCCAAGAGTGGATGCCTAAGCAGCCTACCATTTTACTCCAGCTACTGTGAGGAGTGGGCCACTTGAATTCTTTACTGCATCGTCACAGGCCAGATAAGTGAAAACCTGGCCTGCTGTGGATTCATCAAAATTTTCCATAATAAAATAAATAAACAAAATTATGGTGTATAAAAACAATACCTCAATTCCATATTTCAAAGACAATGACTATTGTACACATAGATCGGGAATGATGACACCACCACGACTAGACATCCAGTGCTAGTTTTCCAAAGACACTGTAGTTAGTGTTAATATTAACCAATGTAACAATATACCTATGTACACAATTTTCATTTTGATTATTCAATATATATATATATATATATATATATATATATATATATATATATATATATATATATATATATATATATATATATATATATATATATATATATATATATATATATATATATTGAATATATATATATGCACTTTTATTGATAAACACATATTGTTTCATACGTCCTGACCAGAAGAAACATTTGGTTCAGGACTAAATAAATTCAAAAAATTGTCAAATTTAAATTCTAAAGCCAGTGTTAGTTGATTTGATCATAGAGCTTATTATTATTATTAGACTTAGTATTTACATGTGTGTGTCTGTGTATTTAATTACCTACACATCACATTTCATTACCCTAGACATTAAACGTAGCTAACATACATAATAGTGGAATAAGTCTGTTTGAGGTCATAAGTGGTAGCAGAAAGGCATTCTGTAACTCACATGAACTGTTATCTTCAGGAGCCTTCACAGCTGACCTCATCCAGTACACTAGGTAACATAGCAACCACGCAATAACATCAAAAACCACTACATATCTGTCCCTTATATAAATCCAGAGTCCCCACTATGTATGCTCTCGAAGAATGGTCTGTCAGCTCTTTCAGTGCGTATAAAAGGTACAGGATCCCGCTACATGCTCATTGAGGCATATTGAGAATATGGTGTTAAGCCCATATTTTCTTGACCATCGGCACACTAGGGGTATAGCCTACCATATAATATTGCTACTACTGTAATCAGTGCCTACTTTAACCTTACTTTTTTGATTGATTACTTTTGCCGTCGGGCGGCGTGGTGAGCTGATGTCTTCATTCTCGAGCCAAGAGTGTCGCTGTTGTAGAAATCCTGTTGTATTGTCTATCCCACTGCCTCTTGATCTTCTTCGCGCTCTAAAGCGAATCTTCTACTGTTGTAGGCGCGTAATGGTAACTGATCGGGCTTCATTTTCATGAGATGACCAAACTACTTTATTCTCTGTCTGTCTGTATATTTGATGTAGGAGGTAGTTCATACAGTACAGATAGTATTATTGCCATTGAATATGGTACGATCGTCAATCTCGCTCTTCGTCTTCGAGCTTCCTCTGAAGTTTCACGCTTCAACTTATCTCTCAATGGCATCACATCCTGACCTACATTAACAATACTAACACCGCCACCACCCTTTATATAACCACCATCACAACTGCTACCACCAATGGGAATTCTACCACCATTACAAGTAATACTACTACATGTAGAACATCACGTTTTATCTTATCTCCCAATACCATCCCATCCTGACCAACACTAACAATACTACCACCACCACCAGCATTTATAAAACCACAACTACTACCACCAATGCTAATACTACCACCATTACAATTAATACCAATACAACCATCAACTCTACTTCTACTACCATCAACACAACTGCTACTACAACTACAGCTACTACTTTAATAATAAATAAATACAAAATCACTCCTGAAGCGAGGCGGTGTTACCGTTCGGATGGTCCTGTGTTCGAGTCCTCGATAAGCTTATCACTTCTGTTGTTTTTCTGTTGTCTAATTTTCTACTTTTTTTATTGTCTGCTAGTGCCTGCTATTATATGTTTATGTGTATTTACTTATTTATATACTACTACTACCACATCTGTTACTACCACCATTACTACTTCCACGACCACCATCACCACTGCTACTACTACCATCACCACTACTACTACCACCACCACGACTACTACTAATATTAGTATTAGGTCGGTCACAATACTGCTACTATCACTTCTGTTATTCTTCTTGAGCACAACTTGCATCATCACGTTGAACAACTCCTGCACACAACTATATCACATTGATATTCATTCATTCAACCCATTTTAACTCCACGTGGAGCATATGTCGTCAACTAATTAACGCCAAGCTTTCCTGTCCTATGTAATCTGTTCCAGGTCTTTCATGATTGCTTTATACCTTTCTGATCTGTCTTCAATTATCTTCTCCATGTATTTTGTTCAGTAATCCTCTTTCTTGTTTTACCTTGTTGGTTCCAGAATAAAGACTGCCTTGTAATCTGTCAAATAGTTTCCTCGGTATGTGTCCTATTCAATTTCAATGTCTTTCCCTCTTGTTCTATAGACCCATGTGTGGCTCTTTCGATCACTTCTGTATTGGTCATCTTGTCATACCATCTTTAATTCTTCTATCTACGCATGCACACATTTATGAAACTCTTATACTGATAAACAGCGTCGGAATGGCAAAGTGGTTAGAGAGCCATGCTTCTCAAGGTAAAGTGACCGGGTTCGAAACTAGGACGCGTCATACTCCAGTCTACCAAGCTGCACAGATGAGTACCTGAGTTTGAAAAAGCAAAGTTAGCATAGCAGGAAACTGATCACCTCACATTAAAAAGCTAAGAAATAGTATACGTGACGTCTCTAACACACACTTTACTCCCCTAAGGCAGTATATATTATAGAACTATCTTTACCTTTTAAATGCTGATAAACACTATCATCACTTTTGTTAACGCTCTCTATGGTGCAAGAAACCACGCCTACAGCTGGTCCCATTGAAGGAAACCTGTACACCACATTATTATTCTCTTGCTGCGTTGGTTTCAGCAGGAGTTTGTTTTACATAGGGAGGTTGCCAGTCTCACAACTTTATATTAGTCGCCTGGTACGACATGCCTGAGGAAGCAGCAGTCATATTCTTTCTCTGTCTCACCAGAGACCTACGGGAACTATAGGGGGGGGGGGGGGGGGGGGGGGGGGGGGGGGGGGGGGGGGGGTGGGGGGGGGGGGGGGGCGATACACAGCACACATAATCTAAACTAAACAAAAATCATACTCCATCAAGGACCGCTGAGGCTGATAATAAACAAACATACAAACAAACAAATAATAAAGAAGAAAGGAGCAAGACAACAAGATGACATGGAACTCACTTATTGGTGTGCATCCAGGTTAAGAAGCGGATGTCGCAGATCTGTGTATCAAACGGATACTTTCCGATGTTGACAGCACAGCTTGTCTCCGTTATGATTCCTGGCTCCCAGTGTACCATCCCCGAGCTCTTCACACTAATCAGCATCTGGTTGTTTCCCAGCTCGCGATAATGTTGAGCCCTGAAAGTTTAACAGAAAACATTTGATGGTGGACAGTTAGACATCGTGACATAGGAAGAAGTCAACAGCAGGATTGATAAACAGGAGTGAGGGCAAGAGGTTGTGGAAAGACACGATCACGTAGACCAGTTGTCATAGTACTTGCAGCCTGCTACACCCGTGTACGCACGTACCGCACACATGAAACTGCAATGGGAAAATCCCTTATAAAACTGTAATGGGAAAATCCCTTATGAAACTGTAATGGGAAAATCCCATACAGTCCAGAAGGGTCCATTTGGTGTCTATTCAAGCCTTCCTACATTTATTTCCTTCACGTGCTTACTTCTTTTGCCCTGAAGAGTAAAGTTTAGGATCTGTCAACTGTTTCCGATCCAATACACGTGAAGTTACGTAGTGTGGTGTCATGATGTGTTTTTAATCACACGCTTGAATCATCTCTGCATATCTGCATCATCTTGAGCATCTTAGGTAACATGGACCATAAGTGTAGGTGGTTCCCCTTTCATGAAGCCTACAACAAACATTCACATGCTCTTGTAGTGGTAGTTTCAGTGGCAATTTATTTTATATGATGAGGTTCCCAGCCTCATGTAAAACCTCATCCCCGCTTTGTACGGCACACCTAAGGGAGCAGTTAGCCAATTCGTTCTTTTTCTCATCAGATACCCCTGGTGGTAAAGATGACATGAACATTCCGTGAGCAGATGGTACAGGACACGAAGGCTTGGTTTTAATTCTCGTCCACAGGGAGCTGGAGAACGATTGTCTAACCATTTATTCTTTGTATTCAGCTAAGACTGGTTACTCTGCCAGCTACTCAGTGTTTGGTTAATTTATACTTTCTTCTTGGATTCTTAGCCCCTGACTAACAAAGCAGTCAATGGCCATCACGCCTAATGGTGCGTTGTAGGGCAGCAGCAAACTGTCTCCACTTTGCTCAGTCAGTGGCCAACCTTCGTGCATAGCATAGCAGTTCTTGTGATGGTGTCGGTGTATCTTCTGCCCATGGTAAATTTCCGGTGTTATGTGTTGCGGGTCGCACTAATGACCCGTCATCGAAGCATCATTTTTTGGTGATGCCTAGATGGCGGGGAGGATTGTGTGATTCGCTTGCATAGCTAGGCGGGGTTGTCGCACGGAAGGTCCTGGGTTCGAGTCCTGGGTAAGCCACTCATGTCTGTTGTTTTTCTGTTGTCTAGTGTTCTACTTCTTTATTTCTTACGAGTGCCTGAAAATCATATGTTTGTCTTTATTTATTTACTGTTTACAGACCTCGGGTTTCCCTTCCTTAAGTGTTATAAATATCTTCTGAGGACATGGCCTACCCAATTCCAGGTCTGCCTGCAATGATGGTGTGTAAATCTTTATTTGGCTGCACCGTGTGAGCAGTTCCTGGTTGGAGATGGTATTCAGACAAAACATTCGAAGAATGTTCCTATACATTTTACCCGCGTAAAATTAGGTATATTCTATTGTGTAACACACAGTCTAACTCTCACACACACACACACACACACACACACACACACACACACACGCACGCACGCACGCACGCACGCACGCACGCCCGCCCGCCCGCACGCACGCACGCACGCACACACACACACACATCGGCGTGTCTACTATTGCCAATAAATTATGTAGATTTGATCCCCCCCCCCTTTTTTCGCCCCAAGCACACTGTCACGGGTTGCCTCCCAATTGCTCTGCAGTGATGGTCCAACAATAGCCAAAACCTGGAGTATCTAATGTTTGTCTTCAAAGGTGGCTACCTTCGCACAAGATTACTCTTGGCAGAGATACAGATAGCAGGATGATGATGCTTCAGTCTCGAGGGGGTGTTCACAAGATATTTCGAAAGTCAAGAACAATGCTGAATGTGTCTTAGCAATGTTAACTTTTATCTGTCCGACAAGATATATTGTAAGATTTAGCTCGTTCAAGCCCCAACTGAATTAACAGCAAAATTCTTCTTCGTCTTCTTCTTCTTATTATTATTACTTTCATTCTTGGCTCTATAGATGTAAATACATATATTAAAGGTATGGATTCATACGTGTGCAGTCCTATCTATAATAACGGAATCAACTAGGAATATGTAAAACAACATATAACAAATTTAATTATCAATTATTAAGTAACATTTAAAAATAAACAAGGTTATGTTTCGATGGGATGCAAAAAGATTATGTTATCGTCATCGATACTTGATGGAAAGTAAATGTTCGTTGCTGTGGTCTGTTTAATAAGCACTTAGCTGAAAATCGGTGAGCACTGCTGATATTGTTCGTCAATTCGTCTCTCTGTGATAAGGGGCATGTCCCGCGCTAAGGGCGTAGGGGGTAACCTCTCCTATTGTCAGTGCTGAGTATCTTCACAGGCCCGGCAGATGTAGCAGTCTCGTGTCGACACTTAGTTTTTCTGAATCACAGACTCGTTGTACGAATGGTCTTGTAGACTCGAATCACGAACTGGTCTTGTACCATGAACTTTAGAGGAAATAAAAAGAACAGATGCCTCTGCTAAGTAAATTGTGGTCGGAAGATTAATTAGGCGCCTTTTCCGCTGTCTGTACACCAGATTTCGTCTCTCGGAAAGTTTATTCTTCCACGAGCATATACAGCATAACTCAGGAAATATGATGAGAAATCACCATAATTATTTTGATTAATTTAATGGGAAAAATGTGTCTGGACAGATCGAGTGCAATGGCTTGTGCCTGGAGGAACATTATTAAGTTACATATATCTCACAAAATGATAATATACACTATGCATATGTGATGTCAACAGTGAAACGTCGAAAGCTTGCCTGGTTTGGGCATGTAACTCGTCATGGCTCCCTTTCGAAAACGATCCTTCAGGGAACAGTCGAAGGTAAACGGAGAAGAGGAAGGCAGAGAAAATCCTGGGCTGATAACATCAAAGAATGGGCAGGACACGGTTTTTCCACACTTGTACGCATTGCTGAGGATAGAGAGCAGTGGAGGACCCTGTCTGCTGATGCTTCCACCATGGCACCCCTACGACCCATGACCGGTTACGGGCTGAGATGAGATGATGATATGTGATGTAATCATCACTCACTCACTGCTCCATTCGGAGTCTGGGGTTACCTCTGCTTTTAGTTCTCTGTACGAATTAGCATGAAGCAATCACCAGCGCTTGCTGTAGTGGTTTATGAATGTACTATTTTCATATGCTGAGGTTGCCAGCCTCGTAAGGACCTGTATAACCATCAGCAAGTACAAACATGTCATATTCAAAGTATATAAAATATGGTACAACTCACCCCAATACTGGTTGGTAACTAAACTTCTTGCTTAGTAGAATAGTCTTGGCAACTTGATAATGATGCCTCGAACACACGTCTGGGGTATTATTTCTATTACAGAATCCCTGTGTGACTTTGGTGAGTAGGTCTTGTAGGATTCTGGTTTCCGTATTAACAGATAAATCTTCCTTGCTGTAGTGTTCAGAAACAGTTCTGATACGTGTTTGGTCCGGTCCTATAAGGTCAGAATCCTAAATCTATTCTTTCCTGGCTTCAGCCCGAGCTGTCTCGTTGACGATTCGGGAATGCAGTGTTTTTTAGTCTCCGAATATGCTAGGTTTTATTTCCTTTTTCCTCCAAGCCTCCACATGGCGTTTTCGGACAAAACGTCCAATTGAAACGAATGTCTATTTCCTGCTCTAAATTGATCCAATCCCTGAGCTAGAACGTTGAGGGTAGGGGCTGTAAATATTACTTTCATCCTCGTAATGTGAGATATTCTAAGAATATCATGTCATACAATGAAACATAACCATATATGGCTATGTTCTGTCTGTTTACTCTTCTACACACTGGCGAACCCATCTGCAAACTTATCCCTCAAATCTTGCCATTGCTAATATGTGTCCTCCTACTGGTTTTAATCTATAATTATCATTACCAAAATCGGGGCGGAAATGCGTAACGCAATTCACAAATGCCCTGATTTCAGTCACCAGACATATAAATTGGCGACATGTCACTGACCACAGACGTTTTTTTCAGACAAACAATCTGGTCTTCCTTTGTTGTATGACTCAGTATTGTCGCGATAAGTATTCACAACCACATGTGTTTAATCTCTACGTCTGGGTAGGGCGGAAATAGTTACGTGAAAAGGTCACATTCATTTTCCCGTGGACCGTATGAAGTCAAATCCGTTTCAACAACTTAACCGCGATTACAATTAATCCGTAAGATTGGTAAATTAGCCGTGAAATAACGATATCCCAGTATGAACAGAGGTCAACCTATGATTGAGGCGTAGCTGGGCACAGGTTTATGTGCGTAAACTGAAGAAATAAATGGAGAGAAAGAGAAGAGGAAAAAGAGCAATAAAAGGACACAACCAAAATATGGTCACACACGCACGCACGCACGCACGCTCGCACGCACACACACACACACTCACACACACACTCACACACCTGCTATACTCATTTATCCACATGTTTCACAAAGTTGAACGAAGAGAGGCCAGAACAGAATCCCTTTCAGACTGTATTAACTATCTCAGCACCCTATGCCCACAGGCCAGCCAACCAAACGATAGCTTCATCTTGGTTTTTCTTTTCTCGGGCACATTAATTGGCGTCCGGCCTTGCTTGGTCCTAAGTAAACCCTTGTGTAGGGTTCTTGAAGATACACTTGCTTCGACTGTCACACAAAAAATACCGCACACAAACAGATGCAAAAACTCACGCCCTCGCCAAAGCCGTCGTCGAGACGCCTATCCTTTAGCACCCATCACTTTATAATATATAGGGCGGTTGAAAAATAACTATACATTTTTAAACTGGTTATTTCTTCCCTACTACCCAACACATTTATATGAAACAAACATTAAAATAAAGACAATTAACGATCATTTTATTACACAAAATTCGATGTCACTTTGTCACATAATGATTGGGTCGATCTCTTTTCCTCTCCGGCAGTATTTAGTTACATATGTGTGTGTACTAAATTACTTGAAATTCAGTTGTCGGCTCATTTCTTTCAATGCTATCAAGCAGATATTAGCTATTTTACTACCAATTTTACACTCTCTTCAGTGATAATTGATCATGTTTGCTTTGCGCTTCTCGGCGTTCCCAAGATTAAGACGCACGTAAAGCCAAGATGGGCCCGGCCAATATTCGTATAGTGAACGCGTGTTATGTTTACCTAGGAGTGCCCCGCGATAGATTATCGACCTGTCGGCATGCACTCGGCGGAAACGAATGACATAATCATTTCCTGTACACCTTGTTACAAAGATACTACTTTAGATGAAAGTAATATCTTATTTGTAAATATTGCCGAGAGAGTGATCGGATGTTTTCATTCCATATTTGGAAGGCATGAACTTTGCATTAATGCACAGAAATTTCATAGTGGAAATATTTTGAATTACCCCATCCTAAACACGCATGTTTGAAATTATTGGCCGGCACTCGAGATGTAAACATAGCTACATTTCTTATTAGAGCTTGGTCTAATAGTAAACTACACGTGCCAGGAACGAGTGGGGCAATATAACCTGACGCTTTAGTCGGTTGAGTGCACTGTTAAATTTCACAACGCGCCAAGAAGACAACCAGACCTTGCTAGAGTTAAGAATAGTACCAGACCGGACGTTGTTTGAGCATCTTGAGAAATTATCTCCCAGGAAAATTCTACCCTCTAAAACAAAATCCCTGCCATCAATGGTACCTATACCTTGTAGCGGTATGGCAGCTTGCGTACCCTGACAATCCCCAGAGCTATGCCAGTGGGAGTTTTACTCCTGGTAGGTTCAACCAAGCTGGACTGGTCTGTGTGGGTAGGGGTCAGACAAAAGCTGGTACCCTGGTCCTCCAGGTTGGGGGTTTTAGCATAGGGCTGACACCCCTGTCTATGTAAAAAAAATAATGAAGTTACGGAAACAACATCAAATGAACAAACTTTGCTGCGGGATGGACATTCGGAGTCTGTGGCTCGTATGACTGTCAGTGGTGAAAGCCGAAAGGAAGCCACTGACATGAAAACGGATGTCCTGACCGCAAAACAGGATACAAGAATTGGATTTTGGAATGTCATGACAATGTACGAGACAGGTAAACTAAGACAGGTCACGGCAGAAATGAGAAACTATAGGTTACACATCCTGGGGATAAGCGAGAGCAGATGGACAGGGGCAGGAAAAGTTAAAACAGCAACAGGAGAAACAGTACTTTACTCTGGAAGAGAGGATGGACAGCACAGTGAAGGCGTAGCCATTATTCTACAGAAAGGGATAGAAAGGACATTACTGGAATGGAAACCCATCAACAACAGACTGATACGATTGAGATTGAGAGGGAGATTCACCAACACTACAATAATACAATGCTACGCACCAACGAATGATAGCGATGAGGAGGTCAAGGATGAATTCTATCAACAACTGCAGAAAGAAATGGAGGACACACCTAGATATGATCTTGTCATAGTAATGGGAGACCTCAATGCGAAAGTTGGTACACACAATACATATAATGAAAGAACAATGGGGAAATGCGGCAGCGGAATAGCAAACGAAAATGGGGATAAGCTAATAAGTTTCTGTAGCATTAACAACCTGGTCATTGGAGGAACACTTTTCCCACATAAGGAAATTCACAAGTTAACATGGGAATCACCAAATGGTCGGGACAGAAACCAGATAGACCACATCATGGTTAACGGTAGATGGAGACATGCATTACAAGATGTGAAGGTAAGAAGAGGTGCAGATGTGGGAAGCGATCACCATTTAGTAGTTGCAAAACTGAAAGTGAAACTAAGAAGGGCTGGACCAACTGTAACTACACAGAAAAGGTTTGACATCAGCAAATTGAAGGACCCCCTTACCAGAAAAGCTTTTGCGGCCGACATTAAGAAACTATATCAATTTGCCAAAAGCCAGGAAAAGACATTGACTGATGATATAGACCAGAATTTTAACACCATTTCAACAATATATAAGGAAAGTAGCAAATCATGCTTAGGATTCCAGGAAAGGAAGAAGCAAGACTGGATAACACCAGAAACACTAAACACCATAAAGATGAGAAAGGAAATGAAAAGAAAGAAAACAGAAGCGAAGTCCCCCAGGTTAAAGCAACTATATATAGCGAACAGTACAGTCAACTGGACAGGGAAGTTAAACACCAAACCCGAGCCAACAAAAGGAATTTCCTAGACGATCTTGCAAAACAGGCAGAAGAGGCAGCACTGAGAAATGAACAAAGCACAGTATACAAAATAACTAAATTCATCAGCGGAAAACAAGGTGCAAACAATATTACATTAGTAAGAGATAAGCAAGGAAATCTCATCAAGACAGCAGAGGGACAGGAAACAAGATGGGCAGAGCACTTCAGAGAAACTCTGAACAAGGAAATACCAGAGACACAATTGAATGTTCCTGAGGCTGAAAACGATCTAGATGTAAATACAGACATTCCACGAAAAGAAGAAATCATCACAGCAATCAAAGGGTTAAAGAACGGTAAAGCTCCGGGCCATGATAACTTAAATGCAGAGCTATTTAAGACAGACCCTGAGCTAGCAGCAGAACTATTAGAACCACTATTTGCACAAGTGTGGAAAACGGGGACAACACCATCAGAGTGGAACAAAGGAATAATTGTCAAATTGCCCAAGAAGGGAGATCTTTCAGACTGCAATAATTGGAGAGGAATCACTCTTCTCTCAGTTCCCAGCAAAATACTAGGCAGGATAATTATACAGAGAATTTCAAAGGCAGTAGACTACAAACTGAGGAAAGAACAAGCAGGATTTAGAAAGAACAGAAGATGTGTAGATCATATATTCACTCTCAGGAACATTATAGAGCAGTGCTCAGAATGGCGGGGACAGCTTTACATGAATTTTGTTGGTTTTGAAGGGGCTTTTGACAGCATACATAGGGACAGTTTGTGGAGGATACTGAGGGCTTGTGGAGTTCCGGGCTGCATGGTGTCAATCATGGGGGGTCTCTGTGCCGGCTTTGCGTGTGGTGTTGGGCAGAGCAACCTAGCCTTCGAGGTGAAGACAGGAGTACGACAGGGATGCCCCTTATCAACCACTCTATTTTTAACAGTCATAGACTGGGTGATGCGCCAGACAACAGAGGGCAGTCCAAGAGGAATAAGATGGACTACATTTTCAACATTGGAAGATCTGGAATATGCAGATGACATTGCACTGCTGGCACATTCACATCAACACATCCAGGAAAAAACGGATAGACTTAATAAATTTAGCCAGCAGGTGGGCTTGAACATCAATTTAAAGAAGTCTGAGGTCATGACGCTCAATGTGAGCAACCCTGAGCCCATATCAGTAAGGAATCAGCAACTGGTGCAAACAGATACCTTCACATACCTAGGAAGCATAGTGACACCAGACGGTGGGGCAGGCAAAGACATCAACATCAGAATGAATAAGGCAAGAACGGCCTTCTTTGGCCTAGGTGGCATCTGGGGGTCCTCCCGGTGCAGCACAAGCACAGAATTAAGATTATACCAGAGTTGCGTGCTTTCTGTGCTTCTCTGTGGTGCGGAATGCTGGAGAGTCACAGAGAAGGAAATGTCGAAATTGTCCTCTTTTCGCACAACATGCCTGGGAAAAATTCACCGAATCTTTTGGCCGAGTGCCATCACCGACCACGATCTGCTTACTCGTAGCAAGCAAGAGGACATGCATACCATCATAGCTGGCAGACGCTGGAGCTGGGTTGGTCATGTCCTCAGAAGAGACCCCGATGCCATCACAAGAACAGCTATGCTTTGGACCCCTGAAGGAAAGCGAAAGAGAGGCCGACCAAAAACAACTTGGCGGAGGACTGTGGAGGCTGAGATGCAAAGAATGAACCAGAGTTGGGGCACTGTACGAAGGATGGCCACCGACCGTGCAAAGTGGAATCAATTTGTTGTTGCCCTACAAGACGCCATTAGGCGTGATGGCCACTGACTGCTTTGACGGTCGGTGGTTAAGGATCGAAGAAGAAGACGAGAAAACAAAATCCATAGTGATATCACGAGAAGAAAGAAGACATCAGATTAAGCTGGGAGAACAGGTCCTGAAGCAGGTCGACCACTTTAAATACCTCGGAGCTATCATAGACCGAAAGGGAGGCATCAAAGAAGAGTTGGCCACTCGAAAAGCAGCAGCTGGGAGACTTTTTCAGGCCATAAATCGAGGAATCCTCAGCAAGAGAGAGGTTGGTAAGAAAACGAAGATGGCTGTATACCGCTCCACCTATGTCCCAGTCTTGACATATGGATGCGAGTCATGGGCAATGACTACAACCCATAAAAGCCAGATCCAAACCTCAGAAATGAGGTATCTGAGGAAGGTGGTTGAAGTAACAAGAAGAGACATGGTACGCAACCAGACGATACGTCAAAGCCTTAAATCCTACCCCCTGCAGATCCAAGTAGAACAGTCCCAATTAAGATGGTTTGGCCATGTCTGCAGAATGGGAGAAGATCGGATACCACGACAAGCATGGGAAACAAAGAGCCAAGGATCCAGACCCCAAGGACGACCCAGAGTCCGCTGGGAGGACAACATTAGACAATCTTTGAAGGACCGAGGACTAGAATGGAACCAGGCCAGGAGGAAGACAGCCGATAGGATAGTCTGGCGCTCTCTCTTCCAAACCTCTACACCTCATGGTAGAAGGGGAACGACTAAGTAAGTAAGTAAGTAAGAAAATTCTACCATTATTAGCAAGGAAAACCGGAATCTGAGGAACTATAACACAAAGTCAAAAGTGGGAACTTATTGCTAAAGTAACAACACCCTAGACAAAGTGTAAGAGGCCTCTACAAGTGCCTTTATTTCTCTGAGCCAGCAGGCTGTGAGCCTAAATATTGGCTTAAGTTGTACGTTTTGAATTCTATATTTTTTCATTATTAACGTATGAACTAATATGTATGTATTGACATGTAAATATTAATATGTGAAAATTGCTAGTGGATGACCAAGTCATTTGAGGCTGGCAGCCTCAGCATATAGAATGATGATTTCATGAACCGCCACTGCCAGGGCTGGTGACTGCTTTATTGCGAGTTTCTTATAAAGAACCAAAAGCAGATGTAGTCCCAAGTTCCATATGGAGCAGGAAGGGAATGATGAAAGGAATGATGTTCATACTTGTAATATTTATTAACCTTTTCAACCAGCGTAAATGTAAAACATATTCACTCTTAATGTAATGAAAGTTTCAACCTTTTCATCCAGTTTAAATGTAAAACATAGTCACTCTAACTGTAATGAAAGATTACAACCTTTTCAACCGAAGTAAATGTAAGCATCTTCTCTTCTTCTTCGATCCTTAACCACTGACCGTCAAAGCAGTCAGTGACCATCACGCCTAGTGGCGTCTTATAGGGCAACAACAAATTGATTCCACTTTGCACGGTCGTTGGCCATCCTTCGTACAGTGCCCCAACTCTGGTTCATTCTTTGCATCTCAGCCTCCACAGTCCTCCGCCAAGTTGTTTTTGGTCGGCCTCTCTTTCGCTTTCCTTCAGGGGTCCAAAGCATAGCTGTTCTTGTGATGGCATCGTGGTCTCTTCTGAGGACATGACCAACCCAGCTCCAGCGTCTGCCAGCTATGATGGTATGCATGTCCTCTTGCTTGCTACGAGTAAGCAGATCTTGGTTGGTGATGGTATTCGGCCAAAAGATTCGGTGAATTTTTCTTAGGCATGTTGTGTGAAAAGAGGACAATTTTGACATTTCCTTCTCTGTGACTCTCCAGCATTCCGCACCACAGAGAAGCACAGAAAGCACGCAACTCTGGTATAATCTTAATTTTGTGCTTGTGCTGTATTGGGAGGACTTCCAGATGTTATTTTGGCTAAAGAAGGCTGTTCTTGCCTTATTCATTCTGATGTTGATGTCTTTGCCTGCTCCACCGTCTGGTGTTACTATGCTTCCTAGATATGTGAAGGTATCTGTCTGTACCAGTTGCTGATTCCTTACTGATATGGGCTCAGGGTTGAAAAATGTAAGCATATTCAAACTATATTGTTAACATTTTCAACTAAAGTTAAATATAAAACTATTCATTTTAAATGTACAGATAATTTTTCGCCCACTGGGATTAATATTAATTCTCAGCGAGGGTAAAAGTTCTGAGATAGATGGGATGGTGAAATGAAAAGAGGGGGGCACATACTTATGTGTCGGGAAACTCAATACTCAGAGGGTATTCGTTTCTCTTCTTTTGCCATTCTAGTTGGTGGAACCAGTTGAGGGTACTATTTCTGGAACAAGTGAGGGTATAAGTAGCCTGAAGTCGACGCTAGACACCATCATCAGACGGGTCTTTGAGACGCGGGACTAGCTTTGCAGTTACTACCTGATTCTACTTGGAACGTGCTGCAACTCTTAAATCTTGACCAGGGATGCGAGCGATCCAGTCACCTATCTGCAAAGACCCAAACATCAGCGGGAGCAGAAACAACTATTGGCAGCTAAGTAAAACTTAAAAGCTGCCAAGTGAACTGTCCATTTTCGAAAACCATAACATTACACTGTGATGAATCTTTTTTTTTTTCTAAACAATTATTCATTTTATAACTGTTAAACATAAATCCATGGTGATATCACGAGAAGAAAGAAAACATCAGATTAAGTTGGGAGAACAGGTCCTGGAGCAGGTCGACCACTTTAAATATCTCGGAGCTATTATAGACCGAAAGGGGGGCATCAAAGAAGAGTTGGCCACTCGAAAAGCAGCGGCTGGGAGACTTTATCAGGCCATAAATCGAGGATTCCTCAGCAAGAAAGAGGTTGGTAAGAAAACGAAGATGGCTGTATACCGCTCCACCTATGTCCCAGTCTTGACATATGGATGCGAGTCATTGGCAATGACTACAACCCACAAAAGCCAGATTCAAACCTCAGAAATGAGGTATCTGAGGAAGGTGGTTGAAGTAACAAGAAGAGACATGGTCCGCAACCAGACGATACGTCAAGGCCTAAAATCCTACCCGCTGCAGACCCAAATAGAACAGTCCCAACTAAGATGGTTTGGCCATGTCTGCAGAATGGGAGAAGATCGGCTACCACGACAAGCATGGGAAACAAAGAGCCAGGGATCCAGACCTCCAGGACGACCCAGAGTCCGCTGGGAGGACAACATTAGACAATCTTTGAAGGACCGAGGACTAGAATGGAACCAGGCCAGGAAGAAGACAGCCGATAGGATAGTCTGGCGCTCTCTCTTCCAAACCTCTACACCTCACGGTAGAAGAGGAACGACTAAGTAAGTAAGTATAACTGTTAAACATAATTGATTATTAAATTTGTTACTTGTATAAAGACAAATCTAAAGTTGATTTAATCATTTTGAATGTACTACAACCGTATGTCTCAGGCCATTTCTTAAATACACTCAAACAGAGCTATACATAATAATAAGAGGAAATTGGCTGAATTAACTCAGCTGGGTGCTTGAACGAGCTAACGAATTATAAGATTACTTAACCCTTCACAAAAGTTGACGGCAGATACTAGAGTTAACGTGATCAGCCAATGCAGCATTGTTCTTGCTTTCTGAATATCTTGTGAACACTCCCTTGATATAGAAGCATCATTATCCTTCTATATATAACTTGTGCGAAGGTAGACACCTTTGAAGACCCACATTAGTTACTCTTGAGTTTTGACCACTGTTGGGCCACTACTGCAGAGAACAGGGGAAGCAACCCGTGACAACATTACCATTACAACACAAGGTAAGATCAGGTGTGTTCAACACAAGATTTCATAGCGGGCTGTGATTTTTGCTGTCTATTGTAACGTCAGGGTATGGGTAATTTTAGCTTTTATTTTCTTTCTGTCAATACAAAATAAAAAAGATAACTTATTAGTCACAAGCTAATTATTGCTCATTGCCTTGACAATTGACCAAGAGTCCGCTGGGAGGACAACATTAGACAATCTCTGAATGACCGAGGACAAAACGGAACCAGGCCAGAAGGAAGACAGCCGATAGAATAGTGTGGCGCTCTCTCTTACAAACCTCTGCACCACACGGTAGATGGGCAACGACTAATAAAGTAAAATAAAATAAAATAAATAAATTTATGAATAAGCCACTGAACAACGGGGATCTGGTAGTTGACATGCCTGTTTGTCCAGCGTACAGTTGCTTCTATTTTCCTATTAACAGGAACCAGTTTCTAAAATAACCGTAAGAGATAATGAACTTACGTGTTTTCAACAAAGATATCCGGCAGCCAAACGTCCTTCTGAAATAATATAAGTTCGTCTATACCCCCGTATTTATCTGGACTCCATTGAAGGAATTCGTCGCACCATTCCTGGACATGGAAGAAAGAGGGTAAGTACACTTGTATAAATATTACAGAAACAATGAAAGACTGTTTGATAAGATAGCCAAGACAAGATAAGATAGCCAAGACAAGATAAGATAGCCAAGACAAGAGTACATCATTTACATCATCATTTTCCTTTGCGCTCCTTATAGAGCATGACGCCACCATGGCAGCTGGTTCCCTTGTAGGATCTTGCACCCTTGTATTCACATAATCCTGTAGTAGTGGTCTCTGTGTTAATTTCTTTTATAAGATGAGGTTGTCGGCCCAATGAACAACCTCATATTAGTTCCGTTGTTACGACATGCCTAAGAGTAAAGTATTCATATTCTTTCTTTGTCTTTTCATAGACACCCGGGTACTTCTTCTTCTTCGTACACTCTCAGACGTCCACTTGAATGTTCTCAAAGAAAGCAGTAGTCAGTTTGAGGTTATTTGAATCCCCGTGTACTATAGTAGGCATATAGGTCGCGGCGACCATTTTCGTCTATTTCAGATGGCAAGATTTATGACATACAAGAACAATAAACGCAAAAGACATGTACAGGTTTGAATTTATTGTCTGTTTACAGAAAACATTAATCTGTTTCAAAATGTGTGACCATATTTTTACATTGATTAGCAAACTTGTTATCCACGTCATTGCAATCAAACAATGTTCTAGTAGAAAACTGACTACTTTGGACTTATCTAAAGAAGATTTATTTCGATCCTACCAGTAGAGCAGAAATCTGATCGCAGCGAACCAAACATTATTGTAATCTACAGGGCTATTGAAAAGTCACACCCTGTATTAACATTTGTATATCTTCACTTGTATTGATTGGATATACATGATACACATGTTGAAACAAAAATCAATAAATGTCATTCGATATTTAACTATTGACTTTTATTTTGTATTTCCAGAAACAAAATAAAATAGTACATGTAAAAATGTCCAATAAACCGACTTTTACAATAGAGAACAAGCTACGAATTCATTTGCGGGTGTCACTTGACAACGTGTTTTTTATTTGTTCAGTTAAAACAAATTCCTCAAGTCCTTCATAGGTAGAGGCGAGCTGTGAAAGCTCAAGACACTTGTATCCCTTCAGACGAGAAGAGAACTGCTGAAAAGTTTCAGAATTCTCCTTCCTGCTGTTCCAGAACAGTTGCAAAAATTTGCGAACGTTCATTTCAAAGCGCTCAAGCAAAGCCTTCTTCAACACGTCGTAGTTGTCTTGTTGGATGCTTTCCAGTTTAGAGTACACATCATACGCACTACGTTTTAAAGCCTGGGAAAGCTTTATACACCAACGCGACCTCTCTAAACCGTACAGAGTTGCCATTTTCTCAAATTTTTCTAGCCACGTGTCAATCTTCTCATTAGGACAAGGGAAAGATTCTAGAGCGAAAGACATAGCGGTGAGTTGAGGAGATTGAGTGTTAGAAGGATCAGTTAAAGACGAATGAGAAGACTCTCCATTTCTGGAGGTAGAAGCAGCCCCACGGCTTTGAACCTCTTGAGCTTTAAGCGCCAGCTCATGCTGTCTCTCCTCCCTCTCCTCATGCTGTCTCTCCTTCTCTCTTTCCTCATGCTGTCGTTCCTTATCTCTTTCCTCATGCTGTCTCTCCTTCTCTATTTCGTTCGCCCTGCGGATTTCTATTTCTTCATCAATCTTCTTCTGCTGTAATAGACGGTCTTCCGCTTCTTTCTTCTCCACATCATATCTGTCAAGTTCGTCCATGACAAAAGCTTTCGCTTCCTCTCCTTCCAATCCCTCCTCTCTTGCTTTCTCTCTGAGCATCTGCCTAAGCTTTGCACGCTCTGCCATTGTAAAGAACTGACTGAGTGTTAATCGAGAAGGAAGTAAGAAAAAAGGATACACTGGTTCTCTACCACTTACGAGAAAATACACAAACAGAATAAATATTCTATTTAACTGGGATACCTCCTCCTATAATATTAGTATCTAACTATCGCTGCTATTAATTGGCAATAAAGGCTCTAAATGCAAGCGACTCTGCCAATTAAATGGTAGTTAAGATTAATCACTAACAAGAATAAGTTGCTACAGTGGAAACAATACAATTATAGCAAAAAATTTAGGAGAAAAAAATTCCCTTCATGTTTAAATCCACTACAAGTTCACCCCTGAAGTCAGATCAGGTAAGGGAGGCAATTAACTGGACGAAAATAATAGTCCGAACGCACTCCTTAACTTAGTTCAAAACACCTTCTGCTTCAAAACCCTGTGATTGTTACACAATCAGAAATTCTACCAGCGGTTTAGTATTACAAAATCAATACATAACATTTATTCCGACAAAAATCAACCTGTAAATCAAAATGTATAATACTCAATAATGCTGTGGAAAAAATTATTTCTATTAGTGTTTTCAGCAAGCCCATAAACAGATCGTTAGTCTAGGGGATAGTTATTTTTAAAGATACTAAAATTCACGAGACATCACACTCTTACTCTATTTCAGAATAAAGAAAATTAATCCTGCAGACGAGCTGATATTTGTCGTACTTGCTCAGGACTAGAGTTCAATTCCCGGAAAACGAGACCCCATTTGTCGTAGATTAGTGATAGGCAATTAAGACATAGATTGGTCCCTTCTGAATAGAAATAGAACAGGTGATAGCTCCGTGGGAGATAATAATAGGAATAGATTTTCACGAGTGAGATGGTGGAAACTAGGTAATTCTGTCCCTGAGACTCGAGGAGATCCTCTCGCTCAGCCTATCTCTACAACAGAAAGTATTTGTCAGACAGATTGCTCAGTTATATAGATGTACTATATATCAACCACTCACCGACACACACACATACGTGACGACAGTTTGACGTACAAACGTGAAAACTATAACAATGGAATATAGATATTTTTGGACGAGCTGACCGACACACTTGAATAAGTTTATGTAAATTTTATTTATCATAAAGAATTTCACAACACAGTAAATAAAGTTAGACTATCAAATCAATACACAAATAAACATAGGTTAAGGAATCAATAACCGAGTTGACCCATAGGTGTAATCCTTTCCCCCTCTGTTGAACCAAGATCCCGTCATAAGAGAAGTTATTCGCCCCAAAGAGTCACAGATTTATGCACTATGGTCTAGGATTTCTCTCTACCGTAAATAACAGAGGTTTTCCCTGTAATCTACTCTGAAATAGATAGCATATGAAATCTTTAAGAAGAAAAAACAATCAATGGATATATGGATTATAGAATCAAAGAATTATATTATCCCTGCATTTTCTCGCTCTGACACACTTGTGATCACAAAGACATGCGTTCTTACCCAATAGGCACTCTCACCACATCTGGAACAATTGTTTAAGGAACATACAGCCCATCCAATGATGTGTTTAGGCGAAACAAGCCCCAGCTTCTCCAATGCTAATAAATTCAAATCTTGGGAAGCGCTCGCTTCACTATGGTACGTAGGATGCTGATAAATGTCACTTCAATTTTTGTCTAGGTAGTAAAATAATTAAGATGTCTAATGTTCACAAGGGTACAGTAGCTTGAAATAATCGATCGTTACCTCGAGTTGCAGGTAAATAACTCTGTTCAGGATTTATCTTCTTCTCAACACAGTGGTTGTTATACAAGTAATGTCACAGGTTTGATTATGTTAAATGTTTGATTTGGTCGCCACCACGGGCCGACTGTAAAACTGTGATTATTGGAAAAGAACTCTGGAACTCAATGCCAGGTACAATATAAATTTCAGACAAATAGTTCTTGTCGTCTAGTTATTCTCTGCTATTCATAAACAGAAACCGCTGGTAGGTTTTGGGCTTGACCCAGATACTGTATAAGGAAGAGAAAAACATAAATACTCAACCCTAATAGTATACACAATCCTACGCGTAAATAGAATATGTTCACTTCGGTCATTTAACTTAAATTATAAACCGCAAACTTAGAGCTTGTCTTATCGTTTAAAACTCCCGTGAAATAAATTCTAGTCATTAAAAAAAAATCAATCATCATGAATTAGAAATAAATACGTATCTCGTCAACACTCATGATGAATCAGTGCATTTACTTATTTAGTTAAAATGTTCTCTGACTGGTTACTAGCAATTTAATTAAATTTATTTATAGCTGAATGAGTTTTAGCTAGAAATTATAATGTATTCTGCTATCCACTGTAACACAGTATCTTAGAGAATTTATAATGACGATTAAACTAGTAAATCACTCTGCACACAATCTAGTGAAGATATAATTCGAACTTATAATTCTATCACTCGACAATACTAGTCAATATATATTTACCTCGCACAGACTACTTAAGACTATTCTCCAACGCAAACTGAGATTTTACTTAATAAAGTAATCTAGAAACGCAGCTAGATATGTCAAGAGAAACTGCGGAGTCTGAATGAATGAAGTCAGAATTCTGTGGTATATATATCTGAAACTGACAAAGAATCAAAGGGAAAGTTGTAACTAGCAGACTCTTGCCAGATGTTGGCACCTTTGGAAAATCTACATAAATTCTATCTCATTCTGCGAATCAAACAACTTTTATCGCACCAATGCCGAAGCCAGGTCTATATTAAGATCTAGATGAAATAGAATCTACATATATTATCGCCTCATTCTCGCCATCTGCAGAAGTGGTCGTAAATGAATTATAGCGAAAGTCTTTGTATGGCGGTTCGCATCTTGTAAATTAACTTACAACGAACGAATCCAGGCAAAGGTAATAGACAAATTGTCTCCCCTTCCTGTCACTGACTGATCTCATTACGGCGATTTTTATGATCGCTGCCGAGATAATTACAGGTGAGCGGGACGAGGTCTGCTTGCTAACCTGCATCAAAGAGAATGCAATAAATGCTAACAGCCATAAACTGATTGCTAAATTATAAGAAAGACAGAGGTTAGAATATGGGATGGTTAAATTCCTACAGGCGTAGGTGACCGAGAAGGTAGAAGAAAAAAGTGAAGATAAAGAAAAAGATATATGAAATCACTTAATCATAATCTACCACACCTAGTAAAACTTAACACGGCTTATTTTCATACACCTTAGTTATGAAGCATAAATAAATTAGCTAGAGCCAATCAAGATTAGGTTACCTAGAAGAGAAGGATTGCAGTGATATGACAAGATCACTAATATAGAACTGATGACAAGATCACTAATATAGAACTTATGACAAGATCACTAATATAGAACTGATGACAAGATCACTAATATAGAACTGATGACAAGATCACTAATATAGAACTGATGACAAGATCACTAATATAGAACTGATGACAAGATCACTAATATAGAACTGATGACAAGATCACTAATATAGAACTGATGACAAGATCACTAATTTAGAACTGATGACAAGATCACTAATATAGAACTGATGACAAGATCCAGTGGAACAAGACATGAGAAGAAGGCGCTGGAGATGGATATGACACACATTGAAGGATCCTGTAAATAACATTACCAGGCCAGTCCTTGTTCTAGAATACCTAAGGCAAGAGATATAGAGACAGAAGAACACGTAGAAAAGATAACTGGAGACGGGACCCAAGACGCATCAAAAGTGAGGAATGCAGTCAGCGACCCATAGCTTGACTGCTTGCGTCATGGTCAGCGAACCAGAGCTGACCAAGACCCTACTCCACCTCCAAGTGATGGTCCTGGAAACATGCTGCATCACTGCAGTCTGGCCGAGAGAGTAGGGATCGAAGAGGGAAGGCAAACCCGGTCCCCAAAAATGCCGTGCGGAAGTCGGATGTGTCGGGCCGAAAGGCGCAAATATCGCAGCTTCGCTGTAATTTACAGTGTAAACGGCGACACAACGCAACCAACGTCCTTTTCAGGATGAACGAGGAAGAAGAAGAACTGGAGATAGGCATAAAGGCGCTGAAGAAAACACGGGAAGGGTTTAAGTTGATGACATGGGACAAGAAACCTTGACATAAATATATTGAAGGACTATGCTCCTTGACGAGTTGAAAGGTGAAAGAAGAAGCATCGAACATAAGTAATGTTACTGCTACAAAATTGTTTTAAATATTGGACGTTTTTTTTGCTTTTACCATCTTATTTTGTTTTTGGCTCCTTATAGCTCTCCCACTGCAGACGACTCCTTATAGCTCTCCCACTGCAGACGACACCTTATAGCTCTCCCACTGCAGACGACACCTTATAGCTCTCCCACTGCAGACGACACCTTATAGCTCTCCCACTGCAGACGACTCCTTATAGCTCTCCCACTGCAGACGACACCTTATAGCTCTCCCACTGCAGACGACACCTTATAGCTCTCCCACTGCAGACGACTCCTTCGGGAAGCCTACGTCAAAGCACCAGCTCTATCAATGGTGGTTTATATAGCAATGTGTTTTATATTATGAGGTGGCCAACCCCCATTTCACAACCTCATATTAGTTGCCTTTTACGACATGTCTGAAAGTTTTAGTAGTCCTAATCTGTTTTTGTCTCATCAGAGACACCTCGGAACTGCACATTGCTTTTTGTTATTGGGGGCGTAAAGGTAGTCCCATAGCAGATACGGTCGCGGGGAAGTGTAGTGTTAGAGACTAAACTACACTAGGTCTTAGCTTTATGAGGTAGGGTGACCTGTTCCCTTCCTCGCTGCCGTAGCTTTCCTTAATTCAAGAGCAGTCAGGTAGCTGGGTAGACTGCGGCGTGACGCTACCAGGTTACGAACCTAGAAACAAACACTATTACCACTCTACACTCGACGATAAATTTGAGAAATGGAAACCAAACCAAAACAAACAAAACAACAAACAACCAATGCCAGCATAAAACATTCGAACAAAATAATTTAAGAATTGGGAGTTACGACAGTCTGTCACTAGGATACTCACAAATTTCAACCAACCACTGGCTGTCATAATCTGGTTCTTCATGTTCTGAAAAAAATATTGAAAACAATGTGTTAATATTTCACTGACAAATCATTATTTATTAATAATTAGCCTAGTCTTTGTTTTGTTTATTTTAGAAGAGCTATGTTTTGGGAACAAACAGTTTCCATTCCTGTTGATGTTGTATAAACAGTTCATAACGTGAGTTAAATTTAGAACTTTGTTAAAATGGTGTTTGTAAATGTTGTTTGATTTCATCGTGTCCAGTGGTCGAAGATTTAAGATGGTAGCTCGGTCGATTGCAGTTTGACGATGTGACAAGTGATGCTAATTTTCTATTCTTTTGTGTACATGACATATGATGTTATTATCGCCAGCTTCATTACTTATTCTGTCTCTAATTGTGATCTCAGCGATTTTCCATGACATTTTTTGTTTCTTATTATTTTTTATTCGCTGTCACACATCCAATCTATTTCTCGCACGTTAAAAATCCCACTGCAGTTGGGAATCGCAGAGAGTAGGCCATACTGCCGCTGCCGTGGCAACATTTAGAAATTAGAAACCTACCCACCACAACAATATTTATTGAATGTGTGATTCCTATATACACACATTGGGATACTCGCCAGTGCTACTGTCACCGAGAGACCTACACTAGCATTATTTGTGCTATTGTTAGAATGAGATAAACAGTTAGGACAGCTCACAAAGAAAAAATAATGAATGAAAATAATAATAAAAATTGCTACTGACAGCAGTTCAAGGTAACAGCTCACGTTTAGTAAAAGTGAGTGATCATCTAGAGACGTAAATAGAATGTTCGAGAACAGCGAAGATTGATCCATAAATTTAATCCAAAAGATTTGGGTTAACGAATCAGAGAGGGGCAATGAAACACACCACGCTGAGATGACCAGAGGTCATGAGTTAGTTAGTTGGTGATTAGTTAGTGAGAGTGTGTGCTGAGAAGTTTCGAGCAGCTGTGCGGACAGGTTGTATGTCTGTGGTTTTACAGACTGGCCCTTATGAGTATATGCATATGTCCAGCTACCTCAAGCAAGTGTTAATCTATCGGAAGATAGATATTGATTCTGTGGTTTACAGTTAGTGTTTATTTCTATAGGAGATCAGCGATTATGCTCTCTTGTAAGAATTTGATTTTGAATATATAAGACAGATTCTTGTTTCCAGGAATGTTTTGTAGAGGCATGATTTGCCAGTTCGCTATGAGAACTCTATGACTATGTATAAAGGAAACGGAAGGCTATGAATATATGAAGGAAACTGAATATTATTGAGGAGCAACTCTAAGTAAAGGTTGATCTACGAGGACTTTAAATATAGGTTGATCTATCAAGATATAGATATTACTTCTAAGAAACAGTGAGTGTTTATTTCCACATGAGAACCGCAATTATGCTCTCACTTGTAAGTATCTGACTGTGAGTATACATTATGCGTAAGATAGATTCTTGTTTCCAGGAATGTTTTGCAGAGGCATGATTAGCCAGTTCGGAAAGAAAAACGTATAACTATTTAAAAGATACGGAATGCTATTGAGGAGCATAGGTACCACAAGTATATAGTAGCAGATTTGGGAAGACTAAGAATGTCTACAGGAGATAATATGATAAAGAGGAATATGAAAGTTTACAAGACATAGAGCTCACGTATGAAGTACCCGTGATGTTCAAGGATCCAATTTATGATTATGTGCGTGCTCCATTATTTGAATTACTTGCCATGCTTGTTAACAGTATTGTGTTATTAAAAGTTTTAAAGGATCAGCATGAATTTGATTTCATCCTTAAATGTTGCTGAACGTATGCCATTATTGTTTACACTACCACTATATGAGAAGTCACTATAACATCAAAGAAGGAACTGAACGAACCTGGGATATTAAAAAGGATAGTAGTATCATCCAAGAATTACCACCTCTGGCGGAGTTGACCAGTAATAATATTAACTTGAACTTGGAAGATAAAGGAAGAACTGTACTACTACTACCTATACACACAACTGTATTGTAACTACGTATTATATACACACCACCGGTTACACTACGGAGTTCGTGTACTGTGTTGAGATCATCCTTATGTGATCGTAGGGAGGAGATCGGAGCACTGATGGAGTTGTTCGTATGCAATTAAGATAGTCCTTAAAACCAAACCAAACCAAATTCTCTCATAACGGTGGAGGTCAATCTCAGGCTTTACTTATCGTCAGACAGTTTTTCTATCAACATGATTGACCAACGCCATGCTGTCGTCTGCCTTTTCTCGTGGAGACGACCTTCTTAGTAGGCATGTTTAACCGTTAACTTGCCTTCCCCGCATGGGGGCATATCTGTATGTCAGTTTTTAATTTGTTGAATAGATGGTATTTGAGTTTGAAGTGTTTCAGCCTGAATATTATCACTACTCTCGTCTTGGTAAGGAATAGTCATCATGCGCCTCCCAGCCAAAGGACGGTCTCCTATCTTGAATGGTTGAGTTTTATTTTCCTTAGCTGACCTGTCCATGTTTGTTGAAGATTTTATGGTTTAATATTTTTGACAAGAAGGGGAAATCTGCCCCATGCTCAATCCTCCTTAGTTGCCTTTTGCAATATTCATGGTCGGGAACAGAGTTACTGTTCTTTGCTCTCCTTTCCGGTCCCCGGTAACAAGGGGTAGTATATTTCTATCTGACTCTGGGTATTCTCTGTGTTAATTTTCTTTGACGACATCTTTTATTATTTATTTTTATCTCATCATACAATGTTCTGTCTTTATTTTGAATTGTACTATCTCCTTGTTTGGTAAGTCTCACCTGTCTTCTCATTCTCCCATCTCTTGCTGCGGGCTGGAACCCACTATATTTTCACTTTGTTGAATTTATAGCTGGTTTGCATTCGTGCATCTGAGAGGCTGTGTAATTCGCTGTTTTCATGGTCTCTCAGTTCTTAAAGGACGAGAAGCCAGTATTTGGGGACTGATTTTCCTAGGAGCTCATGATGGAAGGCCAGATTTCAGGGCCGGTGTATTTGAGCTAAGTTTTTGTTTCGTATTGTTTCAATTTTATATTTTATTAATCATCATTCAATTTCCTTTATAACTATGTATACCATTATCATATGCATAGAGGCATATCTGGAGTCATCCTTATATGATCACCAGCTATGCACAATTCTACAGTATGTATATTTGGATGTAAACCTCTGTTCGTGAGGCTAATTACTAGCTCATTGACTCTTGAAATCATCCACATACTTCTAAGAATTCCCCCTGTTGTGAAACATGTTGAGAACTCAGCATTGCACACTAAGCTTGGAGGAGTCACTTGAGCTCCAGACATAACTCTGCCTTTTTACCTGGTTGGATGGACGCAGGAGGATCTCACTATGGGCCTATGATAGGTAGGGGGAGCTGAAAAGTGGCTCTGTGTAGGACATGACAATCCTTGGGAAAGCCCAGAACCAGAGTATAGTATTTTAGTTTTGCATATTTGGAGAGCCCCCTTGGATGGCGGGGAATGTACATTATGACACTTGCTTCCCCCTCCTAGCTTGAGACCACATGATTCTTTAAATGCAAGCCAAGGTGGAAAAACTGTAGCTTATGACTTCAGCTCAACTCGTTTTGGAATAGCAGAAAAGCCACAGGAAAAGCCTAGATCTACAGTGTAGATAATACCAAGGACTCATCAACTTGGTATTGCTGCAAAAGAGCGTTAAGCTCAGCAGCCCTAGTTAAAACACTGTCACATAATTGGGTTCGCTCTCTTTTCCTCTGCGGCAAATTATTTTAGTCATTTTTGCACTTGTTCTCCGTAATAATTCGTCTTATCTGTTCACCTGACCATCCCTGCTGAGAGAGTAGACAGATGATGCAATATTGACCGACTGTCATGTTGGTAAAATTCTCGTGTACCAAACATTTGGGCGCGACGATTAGCACGACGTACGCCCAGCCAGTTTATTTAGCGCTGATATGGTTATTGAGATTCACTAATTACTGTCCTGAAGAGTCACAGCCCAGATGGGTAAACGAGGATCGGTGTTTGCGCAAGGACGGGGAGATAAATTACTCGTCTGCAGACATATTTCAGACATGCATCTGAAAGACGAAAATTTTGTAATAACTTCCGGACAGAAGTATTACAAGAACATTATTTGTGGTAATGTAGGGAGTTGTAGTGCAATCATTACCGCGAATCGACGGATATAACAACTCCTTATGCGAAAAATGACCTTTTAAATAACATGCAGAATTTTCCTATGAGGAAATTTTTTGAATAGACGCCATTAAACCATGCATGATTGTAACTATTGGCCGGGATTCGAGATGTAAACATTACACCATTTCTTATTGGAGCCTGGTCTAATAGTAAACAACAACGTGCGTGGGATGAAAGTTGCAATATAACTTGACACTTTCGCTGGGGTAAAGCACTTTGAAATTCAACTCGTCAAGAGACAACTAGACCTGCCAGACTTAAGAATAGAGTCATAATTCATTTATTGGACTGGACTTGTTTGAGCCTCTTGAGGACTTAAAAGCCCAGGAAAACTCTACCATTATTAGCAAGGAAAACCGGAATCTGAGGAATCTGAGATACGGAGTCAAAGTGGGAACCTATTGTAAAGTAACAACACCCCAGAACACGTGCAAGAGGCATCCTCAACAAGTTGCCTTAGCTATTTCTCTGAGCCAGCAGTCTGTCTGTGATCCTAAAGTCAATTTGGGATAAGTTGTATTTCTATAATTCTATGTTTTGCAGTATTAACACGTGAAATAATACGTATATATTAACATGTGAATATTAATATGTGAAAATTGCTAAGTGGATATCCAAGTCATTTGAGGCTGGCAACCTCAGCATATAGAATGATGATTTCATGAACCACCACTGCAAGGGCTGGTGACTGCTTTATGCGAGTTTCTTATAGGGAACTAAAAGCAGAGGTAGTCACAAGTTCCATATGGAGCAGGAAGGCAATGACGAGAGAATGATGTACATACTTATTATATTATTAACATTTTCAACCAGGCTAGATGTAAATGTCAACATATTCACTCTAAAAGTAATGAAAGTTTTCAACCTTTTCAACCAATGTGTGACGATGCGGTTGTGCGATCTCAAGTCCACTCCGGCAGGATTGCATTACATTCCCCTGCGAGTGATATTTTTTTATCCCCCCCCCCTGTCATTATTATGTGGCATATTTTATGCACCATTATTTACTCTCTACGTTGGATCAGTAGAGTTAAGTATCTAACACTTCACTCCTCGACTGTTTGTGTTACGCCAGGTTTATTGACCCAGGCAGCGATAATATTTTATCACGTATTATCAGGCTGACCATCTTTTCAAAGCGACTGTGCCTGTTTATTCAAGCTTGCATTGTGCACAGTCTATCAATAGAACCCCATATTGTGTGGCTAATCTGGCGGAGATCCATCTAGCGAAACACAGGTGGTAATGCGTAATTTGTTTCCACTTAGACCATCCCTGTGTGTAATTATCTCAGATAATCTGTCTGGAAATTGAAGATTTGTAGACGTTACGCCAGGAACATATGGTCACAATATGGTGAGAGGCAAATAGGTGCAGCCAGACGTCTTACGCAACGATATGACATCACTGAAGAGGTCACGCGTGGATATTAAATTTAATATTTTGAAACA
Source organism: Oreohelix idahoensis (assembly GCA_024509875.1). Lineage (NCBI taxonomy): Eukaryota > Metazoa > Mollusca > Gastropoda > Stylommatophora > Oreohelicidae > Oreohelix > Oreohelix idahoensis. The sequence goes on along the minus strand of JAMPIV010005140.1, from coordinate 180,098 downwards.
CGTGAGGGGATATTTTAAAATGAAACACCCAACCCAGTGCTAGAGAGATTTGATTGGTTTGAAGTGAGAGCCGGAATATACAATGAATTTTATTGGCACACTAGTCGGAAGTGCAATCTGTGATTTGCACTAAGAACTGAGAATATAGTGTGATGAAAACACAGACACAGATCACACAGAGAGACTGCAGCGCACAAGTCTTATCAGCGACTCCTAAAAGCCAGAAAGAAAAAAAGGAGACATTGGACAGAAATTCCACAACTATAAGTAACAGATCGAGTATTTGGAATTCACAAGTAAACCCGCATTTTTAATACAAGACTGGAAATTTAAAGGGCCAGGACTAATTAACAAGACTGGAATCCTAGGAATGTGATCACAAGTCATAGAGGAATTAAGCTAAAGTTTTCCCAGGCCAGGATTTTGCAGAACACCCGCCGTCAGAGGAATTAACTCTAATTTCCGGACTTAAGTGATTTCGAAGCTTCTAATACAGAGCTGTGTCCAGTCTAAATCTGTGCAAGGAGATTGTGTATTCCCAAAATTTTGGGGGTAAGTGTAAACAATTTATTTACTAATGTAAATTCTACAGGTTTCTTGCTAAGTGGTTATATACAAGGCTGGCAACCTCTATATATGAAAATAGTATATGCATGAACCACTACTGCAAGAGCAAGCTGTGATGGTTTCTGACTAGTCGTGCGGGAAACTCGACAGCAGAGTGACACCAGACTCCGACGGGAGTAGTGATGAGTAATGAGTGATGATTACCTCACATGTGCCTAAGGTGTAACATATTATCGTGTGAGATTTATGTACCTTTTTTAATTGTAATTCATGCAAATCAGTATTCACGCACTCCAGACGCAATTTCCCAGAAGGATATTGGTGAATTTTCATCATATTCCCTGAGTTACACTGTGTGCTCGGGAATTTAATTCTTCTGAGAGGCTAACATTGGTGGGTAAAGCGCATGACAATAGGCCTGTTAGTTTGCGGTGAACAAATGTACTTAGCGGGCATTTGTTTCTTTCTATTTGTCTAAAGTTCGTGGTTACAAGCCATCAGACGATTTGTGGTAATAATGCCGCTAGTGTGAGAGAAAAGCATCCACTCTAACCGCCTACAGTGGAAGAGAGTGTGGAGAAGGCTTTCGTCATCACAGAATTGATGAACCACAGCAGCAGGACTCCCTTATAAACGTTAAGTGCTTGTAAAAAGGCACCAGCAAAAAGGACGTTCGATATATCCTCACCCTAAATCTCAGTGAAGAGAAAATTTGATTCCAATATAAAATCACCAGCATTTTTTTATTTTAAACAGTTAATACTAATTGATTATTAAATTTGTTACCTGTTGTTTTAAAACTAAACAATCATAGTCGATTGGTTTTTTATATGTCTGAAAGCAAACGTATGAGCCAGATTCTTTAATTTACATATAAATACCTAGACATATATTTACATCTAAACAGAGCTATACCTTATAAGAGGGATTTCGTAGGATTACACCAACTGGGGGCTTGAACGGGCTAAACCATTGCTTAAATCCTTCACAAAAGGCGACGGACCAGATACAATGCGTTAACAATTGTTCAGCCCAATGCAACATTGTTCGTGACTTCTGGAAATATCTTGTGAATGCTCCCTTAAAGTAGAAGTGTCATTAATCTTCTATCTACATCTCTGCCAAGAGTAATCTTGCGCGTAGGTAGATACCTTGGAAACCAATATTAGATACTCTTGAGTTTTGGTCACTGTTGGACCACTAACTGTAAAGCAGGGGAGGCAATCCGTGACACAATGTAAAGGTAAATATAACTCTACTCAACATAAATGTAATGAATGTTTTTCCGTTCAATGAGATTAATATTAATTCTCAGCGAGGGTAACAGTTCTGAGATAGATGGGACGGTGGAATAGGAAGAGGGGGACACATAAGTATGTGCCGGGAAACTCAATACTCAGAAGGTATTTGTTTCTCTTCTTTTGTAATACTAGTCGGTTGTACCTACTGAGGGTACTATCTCTGGAACAAGTGAGGGTATAAGTGACCGTCATGAAACGGGTCTTAGAGACGCGGGACCAGCTTGGTAGTTACTCCATGACACTTCTTGAAACGTGTCACAACTTTCAAACTTGACCAGTGACAAGTGTGAATCAGTCATCCATCTACAAAGAACCAAACATCAGCTGGAGCAGAACCGACAAACTGATTGGCAGCTAAGTAGAAATATAAAAGCTGCCAAGTGAACTATCCAATTTTTAACACCATAACATCACCCAGTGATAATAACGTTTTTTATAAGGAATTATTCATTTTTATAACTGTTAAAACATAATTGATTATAAAAGTTGTTACTTGTATAAAGACAAATCTAAAAATTGGTTTAATCATTTTGAATGTACTACATCAGTATGTCTCAGACAATTTCTTAAATACACTTAAATAGAGCTATACAATAATAATAATAAGAAATTCGCCGAATTAACTCAGCTAGGGGCTTGAACGAGCTAACGAATTATAAGATAACTCTATCCTTCATAAAAGTTGACGGCAGATACTAGAGTTAACATTTGCTCAGCCTCATGCAGCATTGTTCTCGCTTTCTGAATATCTCGTGAACACTACCTTGGGGTAGAAGCATCATTATCCTTCTATCTACAACTCTGCCAATAGTAATCTTGTGCGAAGGTAGACATCTTTAAGACCCACATTAGTTACTCTTGAGCTTTGGCCACTGTTGGACTACTACTGCAGAGCTAAGGAGAGACAACCCGCGACAACAATAACAATCATTACCATGCTTTACTAACACTTCACTGAAACTCGAAGCAACAGATCATTCCTTGCGTCATACATGGAAACATCGTTACGTCGTATATTTTTATTTTAAAATAAAACTTTGCCTCGTTCAACCTAGTCGGTTATATTAAGGCGCATGTCCAAATTTTAAAGACATTTATACTGATAGTATAATACAAATTAACAATGTTACGTCGTATATGTTTTAGGGCAACTATGACTGATTGTAAATCTGTCAGGAATTGGGGAATACAATTTTGGCTTTAGCATTTCTCTGTTTTCAGCTATGATTGTTCCAAATGTTTTTAGTGCTTCCGTCTCGGCTTTAAAGTTGTTTAGAAATTGTCCAGTGGTTACTGATATCTTTCTCATGTCTTCTAGCACGTTGTGATCTTCGTCCTAATTGAAGCTACAACTGCAGAGACAGAAATAGGGTTTTTGAGAAGAATGTTCAGCCTACCGTGGTCAGAGCTTGCATACAAATGTTCTAGTACTTCATCATTTCCCCCTCCCCTCTTGCTCCTTACAGAGCAAGGAGCCACCACTACATCTGGTTTTCTTGAAGGAAGCCGACAACAAGGCATTTATGAGCTCATGTAGTGGTTGTTTCTGTAGCAATGTTTGACATGATGAGGTTGCCAACCTCATGTACAACCTCATATTAGTCGCCTCTTGTGACATTCCTGGTGACGCAGTAGTCCTGTTCTGTCATTGTCTCATAAAAGACCCCCGGAAATTACAAGGGGTAGTATAGTACATGTATGGAAGTTGTTATCTCATTTCAGAAATAATTTTCGTGAAAGAAGAAGATATGGTAGAGCACTCACAACACTGTCTACTGTTACGGAACCTTGTACAAAAGAAAGTCTCTCATCTCTACTACTCTCATATCTGCTGCTAACGGACTTAAGTTGAATGATGATATCTACTGCTAGTGGACTTAAGTTGAAGGATGATATCTACTGCTAGCGGACTTAAGTTGAAGGATGATATCTACTGCTAACGGACTTAAGTTGAAGGATGATATCTACTGCTAGCGGACTTAAGTTGAAGGATGATATCTACTGCTAACGGACAAGTTGAAGGATGATATCTACTGCTAACGGACTTAAGTTGAAGGATGATATCTGCTGCTAACGGACTTAAGTTGAAGGATAATATCTGCTGCTAACGGACAAGTTGAAGGATGATATCTACTGCTAACGGACTTAAGTTGAAGGATGATATCTACTGCTAACGGACAAGTTGAAGGATAATATCTACTGCTAACGGACAACTTAAGTTGAAGGATGAACAGAGGAAGACATAAAACCCACCGAGAAGGCAATTTGAGACATACATAACTAGGTAAAAAAAAAGACATAGAAAAACCTTAACCAAATGGCAGAGGTTATGAAGACTTGGAATGAATTTGATGGCGGCATTTGCTCTAAAGAAAGCACACAGGTAACGAATGAATGGTCTGAAGCAGACTATCTCAACCTTTTTACCCTGGAGGAAGCCTTCAAATAATTTTCAGGTCTCAGGTTGAACCCGTGCATAACAATTATTATTTCTACAGCTCGTGGTACCTTAGGTGATCAGTAAGTTGTAAATACAATAATCCAATAAAAGTTGACAATGTTCTTTTGAGTAGAGAATAGTTTTTGTATGTGAATCTATTTATTTTGGCTAACCCATTAGCCTGCTCTTTTTCTGTGGTTCTCTTCCCCCCCCACCACCACCACCACCACCACCACCACCACCAAGGATATCAACTCTAATGCAAGTCAGTAGTGTAGTTTTTTTTTCTTTTTTTTTTTCGTCAATATCTACTTTATTATTTTTTTTTAAACCTTATCCAAGTAGGCTTAAAGGTCTTATCACAAATTTCTTCTCTACAAGATGCTAATGAAACATAGTATGTGCAATGAACATGGCCCTTTTGCGCATTGAAATACCGGGCCGCTCGGTCACTGCTTACCACTGCAAGCGCTAACATTGTCCGGTGTGCACAGTTCAGAAAACGACATTTATTTATTTTTTCCGATCACGATCTCTCGCGGGAACCCCTATTGACCTCTCACGGAACCCTAGTGTTCCGTGGACCCCCGGTTGTCAAACCCCGGTCTAAACAGTCCCAGGAGGAGCCCAAAGTCCCTTGTCGATCCTGTGCATAAACTGCCTCTTGTATATTGTCAATCTGTATTTTGTTAAGGCATCTGATAACCCTGGATTCTTTCAAAATGGAGCGTGGAGCCACCACTGTAGCTGGTCTCCAGTAAGCCTACACTAAAGAATTCATGAGTTCTTGCAGAGCTAGTTTTTGTAGCAACTTTTTTAACTTCATGAGGCTGCCAGAACTATTCACAAGCGCACATTTGTAGCTTCTTAAGACATGTCTAAGAGGTCAGTAGCCCGATTCTTTCTTTATTTCAGAGACCCCCCGCAAACTACACGTGACCCAGTTTTATTATGACAGTCAGTGGCGGTTCCAGGGGGTTGTCATTGGGGGTGCTACACTGTTCATTCATTTAAAATACTATACATAACACTCACAAAGTGTGACCACCATTTAAAATACTATACATAACACTCACAAATTGTGACCACCATGTCAAATATCAACCGAGACACACATGTGTCTAACCTATTTAAAAGTCAAGTCCATTTTTCTGTCTTTCTTTGTTACAAAAACTTCAATAACTCTGTCATTGAAATCACTGCAGGAATCAATCATTTTACTCTCGATGCTTAGCATGGCTAATGCTGAAAGGCGGTTTTCAGATATGGTGCTCCGTAGGAAAGTTTTTATTCCTTTCAGTGTAGAAAAACATCTTTCTGGTTCTACTTACGTCATAGGGGTTGTGAGTATGATTTTCACAAGACAATTTACTTCAGCAAGAGAATTTTGTAGTCCACTTTTTAAAATTATTTCATGAATTTTGAAAGGCCCAGAAAAGTGATGAAACTCTTCCATTTCATAAAGTACGGATAGCTCGGTCTGAAGTCTCTCTTTATTCAACATCGGGTATGCCGCTACAGTTTCATCAAGTTCTCTTGACGGGAATTCTCGACTGTAAAGAGGAAATTGTTATGGAACCAATAATCTCGCTGCGGAAAGATGACCAGTAAACGCAAATCGTTCCTTTGCTTGAAAGCAAATTGTATCACATACTTCCTTAACAAGACTGTTTAGATCAATATTTTTTTTACGTTTTCTAGAATCTGTTGTTTGTTCTGAATCGTGGAAGTTAACAGAGATGTCAATGTTATTTCTGATACCTGAAATCACACGATGAAAATCCTGCACTGCTGAATAAACTATCAATGAATTAGCATTGCGGCTTTGAAGTTTATCATACAAAACATCAACATGTTGCATGATACGGTGGAAGAAGGAAAGCCAAAACAAGAAATCGGTATCATTCAACACATGGAGAAGTCCAGTTGCTGCCTGGACTGTTGCACCATTACCTGACTCGCGCAACTCACCAAAACATTCTTTCAGTTCATCTTTGTTTTCATAGACTGTGGAAACAGTCCTGGAGTTGAAATTCCACCTAGTGTTACATGTTGACGGAATTCTTTTACACTTTTTCTGCAGAACCGAGAGTCGCTGTGGTGATCTTGAAAAAAATGCAGGTATTCCTGACAATGTGTGAAAGAAAATACGCACTTCTGAATTTTGTGATAAATCTTTTTGCATTAGATTTAGCTGGTGTGCGTAACAGTGAATAAAATGAGCATGTTGGTATTTTTGTTTAATTATAGTTTGTACTCCACCTTTCTCTCCACTCATTACAGCGGCATCGTCACAGGTTTGAGCTATTAGCTTGGTATAGCCATCTTTCAGAATAAAAATCAGTTGTAGTAAAACGAATTCTGACAGACCTTGAGCATTCTGTGAAATAGGGTTGTTAAATCCCCAAAATCTTTCGTGCACCTGACCCTCGTGCTCATAACGAAAAACAAGAACTTGTTGTGTCGTTGCTGCAACATCTGTTGTGTCGTCCGTCATAACAGCAAGGAATTTTGCTTTGCTTATGTCGCTAGCAATTTGAGCTCTGCACACTTCTAGGATACATTGTAGAAGCTCGTTTTGAATTGTTTTTGAATGTCCTTTGAAAACAGTGGCAGTTTCAAAATGAGTTCGCAATGTATCATCCAGTTTAGAAGCAAAGTCTAGTAATCCTCTAAAGACGCCCTAATTAGCAGACTCCAAACTTTCATCATGACCACGCAGTGGAAGTTCAAATTTCCCACACAACTTTATGCAGTCAATTATTTTTGAAAGAATGTTTCTGTTTCTTTTCACCTCTTCATTTTGTTTATTAATATTTAATTTGTATGCCTCGCTTAACTGTGAAGAAATATCCACTGTCCCCAGCATCCCCAATGCTACAATGTATCTAACGTGGACTGTGCTATTTTCGTGTTGTGACCGCATGGCCTTCCTACTTCCACGCTAAGCATTTATACGTGCTATAATATGCTACATATAAGAATGACAGACCTCAAAAGCAAATAAGACGTTTTTACACAAAACGCAGTATCATTCAAAGTTCAGTTGGCAGTCACTGCTCTGAGAAGGCAAACGTAGGTCAGTCCCAGATAATAATAATGAATGGGTTTTATGCGCTGAAAGTGGGAAATGAATGTTTGTGTGATCTGGTTTTTTTTTTTAATCCAATTGTTAAGTTGGGAAAGATCACACATGTGAAAAAAGTCGAAATAACAGAAAGTCGTGTGCAAAATGTCGAAAACAGAGAGACGTGTGCAGAAATTGTAACGTGTGGAAAAAAGAATGGGACGTGTGGGAAAAGGCGGGGAAAAAAAAGACAGGAACAGTATAAAAAGGAGAGATGTGGGCGATAAGGATGACTTCAGGAATTATGATTCCAAGGATTTCACGATTTTAGACTAGAGGATTTTTTTAGATAGCGTTAGGTGAACTTCGTCTTGGAGGATATCAAGACAAGTTTTTTTTTTTTGAGTAGACAAGTGTGTATATTATTCAGTTGGATTATATATTTTTTCATTTTGGATAAACAACCATCATTTTGTGAAATTTACAGTGTTTGTCTAATGACATCAATAAACTTTAATATAATTTTCTACTGAATTGCTGTTTGTGGAAATTTACAGTAATTTCTTTTGGATATACGTTGTTGTGCTGAAACTCTTTTGCTTATCACCAAACTTAAAGGGAAGAACAAACCTGGAAAGAAGAAGAAAAATGAATAAAGGTCAAGTATTACCATCTCTGGCGGAAGGCCAGTTAGCACTTGAACCACAACAACATATGAAGGATTAACTCTAATTGCATATAACAATCAATATAACTAATTGATGCCGTAACCTGCGCACAAGTAACTGCCCTGCCACATAACATACTAATTGGCGCCGTCACCTGCGCACAAGTAACTGCCCTGCCACAGTGTTTCTGAAGCTTGCTATGCAAATGTATCAGATCCGTTACGCCTGTCTTTGTCCATGTAGTATCACCGTTGAAAAGTGAACAAGGAAAACTAAATAATGCATTCTTTACATTACAGCCACACAACCAGTCATGATGTTCATACATTTCTCTGTTAAATTTTCTCTGGTATGTAATGTTCCTGCTAGTCGAGGTCTGGATAATTTTTAGATTCGGAAGAGGCCTACCTAGTGTTTTTACACGGCATTTTTCAGCCAACGACAATCGCGAAAAAAAAACAATTTCTTGTAAATATGTAACAGTTACTTCACTCATTTCTATAATAATTCAGCACACAAGAAAATATCAGCATTAAATTAATCTCAAAACAATGCAATTGACCAACGTTTTGCGGTATTGTGGTGAACGCGCACGTAAACAGTCGCTTGACAGAGATAATTTCCACTTGAGCTGTGTTTAAGGTGACCATATTTTCAAAACACTAATCCGGGACAAAATAGTAGATTTGACCTATTTCAATGTAAGAAATCGGGACAAAAGGGTAAAGAAAAGGTCAAAAGTCGGGACATGTCCCGGAAAAATCAAGTTGATGTCAATTTAAAATAATATACATTATATATATATACATTTGAATAACATTGAATAACATACATTTTACTATATAAGTTAAACTACTTAAACTAATAAGAGAGAAAAACATCAATAATCCTTACTTAAGGTGAAGCTGAGTTACTGTACTTTTCAGATGAGTGGATTTTTATCAATAGGTCCTTCTTTGCAAGCAGCATCTTAAAAAACTCGACACATGTTTCCTCACAGTTCACTTTGGTTGTCAACATAGCTTTCAAAGTTTCAACATCTAGCTGTGTTTTATCACTTGCCCATAAGCTGTTCATCATAGAAACATTCTTTCTGTGGCAGCATTTGTTCCAGGTAGACCGAAAAAAACTGCCAACTTCAAAATATTTGAAAATGTCACATTATTGTTTTTGAAGTGGGAAACCATTTCAATCCAACGTTGTGGTGGCAATGTTTTTTTGGCACTCCATTCACAAATTTTCTGAGAAGTAACAAACTGCTTCATATAGACATATTCGTCATAAATTTCAGTTTCTGTAAAGTGGGCTGAAGGTAATGTTTGAATCACTAGTGATGATGATATCTCAATATCTGCCCAAATTGGTATTCCGTTCAGCGTTACCCAGCTGTAGGATTCTAGGTCTTGAAAATTATTTGCAGCCCATTTATTCAAATAATTGAAAGCTGTTTCATAGAACGAAGAAACGCTAGCATGAAAGTTTTTCACATCCTCCTTTGGAAGTCCTTCCATTTCCAGCTTTTCAAGGATTAGCTTAACTCTTGATGGCAAGAAACAGTCTTCCAGTTTGGACTTCAAAATAGTTTCAACCTGTTGATGCTGTCAATGACTTCAAACACAGTGACCGTCTGTCCCTCTATTTTTTGCACTGCTTCGTGGAATGGAGAGGCCTGACTGTGAATAAAAACAAGCCATGCCTCAGATAGAGGATTTTCAAAGAATGTCTGTATAAAAACTGGGCATCTGTCTTGAGATTGAAAATATGATTTTAGAGGCAGGAACATCTGAAGAACCCTTTCAACAGCAGACAGCAGAGCAAGCCACCTAGACTGAGCATAACCTAAGATCATCTGGAAGTCTGTTTCCACAAACTGGCAAAACTCCTTGAGTCTTTCAACTCGTACTGTGTATGATTTGAAGAGTAGATAAATTTTAGCAATAATCAGGTCGACATCAACAGGCAGTACATCTGCAGCTGTTCGAACAGTGTTGTGGAAAATATGACCTGCACACCCAACTCCTATAAGACCATGTCCAAGGTTTTCTTGCAGTTTTTTTAGAACATTGTTCTGTCCTTTCCTTTCAGCACCTCCAAAATTGGAATTTGTGTTGTCTGCGCATAATCCAACTACTTTCCTGTCTAAACCATTTTCAGTTATGCAGTCATTAAGAAAACTACTTACAATATCAGATGTTTCACCTGGCAATGACTTTAACTCTAATATTTTAATTTTCACTCCATTACTGTGATCAAAGTATCTGACAAGCAAAGGAAAAATCTTGAATTCTTTGTGGTAGGATGCATCTGTCAGTACAGAAATAAATGTAGACTTTTCTAGGTCACACCTTAACTCATTTAGAATATGGGGTGCCAAGACATTTCGAATAATGGCTTCTGTTTTCGTACGTGCACATGCAAATTTTGGCTCTAAAGTAACCTGAAGTAATTTTGATGTGCAATCCATAGACCTGAAAGTATGATTGAGTAGCACTGTATGGTATAGCAGCTAATTGCTCTTCTTGGTCACCAATTTTATCAGCTCTGAAGAAAGTGGTTAACGACGAACTTGATGCAGCTGTAACGACGGCTCTCTCATGTTTGTCACTGCTTATGTGGTTCTTAAAATCACCACGTCCACTATGGCTTATTGAAAACCCGGAGGCACATATATTGCATCGTACATTGAAGTTTGATGAACTCTTTTTAATAAACGGAAATTCTTTTTGTAAATCTTCATTGAAACTGCATTTACTCTTTGATACCATTTTCTTACAACAATAACAAAATATGCACAAATAGTTAACCGTTTAAATTAAATAAACGTATACCGTACGCAAAATCTTGGTACTTTACCACTACCTAAAATTTCAAATAACTGCGAATATCACATTGGAACTACAAAACTAATTCGCGGTCCTGACAACCTCTTGTGCTGTTTCAGCGCCAGTTCACTAATAATTAAAAATTCCCTCGTCAGCCACGGAATAATAATTTTTTTTTTTTAAATCTGTGAGATTTATGCCAAATTGGCAAATTCGTCCAAAACCGGGACAAATTGGCGTCCCGGATTGCATCGAAAAAATGTCGGGACAAATTATCAAAAATGGTCGAAAACCGGGACTGTCCCGGAAAAACCGGGACGTCTGGTCACCTTAGCTGTGTTCCGTTGCAGCACTAGTTAAATAAATTCAACCCAATCGCAGCTGGCCTCTTGCTGTGTGTATAACAAGCATTCGCTTATAAGAGGTCAAGGTCACGTGAACTGTCATCGTTTGCATCACTTGCCACAATACGGTGTTGGATAATTTTTTTGTTTGTTTTGTATTTAACCCTTCCGGTGTAACCTCAATTTTTTGTATTTTTTGGTCTGTCCGGATTATGTATTATAATGTAGTAGAGACAGTATGCAGTCCTTTTTTTTAACAGGGGGTGCTGCAGCTCAACAGCTCATTAAAGAAAGCCGCCACTGATGACAGTGCTGTATTTTTTTTATTTCCATTTTGAGAGTATACATCCACACTACTGATTGGATGGGGTTCATCCTATGTTTATATTAACGTTTTTTGTTGTTGTAATTTTATGCATTTCTTCACTGGTGTCGTCCTAATTAACTTTTTCTTTGCCTTTTGATTCATTTCTTCACTGTTGCTGTCCAAACAATGTTCATTGTCTCTTCGATTCTCATTAGATGTTTTCTTGTTTTGTTATCTGCATTTCTAAAAAAAAGTCTCATTTTACAAGCTGTGTTCTGTTTTTTTTCACTTTATTTGAATCAATCAATCAATCAATCAATCAATCAATCAACCAATACTCTTTAGTTCCCTAAGGAGCATCGGCCTTCAACAAACACAAACGAAATCCTCCTGTCACCTACCATTAGCTCATGTTTTGTTAGTTATTTTTATTTCTGTCTCAGTTCTTCTGTCCGTGTGTTAATTTGTCTGCTTCTGCTTCTCTAACCCTGTGGGTTCCAAAACAAAGGCTGTATGGTAAAGCTATCAGCAGGTTTCCTCAGTGTATCTTCAATCCATCACCTTCGTTTCCTTCTATCTCTTTGTCTACTGGTACCAATCTAGTTCTTTGTCTTTCATTTAGGGACCTTGTTGCACCATTTCAATCCTTTTATTCATATTTTGGCGAACGGTACCTCAATTAGCTGTGTATGGTGTTCCCGGAAACGGGGCCTCCCAGATATGTGGCAGATTTACGTCTCGGCTCCGATGACGCTTACTCGTGCAGCCACCTTACTGTACTATTGGATTGACATGAGGTATAGCATACATATAGGCGTGAGGTGGCAAGGAAGTAAACCCGTAAACATTGCTTGCTGAAATCGGATCTGTCAGGCCGAAAAGCGCAGATATCGCAACCTAGCTGTAAACTACTACACGTCGTACTTACCGCTCAAAACTGACGGTCAGCATTGTAACAGAGAGATATGACTCAGAGCGAACGCAAACGACATCAACAATCCTTTTATTCTACGCAAGCACCCATTTATTCAAGTCTGTATCTTCTTGTCTGCTGTTCTTGTTGTTGTGCCTATTTGGTTTTTTGATTACTACCCACGCATAACACCGATATCGCCGTGTTGCTGTAAATAATGTATTGTTCCGTTGTTTCTCTGTAGCCATTTGGATTTTAGCATCTCCATTAATATTTTTTTTTTTTTAAATGTGCATTATTTTATAATATTACATTTCTTCTTCTTTCACCTTTCACCTTTCACCTCCCAAAAGGAGCATATGCCTTCAACAAAAAATGTCTTCCTGTCACGTGTCATCAGGTCAAGGTCTTTCCATGTCTTCTTCACCCCCGTCATGTCTATCACCAGTTCTCTTCTCCATGTGTGTCTTTGGTCTTTCTCTCCCTCCCTTACCCTGGGGATTCCAGAACAGAGATTGTCTTGTAAGGCTATTCTTATTATTGCATTTGGAAAATATCTGAAAATTTAAAAAAATCAAATCCAACACAAAAACAAGAATCTTCAACTCATATCTCAATGCAATCTTGCTCTTTCGCCCTGAAACACGGAAAACAACAAAAAACAACAACCAAAAAAGTTAACAGACTTTCATAAATAGGTGCTTACGTAGAATGGGATTAAAATCCTAAACTGGATTGCATGCGTGGAAATGATGGACATGACTAGATAATACCAGTGAAAGAAGAGTTGAGGAAAAATCGATCAGGTTAACATTGAAGAAACTAACTGATAGTGTAACAAGGCAGTCCTTGTTCTGTAAACCTCACGGTAAGAGAAATAAACTAAGACAGAAAAACACGCGGAGAAGGGAACGTAAGACAGACATAAAAGGGATGAAGACATTGACAGAGCTTGAACGGATGGCACAAGATAGGAAGCTCCGTGCAGTTCCCAGTGGTCACTGATGAGACAAAGAAAGACTAGAACTCTAGTTTCTTCAGGCCCATCCTACAAGGCGACTAATATGTAATTGTACAAGGGGCTGGAAATCTCATCACGTCAAACAGATAGCCACAGAAACAACTGCTATAAGAGAATGCGAATGCCGGCTTCCACAAGTTAACCAGCTGCGAAGGTGACTCCGTGCTCTAGGAGCAAGTAGGAAAATGGTGAGAATGGTAAGATAAAAAGTCCTGGCGTGAACTTCTTAAAGACGTATGCTCCATAGGGAACTAATGGGTAATGATGATGATGAATAGGAGAATTACGACGGGGATGATGATGATGATGACTCTATGGTGATGATGAGGAGGAGGATGATGAAGATGACGATAATGATGGTGATGATGATGAGGATGATGCTGATGATGACGATGGTGATGATGAGGGGGAGGATGATGAGGGTGATGATGATGAGTAGGTTGATGATGAGGATGATGATGGTGATAATGATGATGATGATTGTTAAATCAACCAGGTAGTTATGTATTATATTCTGAAATCATCCGAACAAAGACAAGCCTTACCAAGTTGTGAATCATGATAAGGAAGAAGGACATGTTGACAGATAATGAAGTACTCTGGTTCCGTAGCGGCAAAACTCCTACGCTGTAGTTGCTGAGCAAGTCGTTCCTCAACCGGACCATGTCGTGTGAGGAGAACGCCGTACCTTCAGATGAATAAAAAAAAATACGGAACATCGACAAAAGATTTCTGTAGCTATGTAAAACAGGACTAAAATTTACCAAATATAAAAATAAATAAATAAATAAATAAATAAATAAATAAATAAATAAATAAATAATAATAATAATAATAAATAAAATAAAATAAAATAAATAACTAAATAAATAAATATATAATAAATATAATATATATATATATATATATAATATATATATATATATATATATATATATATATATATATATATATATATATATATATATATATATATATATATATATATATATATATATATATATATATATATATATATATATATATATATATATATATATATATATATATATATATATATATATATATATATATATATATATATATATATATATATATATATATATATATATATATATATATATATATATATATATATATATATATATATATATATATATATATATATATATATATATATATATATATATATATACTGTACTGAACATCGATAAAAGGTTTATGTGGGTATTTATAAAACAGGACTAATATTTACCGAAACAAAACAACCTTCATTAACCTGAATTCTCGAAGGACTGGAATTATTTACAGATACTCGTACTACCTTGTATTTAAAAACCTTTTTTAAATGCGTAATTATAAATCGACCAATCATTATGAGACTCCTTAAATATCACCGGAAGTAGAGGGTAACCCAAAAGAACCATACCAAACAAGGTGCCACAAAACGAGCCCAGAATGGGGTTGGGGTTTTGTGTATGTGTGTTTGTGGGTGTATGTGTTTTGTTTTGGTTCACCCTATAGGTCAGGGGTCGGTAAATCAGGAGCCGTTGGGATCTACTTTATTAACACTGAGCTCTCTAAAGATCTACTTTATATATATATGTGTGTGTGTGTGTGTGTGTGTGTGTGTGTGTGTGTGTGTGTGGTGTGCGTGCATGCGCGTGTGTTTGTAATTTTAAAAGCCCCTCTTTTTTAAATTACAAACACACGCGCATGCACCCATAGATTATTGTGGATGATAACCTTATAAAGAAAATATGGAGTTCCTATCTCATGCAGTTCACGAATATATTTTAGTAGCCATCTCGAGAGTTTTCATTGGGAATGCGGAAAAAATATCTTTGATCCCGAGGGCACAGCAGGAGAGGGAGGTCTGATCCAAAAGTTCCGTAGTTTAAAGAATTTTTGTTCCCCCTCGTAGTCGCCTAAAGATCTTCTTCTTCTTCGTACACTCTCAGACGTCCACTTGAATGTTCTCAAAGAAAGCAGTAGTCAGTTTGAGGCTATTTGAATCCCCGTAAAGATTTTCCACGAAAGGAGCTAACGTCGGCCATATGCACTTTCTCTGTATCACATATAAGGGGCAACTTTGAAGCAGATGTTCAGCAGTCATTTTATCAGTGCCACAGTTACACGGATCGGTAGTTCCTATCTTTAGCTTGTTGAATAGATGGTATCTCAATCTGTTGTGGCCAGTGCGGAGTCTGAAGATTACCACTTGTTCTCTTCTGTGGAGCTGGTAGTAAGCATCATTCTGTGTGTGCCCTGGATGTTCTACATTCCATTTGTTTCTGTAACTGATTATTGGTTTAAGGGTCACTACCTGCTAGCTGATCAAGCACATGTCTGTCTATTTTATGTCTGATATCTCCTGTAGAAAAGGCTAGATCTGGAGTGGAAGTAGTGTGCCATCTTCTGGAGTAAAAACTGGGGTTGTCATCGGGACTGTTGATTAGGTGAAGATTTGTATCTATCTCCCAGTCCTCCACTTCGTCTCCTCTGCTGTCTGTATCTGGGTATCCCCATCTTTCAGAATGGCTATTGTAATCTCCTTCCACTACGCAATTTGAGTCCTTTATTTCCATGCAGGAAAGTGACAGATCCTTGTTTGGTGGGCCATACAGATTGTAAATACGGATGCACGTTTCATTGATTGTTATGTCCACCCCAATTATTTCAGACTGATTTCTGAGGTTCACGGATATTTCGCTGCTTGGTGGAGAATTTCGCGTGAGTATCAGAACACCTCCTTTGTGTCCTTCTCGGTCGAGTCGGAAGGCCTGGTATCCTCTAACTGAAAATCTGTGGTGGTTGTTGAGGTGAGTCTCTTGAATGTATGCAACATCTATATTTTCTGCGTATAGTCGGTTTGTTAAAGGAACTTTTTTGTTGCGAACTCCTTCCGCATTCCACTGCAGAATGCTGAGTGTTTTGTGAGCTTTGTCAGCAATTCTAGCCTTTTGCCTCTGTGTAGCCCAGCGGAACGCTACGGAGTTATTGACAATTTGCTTTCGGTGTAATGACGTCATCATGGAGCGGCGTACGTTGTACTGTTTCGTTAGGCCTGTGGCCCAGTACATCCGATTTCAACGGGCATTTATTTCGGGTTGCCTACCTTAGCCTTTGACTGTCCCCAGTCTACCTGCAAGGCAGCAGTGTGGTCTCACTGATTGACTGGATTCTAAAAAAACATGTAGAGAATCACCAACGTCAAAAAACAATGTCCAAATATCCACTGGGATCTCCCGGTAGATCGGGATTAAATGGTTGTTGACCACCCCCTGCTATAGATCATGTCAAATACAAAGAAAGAGATACTTGGAGGAATTTTCCAGGACAGGAGAAACCAAATCATGCAAACCAGAAGAACCTCCAGCCATCAACTTTGGAGCAACCAACATTACTAAGTGGCAAACGTGAATGGAAGAAAAAAAAAAACTACAACAAAAAACTGTCAAATTAATTTTGTCCCATATTAGCAGTTTCATTTCCTATATCCTCCAACGTGATCCTGTGTCCCTGAAAGCCGGGACATACTTATTTTTGTTTTTTTAATGAAAATTTTTCATATTTTTCCCCTCGGCAAGTTGGTAGATGGATCGATTACTGAGTGTGATATTTGTAGTGCCAGATTTTGTTAAGAGTGTTTACTAAATGCTTTTTATGTTTCACAATATTTTTTCTCTGAATATCCAATGCGATGGTTTTTTGGCTGATTGACGTCTTTACTAAGGTCAAACAAGGGTGACAACACGGCAACTTTATAGCTAAATCTGAATAACTGTCTGAGTGGTTTCGCCAAACATTTTTAACTGTTAGTATTCAAGGACATCTCAGTTTTTTTTAACACTTTTATTTAATTCGATTTGAGCGATGTATTTTGTTTCAAATCTTTGAGCCTTTGCTTCGCTAGGTTTCAGATAACATAGAAAGCTGAAATTGTGCACGCGAACCTCTACTGTGGTATTTTAAAACTTTTAAAATTTGAAAGAACATCCAGTTATCTGTCCCATTCCCGTCATACAAAAATTAAAGCCGAAAAAGTCGTATAATTATTTACAAGACTACAACTGTAAAAGGTTCACAGAATATGGTAATGTTGTTAACAAAATTGTGAACAGGTTCACACAACTTGGTAATGTTGTTAACAAAATTGTGAACAGGTTCACACAACTTGGTAATGTTGTTAACAAAATTGTGAACAGGTTAACAGAACTTGGTAATGTTGTAAACAATATTGTGAACAGGTTCACAGAACTTGGTAATGTTGTAAACAATATTGTGAACAGGTTCACACAACTTGGTAACGTTGTAAACACAACTGTGAACAGGTTCTCACAACTTGGTAATGTTGTAAACAAAATTGTGAACAGGTTCACACAACTTGGTAACGTTGTAAACACAACTGTGAACAGGTTCTCACAACTTGGTAATGTTGTAAACAAAATTGTGAACGGGTTCACAGAACTTGGTAATAGTGTAAACAAAATTGTTAAACATGTTCACAGAACTTGGTAATGTTGTAAACAAAATTGTGAACAGTATCACACAACTTGGTGACGCTGTAAACAAAATTGTGAACAGGATTACAGAACTTGGTAACGCTGTAAACACAATTGTGAACAGGATTACAGAACTTGGTAACGCTGTAAACACAATTGTGAACAGGATTACACAACTTGGTAATGTTGTAAACAAAATTGTGAACAGGTTCACACAACTTGGTAACGTTGTAAACAAAATTGTGAACAGGATCACACAACTTGGTAATGTTATAAACACAATTGTGAACAGGATCACACAACTTGGTAATGTTATAAACACAATTGTGAACAGGATTACACAAATTGGTAATGTTATAAACACAATTGTGAACAGGATTACACAACTTGGTAATGTTATAAACACAATTGTGAACAGGATTACACAACTTGGTAATGTTATAAACACAATTGTGAACAGGATTACACAACTTGGTAATGTTATAAACACAATTGTGAACAGGATTACACAACTTGGTAATGTTATAAACACAATTGTGAACAGGATTACACAACTTGGTAATGTTATAAACACAATTGTGAACAGTATCACACAACTTGGTGACGCTGTAAACACAATTGTGAACAGGATTACACAACTTGGTAATGTTATAAACACAATTGTGAACAGGATTACACAACTTGGTAATGTTATAAACACAATTGTGAACAGGATTACACAACTTGGTAATGTTATAAACACAATTGTGAACAGGATTACACAACTTGGTAATGTTATAAACACAATTGTGAACAGGATTACACAACTTGGTAATGTTATAAACACAATTGTGAACAGGATTACACAACTTGGTAATGTTATAAACACAATTGTGAACAGGATTACACAACTTGGTAATGTTATAAACACAATTGTGAACAGGATTACACAACTTGATAATGTTATAAACACAATTGTGAACAGGATTACACAACTTGGTAATGTTATAAACACAATTGTGAACAGGATTACACAACTTGGTAATGTTATAAACACAATTGTGAACAGTATCACACAACTTGGTGACGCTGTAAACACAATTGTGAACAGGATTACACAACTTGGTAATGTTATAAACACAATTGTGAACAGGATTACACAACTTGGTAATGTTATAAACACAATTGTGAACAGGATTACACAACTTGGTAATGTTATAAACACAATTGTGAACAGGATTACACAACTTGGTAATGTTATAAACACAATTGTGAACAGGATTACACAACTTGGTAATGTTATAAACACAATTGTGAACAGGATTACACAACTTGGTAATGTTATAAAAACACAATTGTGAACAGGATTACACAACTTGGTAATGTTATAAACACAATTGTGAACAGGATTACACAACTTGGTAATGTTATAAACACAATTGTGAACAGGATTACACAACTTGGTAATGTTATAAACACAATTGTGAACAGGATTACACAACTTGGTAATGTTATAAACACAATTGTGAACAGGATTACACAACTTGGTAATGTTATAAACACAATTGTGAACAGGATTACACAACTTGGTAATGTTATAAACACAATTGTGAACAGGATTACACAACTTGGTAATGTTATAAACACAATTGTGAACAGGATTACACAACTTGGTAATGTTATAAACACAATTGTGAACAGGATTACACAACTTGGTAATGTTATAAACACAATTGTGAACAGGATTACACAACTTGGTAATGTTATAAACACAATTGTGAACAGGATTACACAAGTTGTGTAATCCTGTTCACAATTGTGAACAGGATTACACAACTTGGTAATGTTATAAACACAATTGTGAACAGGATTACACAACTTGGTAATGTTATAAACACAATTGTGAACAGGATTACACAACTTGGTAATGTTATAAACACAATTGTGAACAGGATTACACAACTTGGTAATGTTATAAACACAATTGTGAACAGGATTACACAACTTGGTAATGTTATAAACACAATTGTGAACAGGATCACTGAACATTTTTACTTATAGTGCATACTTAAAAATAAAGTGTGTAGCCTAACACGTGTTTTTTATCCAATCAATGTTGGACAGGATGTGACAAGTGAAAAAGAAACAAAAATAGTTCACCGTTCAAATACAAGCCTCTTCAAACTTTCGCATTTTATGTTTTATTATCTGGCCAGCAGACGAGCGCACGCGGAGAGAATGAATGCTAGTTGGTAGATTGAGCCAGATTACTCAGATGCGATGGTTATGTCGAGATTAATTCAATCCCTGATTTTCCCTTACTCTCATCTCATTGATCACTGTGAGTATTTTTGTTTAAATTTAGGACACAAATTGTTTGCAGTAAATTCACGTTTCCTCCTGTTTGGAGTTTTATGAAAGGCGCCAAGCTGGTCATAAGTCATTCGTTCGTACTCGTAGTCATGTATTGATACAACATCGCCATTTGACTTTTGACGACTGCTGTCTTTTGTATGCGAGAGTTGCAGAATTCAATTGAGGACATTCTATTTATTTATTGATTTATCAGTAAAAGAGGTAGTCACATAGCAGATACTGCCGGAGGTAAATGAAGTGTGAGAGACTTCACTATACTAGGTCCAGCTGCATCGAGAGGTGGAGTGATCAATTCCTTCATCGCTGTCTTTTCCTTCCTTAACTCAAGTGCAAAGTCAGGTACCTATTTACAGATGGGTAGACTGATGTGTTTCGATACAGTGAATCGAACCCGGCACCTTTGCCGCTACAGACTAGCGCTCTAACCATTCTACCAATCGGATGCTCGATTTATCAGTACTGAAGGTAATTTCTTTTAGCTTTTTCTATCCAAAATGAGTCCGATTGGCAGAGTGGTTAAAGCACTCGCCTCTTGCTGGAAAGGTTTCCAGTTTCTAGGTTTAAAACTTGGTAGCGTCACTCTCCCCACTACCCAGCTCTAAATTGGTACCCAACTCTGGTTTTTTTATTTTTTTTTAATGTAAAACTTTTGCCTCGTTTTGGCGAGGCGCGTCCCGTTCAACTTAGTCGGTTATATTAGGGCGCATTTCCAAATATAAAGACCCTTAGGTCTAGGATTATGTGCTACCCAACTCTGGTCTTGAGTTCCTGAAGACAAAAGTAGCAAGGCAGAGGATTGGTCACCCGACCTAATAAAACTGGGCATAGTATAGGGAAGTATCTAACACTTAACTCCACCTCGCTTAGCTGAACATCTGCTAGCGGACTATCTACCCTAAGAACGTGTTGAGCTCCAAGCCATGTACACCAGTTTGGTAATTACCAGACTTCATTATGCCTACACTTTACATGAAATACAAATTATTTGTTTCGTAAGAGACTTATAACGCTTCAGAATATTTTTCATTCACTACACAACGATTTTATATATACGGACTGTCTGCGACTTACGACGTTCGCGTCTTACGACTGCTCGTACATACGACGGCCATATCATTTAACCTTTTATAATTTCTACTTTGTATTATGTTACTGTATGTTATAATTGGTGCATTGTATTCCTTCATCATAAACTAAGAGTATAATTAGTTATAAAATATACCAACACAGACCAACACATTTTAGCATTCAGGCAAGCTGATAGTTAAACATATCCTTATGGTACAAGTAACATATAGTGATTTCCAGCTTTCCTCGGAACGGAACCCTAATGTAAGTCGATACAGTCTGCATATATTATGAGCTATTCTCTCATTAATACCAGTCCGACTCCAACTGCCGACTCCGATTACAGTTTGTACTAGTCATTTGGCTTACATTAGCACTCAGAGTCCGGATATTTTATCTTCCGACTCCACTAAAAAACAATCGACTCCCCTACGCCGACACCGACTTCACAGCCCTGATGAATACACGTGTTTACTGCTTATTATTAATAAAATTACCATAGGATAACATATTGCATCCATTTTGAAGACGTTTGAGATGAATATGACACAGTGATGACACTTGCTGACAACATTTTAAGACTTTCCTTGTTCTGGAATGACTAGAGTAAGAGAGAAGAAAACCAGAAAATCACAGAGAAGAGAACTGCAGACTGAGAGGGACGAGGAAAACATAGTAAGACCTTGAATGGATGGCACAATACAGTGGAACGTGGCATGAATTTGTTGAAGTTATGTATTCTTTTGGGAGATGAAGGGTAGTCTTGGCGATTCTGATGCCTGGGTAAAACGTAAAAACCGCCTGGGACAAAAAGAGTTAAGTAGATTTTAATGGTCGTTCATCATCATCATCATCATCATCATCATCATCATCAGCATCCTTCAGTTCAATAAGGAGCATAGGCCTTCAACAAACTTATGCCAGACCTTCCTGTCCCATGCCACGAATAAGAGGAAGAAAAATGCCATGCACATGCCCGATGTACTGAAAAGTCACTCCAGGTCTTTCTCTATCTTTCTCAGTCCTTTCATATCTGTCTCCAATCCTCTTCTCTGTTTATTCTTTGTTCTCCCTCTTCTTCTCTTGCCCGGTGGATTCCAGAACAAGGACTGCTTTGTAATACTATTAGCATGTTTCCTCAGTTTGTGTCCATGTTATTTGTTGACACTTTATTTTTGGTGTAACATTTCCACAGGATGGGGTAACCGGCTCTATGCCCACCCTCTTTAGTCGGTTTTTACGACGTGCATGGTTGGTTATAGAATGACCATTCTTTGCTCGTCTATTGCGCCCCGGTAACGTACGGGTGCTAATGGTAGTTATGAAGGTTTTAATGGTAGTTTCCTCCTTTATTGTAATTAATATACCAGTCCAGATCATGATCACTTCTTGATTATGTTGTTGTTCCGATCCCCAGGGATTCGAGTTATTCACTTTTTTACCCTTGCGGTAATTTGAGGATGTCGTTTTGGGCTTTCTTGCAACCTTAGAGAACTTCCCCAACTCAGCGGACGCAACTGGTGGAGGTCACACCAGACCCACTACTTGGCGTGTGTGCAATGCCACGAGAAGGATGATCCTCTATCCTGCAAGGGTTCATTGTAGAGGGGGAACTCTGTCGTCTCCCGAGCCGGTACAGCGGCGCACAAAGACGCCGTCCGAGCAGACACACGTAGCTCTGCCCTATTATTTGAACTAAGAGGGCCCGTCGCCGGGCGCACCACACACAGTCTTTTGGGACAGCGTTCGCCTGCTATCACACTTCCTTTTAATAACGATTATTTTTTGTATGTAAAATAGACCAGTTCAGTTAGTAATGTATAGCTGTTTTGTTGCTAACTATGAGTCGCCAAGAGGACATCCACACCATCATAGTGGGTGTAGTGAATTTCTAAATACAATATCTAAATTAATATATAACAATATAGGGCATAAAGGCAAAATAAGAAAGTATAAAAGAATTTTCTGCTAGAACTGTTGGTATCGCCTACGCCTTCAGATTATTAATTGCTAACGAATAGCCGAACAAAACGGTACCCAATTTTTCAAATTCGTCCTTGACATAATCACTTTTCTTAGTTCTAAGAAAATATGTGCCAAAAATGCATTGTGGAACGAGGAGGGGAAAGGATAGATGAAATGCTAATTCGTTTCGCATTGATTTTAAACTAAAAGCCAATACTAGCACAGGGGCAAGCCTTGCCTTAGGGGTTTCCCCAAAATACGAGGAAAAAGTTAGAACATGTAGACAACTCGTGTCACAAAAACAACCTTAGCTCTTATTTCAAAGGACGTAATTATCACGTAAATAGAGAAGACAGCACATGGAAAAGAATTGAACGTGTAGTAGACTAAAAATAAAAAACACTAACTTAGAAAAAAAAACTGTGTACTTCTGAACCAAGCCAACTAGTCCCATATAAATTGTATATTCGTGTACCTTAGGACTTGTTGACAAAGAATATGGTAATAGTTACGCAAATAGTCCATTAATTAACTAATTATAGCCATAATACTATAGTGGACCCGACCAGACTGTCAAGTAAAGATCATGCCTGCTTATAATTTTTTATGGCATGTTTTGAAAAAACGACTTTGGGTAAATGAGGTTAAAAGGTACGGGATATGTGATTGGGTGGATTTTGAAGGAAGGCGAAGTATGATTGGTTGACCTAAAACTAAAAATATATTTGCCTTGGAAACATATTGGGAGTTGTTATTTGAAACGATAGATTCAAAAATAAATGTAAACATGGTCCCATTGGACAAAGCAGTAGATACTGGTACGAAACGGGGACTGTTCACTGCCATTTCAAGTAAATTTTGTGTAAAGCAAGATCGATGAGAGCAGGCGGAGACATTTTCTAACATAGGAAAAGCCTGGACATAGGGCAGATCGAAAATGTGCCATATTCTATTGCCTAGTCATCGTTTACTTGTGTTATTTCCTTGCATCTGTGGTAAGATTGATTTTCTTAACATTTTATTTAAAATAAAATTTGAATGTGAAATACTAACTGTTGCGTGAGAAATTCTCGCAACATCGTTTTATTACAATATATATTTTATAACGCAAGGGCAACAACTGCTTGAAATTTATAGTCACTTTTCTCGGTAAGCAGTTGTCTCCTCGCGTTGGTATTGAATGCAGTTAAGTTTGCTATGCTAGGCCGTTTTCTCAGAAAAACGGTTGGCAACCTGTTGGGTTATCCTTTTAAGGTAATCATTCTTACGCTGGTTCGTAGTAAAGGTCCTTGCGTCTTAAGTTCTGAGCTGTGGTCATTTTGCGCTGGACTGCGCATGACTGGTCTTGCTTCTTGGTCGATCGATTTCCGCCCACCAGTCAGTGAGCGATTTTGAATAGCTAGGACGATGCCCCGCTGAGAGGGGATCTCCGCTATTTTTTGTTCTGTCAGGAATGTGAAGTCCTCTTAATGGATATTTCGTTTATTCGAGATAATACCTCTAGTGTATTTCCACATGCCGGGAGGCATAATATTTCTGTGTATTTCCTGAAGGCAAGGTAAATTAACTTTTCATTAACTCTATCGATTTTTTGGTCGTGAGCGACGTTTGATTCATAGCCTGTCTTCGAAAGTCGTCGTCACGAGATGTTTTCCCAGCTCACGTGTTGCTGTATTGTATCGCATCGGTTGATGCATGTCCCAAGGACTATTACTTGCTACTTTGTTACATGAACTAGGTTTGAAAACCTTTGTTATCTAGAGGATATTTTTGAGGACATTATTTATACTTCGGCAGACGTGCCTGTCTTGCTGAAGTCAGATTAAGGAGAGTGAACTGATCTCATACATCTGGTTATCTTCTGGCTAAGATAGAAAGGGATGGAGAATTTTCCCGACTACATTACAGCCTTATAATGTATTGACATGCCTGTGAATCACCTTTATTATGATGCTGTCTACCGTCCATTGCTATACTGACATTGTTGCTGTGATAATGACTGTCTGATGTACCTACATATTCGCGTATACATTTTGTCACTGTGGCGTCCACAATAAATGATACAGAAAAACGTCACTAGCTGTTACAAGCATCATTGACTTTATACGTCGTGAGTTAACTGACGTCTTTGTATGGATTGCCCTGTTTTTGTATGATCATTGTTTGACTGTACATCATCTACACACTTCACAAAACCAGACCACGGGCACCATCACTCACCTCATGGTGCACGCGTCATTTGGCGGCCAATTACTCAATCATAATATAAATTGGGCGTCATCACTAACATACGACTGTAAGTAAGTGAGTCTATGGCAGACTCAAAACAGAGTCTAGAGATTGATCCAGCATATGAAAGACTATCAGAGAGGTGTAGACCAACTAAATTATATAGGATTATCATCAGGAGCATAATACCTATCCTACTGTATGGACAACAGATTATTGCTGGAATTGCAGAGGCGTTGTAACTATTAGGGGAGAGGAATACTGGTATACCTGGTCACATCAAAAGAAACTGGTAAAAGGGATTGTCGTAAAGAGCTGATCTTACATGTTTGTTTGTAATGTGCCTGTACTGGTTGTTGACTATTATTCTAGGCTGTTGATTACGAAGGAGGCATATCCTTCTGATTTCAGAAGGTTTTGGTTGCTGTCAATAACTGGTGCCAGACTACAGTGGGCCGATATATTCATGCCACAGTCTTGCCTTTTTCGGAGACAACTGTAAACCACCATCATTCTTGAAGAAGTGGGAGCTGAAGGTTGTCGTTCAGCGAAGTGCAGGAAGATTCCTACATCATATTACAAAGATAGGTGCATGTTTCGGCACCTGATCGCTCAACTAACATTATATTAAAATAAGAGACTGGGAATAGTGATATAAACATTCCATCAGTGTCCACAAAAACTTACAAACAACATGCAGAGATGATGATAATAAACAATCAACCAGTGTATACTAGAAGTCACCTCAGTTAAACAATACAACTACACCCTTATATAATAATATGTGTATTATGGTCAGAAGACCCATTGTGTAAATTGATTGATGTAATTAATTTATATGATTTCACTTTTGATTGTCAGTCCTGATTCCAAATAAATCAGATTCAGGACAATAAATTGAAAAACATTAACTTTCAACCACTGACTTACTAAAGATAGTCTTTTAAAGTGTAGTTCGTATGTGATTGTCGTGGTACTGTTGTGTTGTATTAGATAATAAAATAATTTGTGTAATTGTTTATATGTTCAGTTGGTTAATGTAGCCTTACACTAACATTTCATAACCCTAGACACCAAACGTTGTCATCTTACGTTCTATCTAGAATAAGTCTGAATGAGATCATAGTGGTGGTAGTAGAAAGGTGCCCTGGAAATTTACTCTAATATTTATTATATTCAGGGACCTTCACAGCTGACCTCATTCAGTACACTACGATTTCTTAACAACAAACTGTATTAACATCAAACACACCACATATATTGGGGTCTCGCTCCTGGGGATTGAACTTTTCATAACACCAGCTATATTGGGTAGTTTGCTTCTGGGATTTTAAATTCTTAAAATATTATCAATTATATTAGGAATCTCAGATAGTATAAAACTAAAAGCATTCCTTTTTGGAGAAATTAAATAGTGGTTGAGCTATCAGTGCCTGTGGTTGTTCTTAGTTATAATTAGAAATTGTTAGTTATAATTAGAAATTTGTCTAGTTAGAAATTTTAAAGGTTTGCCTAGTACAAAATGGCTGATCTGGCAAAGTTGCGATCTGCTGCTGTGCAGGCTGCTAAAGAAATGGGAATGGAGGGGCAAATTATGATTGCTTATGTCACAACTGAATGTGACAAATTTATTGAGCGTGAAGAAAGAAAATTTGAAGCAGAAAGAAAGTTAGAGGCTGAAAAAGAAATTAATAGGCTACAGATTGAGGCGGAAGCAAAAAAGTTAGAGGCAGATAAAGAAATTAAGAGCCTGCAGATTGAGGCTGACAAGGAGGCTAGGGCATTGGAGGCAGAAGAAAAGAGATTAGCTACAGAAAGAGAAGTAGAGGAAAAGAAACAGGCTGCAGACAGAGAAGGTGAGGAAAGAAGACAGGCTGCAGAAAGGGAAGCAGAAAAGGAGGAGAAGAGATTACAAAGGGAACATGAGTTACGACTAAGGGAGTTTGAGTTTCAAAACCATGCTCCTGAAAATGGTGCCAGTCCCTTTACCTCAGATGCTACTGGTAGTCAGGGAGCCTCAACCTCAGCTATGAGTTTTCATTTAGACCATTTTGTTGAGAAAGACGATGACATAGAAAGTTACCTAAATAGATATGAACTTTTAGCTACCACGTATGGTTTAGAGAGAGAAAGGTGGAGCCTAAAGTTATCACAAGGGCTTCGTGGTACAGCTTATGAAGTTTTTGCCAAGATGAGCAGGGATGATCAGGACAATTATGACATGCTAAAGCAGGCTCTTTTGTTAAGATATGAAAAGAATGGGGAATTTTATAGAAAAAAATTTAGGAATGCCAAACTACTGTCGGGTGAGACTTATCACCAGTTCTCTGCACGGTTAGAGACCTACTTGGAGAAATGGACTGCTCTGGGGAAAACCCAATATCTTAAGGAAATGATCCTTATTGAGCAGCTAAGAGAGTCCATGGCTCCAGACCTGAGAAAGTTTCTCATGGAACAAGGTGCAGAGAGGCTGGGTGAGTTAATCAATGTCGCTGAGAGGTATCAGGCAGCCCAAGCAGAGGTAGTTGGAAACAAAAAGAAACAGGTAGACAATTTTAAGGCACCTCAAAACTTTAATAAGTTTGACCATAGAGACCAGAACAAAGGTAAGCACCAGTTTGATAGGCCATGCAATGACTATAATAATAAAACCTCACAATTCAATGAAAGGAAATATAATAACAGAAAACCCTTTAACCAAGGAAAGAAGTATTGTAAACATTGTCGGATGGACAACCATAACACTGAAAATTGTAGAAAGAAAACTCCTACTTTTGCTGCAATGAAAATGGGGAGAAAGGGAGTAAAGGTCAACCTTACTGAACAACAGGAACCTTACCACCCCCAGTGTGTGAAGATGTAACATGCAATGGTGTCACCATAAGGTGTTTGTATGATACTGGATTAGATTATGATTCAGTTGTGAGTTCTCACCTGGTTCAGGCAGATCAATACACCACAGAAACAGTGGAGATTCAAACTGCAACCAAGGACGTAGCGACCATGACACTTCCCGTCGCCAGGATAAATGTGAAAACGCGATATGTGGAAGGAATCATAAAAGCAGCAGTGATAAATGAACCAATCTACCCTCTGATATTGGGGTGTAGATATGTCTTCTTGGGGAATCCCAAGAGACCTGTGATCATGGCGACAGTGCAGACCAGATCACAGTCTACAAAGGAGGAGGATAATCCGATAAATACCCATCCAGATGAGATGAGGAAGGCACAGGCGGAGGATAAGACCCTCAAGCCTTGTTTTAAGAAATTGCCCAAATGTCATACACCTCCAGGCAAGGGAGATTTCTATATGAAGAACAAATTGATATATAGGAAGGCTGAAAATAGATCCAATGGTCACGGACAGCTGGTCCTTCCAATTTCATATAGGACTAAAGTGTTGGAACTAGGGCATGCGATTCCCTTCAGTGGTCACATGGGGATCAGCGCAACAGGACAGCGTATAGCTTGTCATTATTTCTGGCCAGGAATAACTGAAGACATAAAGAGATATGTAAAATCCTGTCCAGAGTGCCAACGGGTAGCTCAAAAGCATTGGACTGCTCCAGTAACTCTAGGGGAAATGCCCATAGTGGGAACCCCCTTTGAAAGAGTTGCCGTGGACATTGTGGGACCTCTCACTCGGACCAAGAGGAGGAACAGTTACATTCTGACTCTGGTGGACACTTGTTCTATGTGGGGAGAGGCGGTAGCCCTGTCATCAATTGATTCGAAGCATGTGGCAGAGGCATTACTCACAATCTTCACCAGGTTAGGCTTTCCCAACCAAATCTTGACTGATAATGGCTCTCAGTTCAAGGGGAAACTAACAGAAGAAGTATTCAGAATCTTTCAAGCCAAACACTTTCATTGTAGCCCATATCATCCTCAAGGAAATGGCCAAGTAGAAAGATTTAACGGGACTCTCATGTCGATCCTGAGGAAGTTGGCACATGAAAAACCAGATACATGGGATCAGTACCTTCCCGCCGCCTTGTTTGCCTACCGGGAGGTACCCCATAGTTCAACCGGTATGGCCCCGGCAACATTGTTATTTGGAAGGTCAATAAAAGGTCCCTTGGAAGCCTTGTTAAGGACCTGGACCGATGAAAAGGCAGAAGAAAATATTACCTCATCATATCAATATGTGAACGAACTAACCACTTGTCTTAAAACTGGCTGGAAACTTGCCAATGAAAATTTGAGACAAGCCAGGAAAAAGCATGCTGCCTATTACGATAAAAAAGCGAAGGATCGAGAATTATCTGTGGGAGAGAATGTGCTCCTTCTACTGCCCGGCAGCCAGAATAAATTGCAAATTGGATGGCAAGGTCCATATACAGTTCTAGAGAAGGTGTCTAGAACAAATTATAAGACAGATAAGAAAGGGAAAGAGAAAATCTATCATGTGAATCTCCTGAAGAAATATCTGGACAGAGAAAACCAGGAAGAGACACACCTACTGACCTTGTCTGTTGCAATGGAGATGAAAAAGGAACCACTCACTTCTCATGAATATTCTTTACATCCCTGTGAAACTGCCGCACAGGTAAAAATCAGCACACACTTAACGGAAATTCAGAGGGAGAGGGTTCAACAGGTTCTGAATAATCATACAGATGTGTTAACGGACCGTCCGGGGCATACAAATTTATTGGAGTATGATATGAAACTCATAGACCCAACACCAATCTGTATGAAAGTCTATTCAATTCCGTTCGCTAAGGAAAAAGCTTTAAGGGAGGAGATAGATTATCTGTTGAGAGAAGGGATTATCTCGCACAGTGAATCTCCCTACAGTTCCAGTGTGGTTCTGTTAAGAAAACCCTCTGGAAAACACAGGCTGTGTATAGATTACAGGAAACTGAATGCTGTCACAGAAGGTCAGGTGGATCCATTACCTGATACAAATCAACTGTTTGCCAGGCTGAATAGAGCTAAATATTTCTCTAAAGTGGATCTGAGCAAAGGCTACTATCAGATTCCAGTAAAGCCGGAAGTCAAACCTTATTTAGCCTTTAGCACCTCGGAAGGACATTATGAATTTAATATGTTGCCATTCGGGCTGAAAAATGCACCGAGTGTGTTTTCGAGGATGATGAGAAAGTTACTGGATCCCCTGAAGAATCCATGTATCACCAACTTCATGGATGATATTCTCATAGCAACAGAAACATTTGAGGAACACATTAACTCTCTGAATATGTTGTTTGATCGATTGAGAGAGACCAATTTGACAGCTAGACCGAAGAAATGCTGTGTTGGATGTAAAGAGCTGGAATTCTTGGGCCACACAGTACATCAGGGAAACATGACCCCTGAACCCAAGAACCTGGAGAAGTTAAAAAAAAGCACCAAGACCACAAACAAAAAAGGATGTGCGATCTTTTGTCTCATTATGTGGTTTTTACCAAAAGTATATAAAAAACTTTAACTCCATATGTGCTCCATTGACTGATTTAACGCGCAAAGGAAATCCTGATAGAATTATTTGGACAGCGCAATGTGAATTAGCATACCAAGAATTGAAAGAAAAGCTCACAAGCAGGCCTATTTTGAAATTACCTGACTTAAGTCAAGAATTCATTCTGAGAACGGATGCGAGTAATATCGGTTTGGGTGCAGCTCTATTACAACGGTCAAATTCACTTGATGGGGAATTAACCCCAGTTGCTTATGCTAGCCGTAAGTTGAATACAGCAGAACAAAAATATTCAACAAGTGAAAAAGAATGTCTCGCTGTCATCTGGGGTATAAAAAAGTTCCAGATTTATCTCTATGGACAATCATTTAGGATCCAGACAGATCATAAACCACTCGTGTGTCTGTCACAAGCAAGGCATGAAAATGCTAGGTTATGACGCTGGTCTTTGCTTTTACAGCCATTCCAGTTTACCATAGAGTACATTCCCGGAAAAACTAATGTGGGAGCTGACTTTTTAAGCAGACATCCATACGACGAACATCAGAGTAGTCATCAGGCATAGATAGTAAATTCATCTATGTGTATTTAGAAATAGGAACTGACATATGATCGTCTGTTCAAAAGGGGGGACATGTGTAGTGAATTTCTAAATACAATATCTAAATTAATATATAACAATATAGGGCATAAAGGCAAAATAAGAAAGTATAAAAGAATTTTCTGCTAGAACTGTTGGTATCGCCTACGCCTTCAGATTATTAATTGCTAACGAATAGCCGAACAAAACGGTACCCAATTTTTCAAATTCGTCCTTGACATAATCACTTTTCCTAGTTCTAAGAAAATATGTGCCTAAAATGCATTGTGGAACGAGGAGGGGAAAGGATAGATGAAATGCTAATTCGTTTCGCATTGATTTTAAACTAAAAGCCAATACTAGCACAGGGGCAAGCCTTGCCTTAGGGGTTTCCCCAAAATACGAGGAAAAAGTTAGAACATGTAGACAACTCGTGTCACAAAAACAACCTTAGCTCTTATTTCAAAGGACGAAATTATCACGTAAATAGAGAAGACAGCACATGGAAAAGAATTGAACGTGTAGTAGACTAAAAAAAAAACATAGAAAAAAAACAACTGTGTACTTCTGAACCAAGCCAACTAGTCCCATATAAATTGTATATTCGTGTACCTTAGGACTTGTTGACAAAGAATATGGTAATAGTTACGCAAATAGTCCATTAATTAACTAATTATAGCCATAATACTATAGTGGACCCGACCAGACTGTCAAGTAAAGATCATGCCTGCTTATAATTTTTTATGGCATGTTTTGAAAAAAACGACTTTGGGTAAATGAGGTTAAAAGGTACGGGATATGTGATTGGGTGGATTTTGAAGGAAGGCGAAGTATGATTGGTTGACCTAAAACTAAAAATATATTTGCCTTGGAAACATATTGGGAGTTGTTATTTGAAACGATAGATTCAAAAATAAATGTAAACATGGTCCCATTGGACAAAGCAGTAGATACTGGTACGAAACGGGGACTGTTCACTGCCATTTCAAGTAAATTTTGTGTAAAGCAAGATCGATGAGAGCAGGCGGAGACATTTTCTAACATAGGAAAAGCCTGGACATAGGGCAGATCGAAAATGTGCCATATTCTATTGCCTAGTCATCGTTTACTTGTGTTATTTCCTTGCATCTGTGGTAAGATTGATTTTCTTAACATTTTATTTAAAATAAAATTTGAATGTGAAATACTAACATACGACTGTAAGTAAGTGAGTCTATGGCAGACTCAAAACAGAGTCTAGAGATTGATCCAGCATATGAAAGACTATCAGAGAGGTGTAGACCAACTAAATTATATAGGATTATCATCAGGAGCATAATACCTATCCTATTGTATGGACAACAGATTATTGCTGGAATTGCAGAGGCGTTGTAACTATTAGGGGAGAGGAATACTGGTATACCTGGTCACATCAAAAGAAACGGGTGAAAGGGATTGTCGTAAAGAGCTGATCTTACATGTTTGTTTGTAATGTGCCTGTACTGGTTGTTGACTATTATTGTAGGCTGTTGATTACGAAGGAGGCATATCCTTCTGATTTCAGAGGGTTTTGGTTGCTGTCAATAACTGGTGCCAGACTGCAGTGGGTCGATATATTCATGCCACAGTCTTGCCTTTTTTGGAGACAACTGTAAACCACCATCATTCTTGAAGAAGTGGGAGCTGAAGGTTGTCGTTCAGCGAAGTGCAGGAAGATTCCTACATCATATTACAAAGATAGGTGCATGTTTCGGCACCTGATCGCTCAACTAACATTATATTAAAATAAGAGACTGGGAATAGTGATATAAACATTCCATCAGTGTCCACAAAAACTTACAAACAACATGCAGAGATGATGATAATAAACAATCAACCAGTGTATACTAGAAGTCACCTCAGTTAAACAATACAACTACACCCTTATATAATAATATGTGTATTATGGTCAGAAGACCCATTGTGTAAATTGATTGATGTAATTAATTTATATGATTTCTTCTTCTTCTTCTTCTTCTTCTTTCGTCCTGAAAAGGACGGTGGTTGCGTTGTGTCTGTTTGCGCCTAAGCTGTGATATCTGCACCTTTCGGTCGACACATCCGACTTCTGCACGGCATTTTTTAAGGACCGGGTTTGCCTTCCCATTTCGATCCATGCTCGCTCAGCCAGCCTGCACTGCTGCAGACTGTTTCCAGGACCACCACGTGGAGGTGGAGCACGGTCTTGACCAGCTCTGGTTCGCTGGTCCTGACGCAGGCAGTCAAGCTATGAGTCGCTGACTGCATTCACTATTGTTGCATCTTGGGGTCCCATTTATATGATTTCACTTTTGATTGTCAGTCCTGATTCCAAATAAATCAGATTCAGGACAATAAATTGAAAAACATTAACTTTCAACCACTGACTTACTAAAGATAGTCTTTTAAAGTGTAGTTCGTATGTGATTGTCGTGGTACTGTTGTGTTGTATTAGATAATAAAATAATTTGTGTAATTGTTTATATGTTCAGTTGGTTAATGTAGCCTTGCACTAACATTTCATAACCCTAGACACCAAACGTAGTCATCTTACATTCTATCTAGAATAAGTCTGAATGAGATCATAGTGGTGGTAGTAGAAAGGTGCCCTGGAAATTTACTCTAATATTTATTATATTCAGGGACCTTCACAGCTGACCTCATTCAGTACACTAAGATTTCTTAACAACAAACTGTATTAACATCAAACACACCACAGTGGGTAATCGTTGGAATAGGATTGGTCACATCCTCAGAAGAGCCCCTGACAACATCACCAGAACTGCTATGCTGTAAACTCCAGAAGGAAAGCGAAAGCGATGCCGGCCAAAAATTACTTGACAGAGAACTGTGGAGGCAGAAATGCAAAGCATGACCCAAAGCAGAAGTACCACTCGAAGGATGACTGCCGACCGAGCAAAGTGGAGACAGTATGTTGCTGCCCTACAGGCCGCCACCTGGCGTGATGGTCACTTATTGCTTTGTCAGTCAGCAGTCAAGGACAAAGGAAGAAGAGGAAGAAGAATCCCATGCACTTGCCCGATGTACTGAAAAGTCACTGTGTATTTTAAAATTGTTATTTGTTCACTTGTATCTTTTGGATATACACGAAACAAATTTCAAAACACGGAACAATGACTTCTAGTGGGCTAATACGTTTTATAAGTTTTATTTTTTGTTTATTTCCAGAAACAAAACAAAATAAAATAACACCTGAAATGGTTAATGAAGTAAGTAATAAGAATATATTTAAAGAGGCCATTGCGCAAAGGAAGCTTATTCCTCAGATTAGAAAGATGCAATCAACTTTTTTTTTTGCACGTTATGAGAAGAAGGAAGCAAGAGTATATTCTCACAATAGGAAAGATAGAAGGAAAACTAGATAAAGAACGACAAAGAGAGAAGATTCTGAATTGTTTGACATTATGTCACGGAAAGAAGTCAAATATAATTGATCAAAAGTACTGTAGACATGAAGCTGTGGAGAGACAATATCACCTAGGCCACATAGCATTGGTACATGAGGAAGAAGAAAGTGACGTTACAAGATGCAACAACAACGTGATGAACAAGCCTGGGCTATAACGTCATTGTGACATAGAATTTTACGTCATACAATACGTTTTTTGTGTCTTTATTGTGATGCTTGTTTCTTACAAATCACTTGGATACAAGTGAGTAGATAACAGTGTAACAATATGACGTGACTTCTCAATCATCCTGTAGTTTCTGGGGATCTCTAGGCAGACAATGAAAGTCTAAGACTACTGCACCCTCAGGCATGTCGTAACAGGCGACTGATATGACGCGGTGCATGGGACTGACAGTTTCATTATGTAAAACAAATAGCTGCATAATCACCGCTGTAAGAGCACACTGAGGCGTTAGCGCAAGCGTCCTGCAAGAAGACGAGCTGTTGTAGAGGATTCGTGCTCCACAGGGTGCGAGACAGGAAATCATGATTAGGAGACGGTCTACCAACAGCAGGTAATGCCTACCAATAGCAAGTAATGCCTACCAAAAGTAGGTAATGCTTACCAACAGCAGGTAATGCCTAGAAACAGCAGGTAATGCCTACCAACAGCAGGTAATGCCTACCAACAGCAGGTAATGCCTACCAATAACAAGTAATGCCTACCAATAGCAAGTAATGCCTGCCAACAGTAGGTAATACCTACCAATAGCAGAAATTGACTACCCTGTTATGAACATCCGTACCATTTTGTTTGTCATTTTTGTGCTCTCCATGTTTCTTGTTGTTCTTCTTCTTCTTCTTCTTTGTACACTTTTAGATATCAACTTGAATATGTTTAAAGAAAGCAGTGGTCTGTCAGAGGTTGTTGGTATTTCCACAGAATGTGTCCAGGAATGTTACTGGTGACGGCCATATGCGATTTCTCTGTTCCTCATATGTAGCAGATGTCCAGCAGTCATGTTATCAGTGCCACAGTTAAACTCATCAGTAGTTCCTATCTTCAACTTGTTGAATAGATGATATCTCAAAATGTTGTGGCCTGTGCAAAGTCTGAAGATTACCACTTGTTCACTTCTGTTGATCTGGTAATACACATCGTCATGTTTCAGAAACATACAATTGCACCGACCTGACATTTCATTCATTCATCCATTCAGTGTGATGCCGCACTGTAATTCTGTCCTTCAACCGGCCCGATTCTGTCGTCTATTTTTGTATTTCCGGGCCGATCCTGTTCTTTTATTGTGTATTTTCATCATCTTTTTCTTCTCATTTGAATATATATCGTGTTTGGTATTTTTGAGGAGGTAAATTAAATGGGGTCGTTTTATGATGGTAGGTTTATTTTACATTCGGCCAGTTTTTTTCTCTTATAGATTTTTTCACGATCACGGAGATTTCGTTGTTTACGAAATAATTGCCATTTCCGGCACGCGGTATGACGAGTCCGGAAGCATGCGGCCGTCAGGTAACGTGACGCAATTTTAAGCCACGCGGGTTTCGCGATGATGCGTAGTAGTGGTTCCCTTGGTGTATAAATTGCCAGTTAGACGGGGCAGCGTTCTCTAGAGTAAGAAATAATTGCCTGCCGTCTACTTCGCATTATTGTCTCCATTGCGGGGAAAAACAGCGATAATTGGTATGTAGAATTTTATTAATCGTTTTACTTATTAGTGGGTCTTTTAGAATTTCGCCCGTAGTTAATTTCTTCGGGGACATTAAAACTTAAAGTTTTAAACGCCAGCGCCATCCATTACTTTCTTTGTAGAACGATGTAAATGTAAAAAAGTGTGTATAATTCTTTCTGGGATTTTGGCAGTAGATAGGAGTATGTGAAGTTGTGAGAAACACGTGTGCCCATATTTGTAGAATGTTATGTAAAACCACCATTTATTTCTGTGTATTTACTAATGTAATTTTATGGGGAAATCCCTGGTGTGTTCGTTAATTTTACTGAGCCTTAAATGTGAGAAATATTGTCGGAGGGTTCAGATTTACGTTGTAAGTGAATTATACTGCTTAGGGGAGGAAACTATTCCTATAGCGAGATTTAATTTAATTTTGAGGCTTAAGTAGGAAACCTCATGTGTAAATGTTAAAAAGGAGACCCCGGAATTTCGGACAAAAGAAGTTTCCGAGTTGAAAATGTTGACACGTGGGTAGCCACGCGTCACAAATAGATAAGAGGCAGACAGGTCGGGAGGTTCTGTTTACTTACCTGGCAGATTATAGATGAGAGAGAGAGAGGGGGAAGGAGTGAGAATGAATAGACACGTGAGTAGGAATATTT
The DNA here is from genome assembly GCA_024509875.1 of Oreohelix idahoensis. Taxonomy (NCBI): domain Eukaryota; kingdom Metazoa; phylum Mollusca; class Gastropoda; order Stylommatophora; family Oreohelicidae; genus Oreohelix; species Oreohelix idahoensis. The sequence continues at coordinate 142,760 of JAMPIV010005140.1, read as the reverse complement.
TATGTATCGTTTTTTTCAGAACGAGAGAAGGGGAGGAGGAGAGAGATTTAAGTGCCATGTGGGTAATATTATTTTTTTGTATTGTTGTACATGACGAGTGAAGTACTGAGTAAGGGAGTTATAAAGATTAATGGGTTAGAGATGCGTTATGTTGGAGTTGTTATACATTAGACGCATTTCCTTTTAATTTCAGCGGGTGACGGCAGAATAATGGGGGAGCGTAAATTTGCCCATGTGCAAAATTACCCACGGCAACAAGACATATCTTAAGGGGTCAGAGGACTCGAGTTATCGTCAGAATCACAACGAAAATAACCTACGGTCTCTTGCAGTAAAGTGCCCATGCTTTAGCGGGAACGAGGTTTATTTATCGTACAGCCATAGCTTATCGCTATTATAGTCTCCAGCAACGGCAAGTGGCCCGGGAGATTGGTGTAATCTTAAACAGCCAGAAATCACGGCTGTGGTTTTCCTCTAGAGCCGGAGCGGGTGAAAGGGGAACGTATAGAAGCCAGTCAGCAGCAGAGTAGTTCCTACAGTTTATCAAGCACCTCAGGCTTGATACCTGAACAGCATCGTCATCACCGAATTCAGGAACAGGTGACAGGGTTACCATACCTAGGTCCTGAAAGTAACGAGAGAAGAGCTTAACGGAGACGCCGCATCATCAGTCGTCGAGTGTTAGAGAGACACTGAGACCAAGAGAGAGAGAGAGATAGAGAGAGAGAGGAGGGAGAAAATAGACAGGACCAGTAGGGTCTGTTCAGTGTCCACTCGAAGGATAGACACTGAGCCTTTGGGGTACTCCAAGTCTATTATTTTAGCATCGCCAGTGGTGTTAGTTAGCGGCGCATATCGCCTACCTAGATGGAAGCTGTGTAGATGTTTTCGTTGAGGAAGAGTCAACCGGACTGAGACAGTAGAATCTTATTTGTATTAGAGAGTGGAGGCTAAAGTGGACAGCCCCCACTATAGTAGAGTTATTTAATCACTAATCATTTTATTGTTCCTCAGCAGGGTGACAGAAAGAGTGAATGTGATTTGGGTTTTTTTTTCCTAGTGTCTATCTAATCTAATTGGTACATTGTTTTCAGGCCGTGCAACAGTGCACGCTATCGACTGACTTGATGACGTATGATGCCATTTTATGTTTTTCTTGTATGTAAATAAATATATACATATATTATTTACTGGATCAGCTTCTATTCTATACTATACCTACATGTGGTCTGTATAATGGTGTCTGTGGTCGTTTTTATACACCTTATCTCCTTGTATTTAAAGGAAGTCAGAGGAGGGTGAGATTATAGCCAGTTTGAAATCACGAAGCGGCAAGGGCGAGTCAAAACCTGGGTCTATCCCTTGAGCCAATAGTCTCATCTGTCCACAGGCATGTCATTTTCCATCTAAATTCTATCTTCTCAGACTTTCTCATACTAAGGTCTTGTTTTCATTCAGGCAAACTCTAAAAACTTAAAACCACTTCGTGACAAGTGGGCGGCAATCGTCCGGTTGATCATTCTGTGGAGATCAATTCTGTGATCTAGATTCATAGAGTGTCTCTAGGAAGTTTTCTGAGAATAGAGTTTCTTTAAATATCCCTTAGACTTGAGCTATTAGAACTGATCCAGTTATAGGTTTTTCTACAGGGTGTAGTCTAGTAGATTTCTGGTGGTATTTTTGATTTATATGACTAAGAGGTAATTGATGGCATACCGACATATTTTTCTTTAACAGGAAGGTAATTTAGTTTTGGTAGCTTCTTAACGAAATTTGTTAGGTTATTATTCAGACTTGGTGCTAGTCTGAGGTCGGGTTTTTGGGACAGCGGTTATAGAGGGCGTATTTCCTATTACGTAACAGGTTGTTCCTTCTCTTTTCCTTTTCTGTCAATTCTCTGTAGTTGTGAACTTACAGCAGTTTACCGGTAAGATGGCTAAATTGGTCAAGCTACTTACTGCATGGAAGGACGCAGCTAAAAGCATGGGGATGGATAAGGCCGAGACTAGGGCGTACATTATGAGGGAACAGGACCGGCAGACGGAGAGAGAGAAAAGGGAAGCGGAGAAAGAAGAGAAGGCCCGACAGGCAGAGGAGAGAAAGGCAGAGAGGGAAGCGCAGGAAAGGGCAGCAGCCGCAGAAGCAGCGAAAGAAGAGAGGGCAGCCGCCGCAGAGGCAGCAGAAAGGGAAGCAATGGAGAGGCAAGCAGAAAGGGAAGCACAGGAGAGGGAGAAGGCAGCAGAAAGACAGCACGAACTTGCCCTGCGTTCTCTGGAACTGCAGTACCGATCTTCGGAAGGCAGTTCAGCTAATGGAGATTCTCCGGGAGCAGGAGCAGCATACCCCTCAGGAAACGGAGGGCCCCGGATGGCAGCCATGAGCTTCCCATTTGACTCGTTCCCTAACGGGAATGAAAAGATTGACGTGTTCTTGGAGAAATTTCAAAGAATGGCAAAGGCATACGGGTTGGAAGAGAGTCTTTGGTGTCTGAAATTATCACAATCGCTCAAAGGTCATGCGTATGAAGTTTACAACAAGCTGCTCATAGATGATCAGAACAACTTTGTGGCACTGCGAAACGCTTTGCTGCAAAGGTTTCAGTGGACACCCCGCAAATGCCAAACCATGTTCAGGGAGAGCAGGCCGGAGAAGGGAGAGAGTTTTGCTCAGTTTGCAGAGCGGGTGAGAAATTACTTAACCCGGTGGAGGGAACTATCAGGACTGGCAAAAACTTTTGAAGGGTTGGAGGAGTTAGTTCTGTGTGAACAGGTAAAAGCAAACATGTCCCCCGACTTGAGGCGGTATCTGGCAGAGCAGGGGGCCCAGCAACTCGATCAGATTATTCTGTTTGCAGAAAGGTTCCAGACAGCACAGGCCGAAGTACTGGGCCAGAAAAGAAAACACCCAGACCTGCCAGCCCCAGACCAAGGAGCTTCATCATCGCAGTCGGCTACTTCACCAGCTCATCAGCAACCAGGACATTCTCGCAAGGAGCCTCATTCTGGTTTTAACTTGCGCCCCCAGCAGCATAACAGAGCACAGCCAACCACCTCTCAGGAACCCGCTAGGAACAAGGGGGATAATGAGAGGTATTGTCGAAATTGTCGAACCACCTCCCACTGGACATTCCGGTGCATGAACAAACCACCAGCTCATCATGCAGCTTGTTTAAGGCCGGTGAGAGTGACCAAAGGGAATAAGTGGGAACCAGTCAAGGCAGAGAATTTGTTCTCTAACAGTGGACGGGCTGTAGTGAACGGAACGACAACTACTTGTTTGTTTGACAGCGGGCTCACCTACCCCAGTATCATCGCTCGTCATTTGTTGAAACCAGGGCAGTGGACCGGAGAGATAGTTGAGATTGGTGGCATTTTGAGAAGAGGTATCTCACAGCGTCTGCCCGTAGCCAATATTGAGGTGAAATGCAAGTTTGTGTCTGGCACAATCAAGGCAGCTGTAATGGCACAGCCAGCACATGATTTCATCCTGGGAAGCCCATACTTAGTTTTGGGGAACCCAACCACACCGATCCTTGCTACTGCAAGGTGGCCTACTGCAGGCCAGCAAAGTGAAAGGGGAAAGCCCCCAAATTCACGGAGCCCCACGGGAGCTCAAACATCCTTGTCTTGCGATGAGGAGGAGAGACGCCTCTAAAGACAGTGGAATGTTATTTACAGAGGCGTATTCGCCTGTCAGCCCTGTTCAGCCTAATCGCCAAACAGTGGTGACGCCTCTGATTTCGGAAGTACCTTCTTTTTCGTCGGGAATTAGGCCCCCGATGGTATTAAATCCCTCAAGGGAGGGAAATACTGACAAGAAGGAACATGTGCACGGTTCTTCAGTCAACCGCAAACAGTTACGTCCTGTTACGGCGATGTCTGGCAAAGCCAGTCAGACTGTTTCAAAACACTGGGAGGCCGCACCATTTGGTAATAATTATTTACCACGCGCCGCCAGGAAAATTCGTGGGCGAAGGAAACGCATGAGAGGGAGGAGGAAGGGCGACCTGTAATGTTGCAGTCGACAGGAGAAAATCCCCTGGCGTGACCCTCACGATCCAGTGCTTGCAAAGATTCTCAAGGATATGGAGAGGGGCCTGTATGATAATGCTAATTATGACAGTGATTAGATCAGGATGTAGATCTAGATACGGACAAGTATGAATTCCAGAGATTTCAGTGATTTAGCACGGATTCCCGCACTTGAAAGGGGGGACTTATGTGATGCCGCATTGTAATTCTGTCCTTCAACCGGCCCGATTCTGTCGTCTATTTTTGTATTTCCGGGCCGATCCTGTTCTTTTATTGTGTATTTTCATAATTTTTTTCTTCTCATTTGAATATATATCGTGTTTGGTATTTTTGAGGAGGTAAATTAAATGGGGTCGTTTTATGATGGTAGGTTTATTTTACATTCGGCCAGTTTTTTTCTCTTATAGATTTTTTCACGATCACGGAGATTTCGTTGTTTACGAAATAATCGCCATTTCCGGCACGCGGTATGACGAGTCCGGAAGCACGCGGCCGTCAGGTAACGTGACGCAATTTTAAGCCACGCGGGTTTCGCGATGATGCGTAGTAGTGGTTCCCTTGGTGTATAAATAGCCAGTTAGACGGGGCAGCGTTCTCTAGAGTAAGAAATAATTGCCTGCCGTCTACTTCGCATTATTGTCTCCATTTCGGGGAAAAACAGCGATAATTGGTATGTTGAATTTTATTAATCGTTTTACTTATTAGTGGGTCTTTTAGAATTTCGCCCATAGTTAATTTCTTCGGGGACATTAAAACTTAAAGTTTTAAACGCCAGCGCCATCCATTACTTTCTTTGTAGAACGATGTAAATGTAAAAAAGTGTGTATAATTCTTTCTGGGATTTTTTCAGTAGATAGGGAGTTATAAAGATTAATGGGTTAGAGATGCGTTATGTTGGAGTTGTTATACATTAGACGCATTTCCTTTTAATTTCAGCGGGTGACGGCAGAATAGTGGGAGAGCGTAAATTTGCCCATGTGCAAAATTACCCACGGCAACAAGACATATCTTAAGGGGTCAGAGGACTCGAGTTTTCGTCAGAAGCACAACGAAAATAACCTACGGTCTCTTGCAGTAATGTGCCCATGCTTTAGCGGGAACGAGGTTTATTTATCGTACAGCCATAGCTTATCGCTATTATAGTCTCCAGCAACGGCAAGTGGCCCGGGAGATTGGTGTAATCTTAAACAGCCAGAAATCACGGCTGTGGTTTTCCTCTAGAGCTGGAGCGGGTTGAAAGGGGAACGTATAGAAGCCAGTCAGCAGCAGAGTAGTTCCTACAGTTTATCAAGCACCTTAGGCTTGATACCTGAACATCATCGTCATCACCGAATTCAGGAACAGGTGACAGGGTTACCATACCTAGGTCCTGAAAGTAACGAGAGAAGAGCGTAACGGAGACGCCGCATCATCAGTCGTCGAGTGTTAGAGAGACACTGAGACCAAGAGAGAGAGAGAGATAGAGAGAACGAACGAACGAACGAACTTTATTTTCGAAGGGTTGAGAATTGGGCGCGCAGGCCCGTCTAACATTCTGCCCTTTCACTCTCGTTTATCTTGCATACTATATCCTTTTATTCCCACATATTACTTTAAGCATTAATTTAAAGGCATGCAACATTATAAAGTTAACATAACAGCATGCATTTACAGTATACAATCATAATAAAAAATGAGTAGGTTTTTTTTTTTTTTTACAAGATAGTGACTGAAGAAAAATAATAATAATAAAAAATAAAATAATATAAACAAAACAATAAATAAATAAGTTATGTATACCGACACTCACTTATGCGGTCAAAACGTCTAATCTGTAGTATTTTTGAATGTGTCATCAATCCTCAATACAAGAATTACAAAAACACATTCTCGCTTACATCCATACATTCTTGGCGGAAATTGAAATAATAATAATAACACTTTCTTGCGCACTTCTGTAACAGAAAAAGTCTTTCAGCAGTTTAAAAAAAAAAAAAAAAAAATTATATCTGCATGTACATCACCCATTTAAGCAAACGGAAACATTCACATCTCTAAAGTACAGTGGTATGCGGGTACATTCTCACATACATTACATTATATAATAGTATTACATGGATATAAAACAAATTATTCCCATTAAAAACGAGCGGAAGAGGAAAAGAAATGTTGACCTATGGATGAGATGTTGACAGGCAAATGATGTTTCTATGGGGGTAGATAATCAGTGTTTAGGAAGTGTTTGAAAAGTGCTTTGTTAAATGAATATTGTGTAGGTAGGCTTTTTAGGTGGTGTGGAAGGCTGTTCCATAAGTAGGCTCCAGAGTAGGCTAGACTCTGTTTGAACAGGTCGATCCTAGGTTTGGGCAGACGTAACTGATGTAATTGTAGTCCCTCTCTTCTACTGGTTTGAAACAATGATCGTAGGTACGGCGGAGCATTGTTTGATAGAATTGCGTGGGTTCTTTTCCTGTCCTTGTGTGTGATATCGTGCGATTATCGGTGATCAGACGTATTGCTCTCTTATGCAGGGAGTGCAGTCTCTTTGAGGTGGAAGCAGGGCAACCATCCCATAGTGTAGAGCAGTAATCTAGATGTGTCTGTATATGTGAGGTGTAGAACAATAGTCTAGTGTCTGCGTCTAAGAAGTGTTTTATTTTGGCTAGCTGGTACGTCTTTTGAGCTAAGTGTTTGGTTAAATTCCGTACATGGGAGTTCCACGTTAAGTGCTGGTCAATCGTGATTCCTAGAACTTTGTGTTCTGTTACATGTTCAATTTGTATTGATTCCGCGTGTACCTGTAGCGATCTTTTGGTGCAGTTTAGGAGTTTCTGTCTGGTGGTAATCAACATAGATTTCGTTTTTGCTGTGTTTAATGGCATACGATTCATATTACTCCATTTTGTTAGATTGTCTACATCGCATTGAAGAGTCATTTCAAGTGCCACGCAGTCATTGTCACTAGTGTAGATAGTACAATCATCTGCAAAGAGGTCACATGTTGAATATTTTAGATGTAGTGGTAGGTCGTTGATGAACATTGCGAAGAGTAGGGGCCCAAGAATAGAACCCTGCGGTACTCCTGTATCTATCTTCGAGAAATCTGATGTCGAGTTGTTGTGAAGCACTAACTGTTGTCGATCTCCCAGGAATGATTTGATGATGTTTAGTGGATTAGGGCCTATTCTGAGGGTTTCCAACTTTTGAACCAAGATAGTGTGGTCAATCATGTCAAATGCTTTTTTGAAGTCAACAAAAACAGCACCACCTAATTTCCCATCATTTACGTTCGACAGCCAGTTATCTGCCATTTTGGTGAGAGCTGTGTGACAGGAATGTTTGGGTCTGAAACCTGACTGGCTCTCAATGAGCAGTTTGTTTGTTGTTAAGTGTTGAAATGTGGTGTTGTAAATGTGTTTCTCTAGTGGTTTTGAAAGAGATGATAGAAGGGATATTGGTCTGTAACTGTTGGGATCGCTATGTGAGCCAGATTTATAGAGAGGATACACTTTGGCAGATTTAAATGCTGTGGGAAAGTAGTTGTGTGCAATACATTGATTGTACACATAGGTTAAGGAGTCGCAAATGATGGGTGCAGCGTAACGTAGAATCTTATTGCTGATACCATCAAGACCAGAAGAATTGTTGTTTTTTAATGCCAAGATATATTTGAGAACTTCGTGTACTGTTAGAAAAGGAATATCTCTAAGATCTGTTATGGTATGTTCAGTGTTGCAGAAGGCGGTCAGTTTACTAATATCGCAGTCCATTGGCTTTAGTGTCGATTTGAGATGGTTAATTTCTGTTTTGAAGTGGTTACTAAAATGAGTAGCCGTGAGGGAGCAGCTTTTTGGTAAAGAGTTTAGTGACTTTGTTTTGTGTGTTAGTGTTCTAATGGCTGCCCAGACTTCTTTACTGTTTGCTTTGTCTTGAATCATCTTTCTGAAATGTAGTTGTTTTTTTCCTGACGAATAAGGTATTGTACTTTGTTTCTAAGCATCCGATACCTGCTGAAATCTTTGAGCTTATGTGCTTCGTCCCGCTCTCTCATTGTTGATAATATTTCGTTTGTTATCCATGGGGTCTTTCTGATATTTTTAACACGAACTTGCTTTATAGGAACATGTTTGTCGAATACATTGTTAAAAGTTTGTGTCCAGTATGTTATGGCTTCTTCTGGATAGGGAAGTTGGTACACGTATGAGAGAGGGGATATTTGTAGGTCTTGTAGGAATAATTGAAGGTTAAAGTTTTTGAAATTCCTGTAATGGACTGTGATATGTTCCGTTTTAGGTGCTTTGAACCCTTTTCTCGTCCAGGTACAGCAAATAGGATAGTGGTCACTTAATGCTGTCCGTGTAACTGTGCATTCTACAATGTTTTCTGGGCAGGTCGTATAGATATGATCAATTAGTGTAGATGATGAATCTGTTACTCTCGTGGGTTGATTGACTAACTGTGTGAGGTTGTATGAGATGGTGATATCATTCCACGTGTTGTTCGATTTGTGAAGGTCAATATTGAAATCTCCCAGTAGAATAATTTCCTTCGAAGAAGCCCAAACGTTGTCCATCATTCGTGAGAATGTGTCAAACCATACAGCAGAAGAGCTAGGGTTTCGGTACAGGTAACCAATTAAAACGGGGGTCAGGTTGGGGAGTTTTATTTCCAGCCATATACATTCAATGCCAGTATGTTCTAGATCATCACGGCGTCTGTACTGAAGAGATGTTGAGATGTATATAACTAGCCCTGTTTCATGTTGTCTGTTAGAATCCCTGCGAATGGTGGTGAATCAATTAATCCTAATTTCTTCATCTGTAATTTTGTCATTGAGACGGGTTTCAGAAAAACCAAATATGTGGAAGTTTTGTTGGAGAGAGGTGGAGACTTCAGGAAGCTTACCTAGCAGGTGGTAAATGTTTAAATGACCAATTTTAAGCCCTGATAGTTTAAGCCATGAATTAGTGATATTGCCTATATTTTGATTTGAGTTTTTGCAATCGGACATGATAATAGTCAATAGGAAAGAAAGAATAAGGGGAGTAGGAATGAGTAAGAAGCAATAAAGTTAGTACACAATGGTTAATACAAAATTGTAAACAAGTTATAAAATATACACTGCAATAGATTTCTCTAAAGTCCGTGGACACTGTTTACCGTATCTTAATCTTTGCAAAAAGTGCGGCACACAGGAATATTTTGACTTCAACCACAGTCAATGTAGAGAATTCAACTTTTCGGGACAGTTAAAGGTCCACGCTTGTTAATTTTATGAGAATTTCCTAATTTTCCTCAACACGAATAGACAAGAGAGAAGGAGGGAGAAAATAGACAGGACCAGTAGGGTCTGTTCAGTGTCCACTCGAAGGATAGACACTGAGCCTTTGGGGTACTCCAAGTCTATTATTTTAGCATCGCCAGTGGTGTTAGTTAGCGGCGCATATCACCTACCTAGATGGAAGCTGTGTAGATGTTTTCGTTGAGGAAGAGTCAACCGGACTGAGACAGTAGAATCTTATTTGTATTAGAGAGTGGAGGCTAAAGTGGACAGCCCCCACAATAGTAGAGTTATTTAATCACTAATCATTTTATTGTTCCTCAGCAGGGTGACAGAAAGAGTGAATGTGATTTGGGTTTTTTTTTTCTAGTGTCTATCTAATCTAATTGGTACATTGTTTTCAGGCCGTGCAACAGTGCACGCTATCGACTGACTTGATGACGTATGATGCCATTTTATGTTTTTCTTGTATGTAAATAAATATATACATATATTATTTACTGGATCAGCTTCTATTCTATACTATACCTACATGTGGTCTGTATAATGGTGTCTGTGGTCGTTTTTATACACCTTATCTCCTTGTATTTAAAGGAAGTCAGAGGAGGGTGAGATTATAGCCAGTTTGAAGTCACGAAGCGGCAAGGGCGAGTCAAAACCTGGTTCTATCCCTTGAGCCAATAGTCTCATCTGTCCACAGGCATGTCATTTTCCATCTAAATTCTATCTTCTCAGACTTTCTCATACTAAGGTCTTGTTTTCATTCAGGCAAACTCTAAAAACTTAAAACCACTTCGTGACATTCAGTCATTCAGACATTCATTCCTCCATTCATACATTCATTCCCTTCAGCTCCACAAGGAGCATAGGCCTTCAACAAACTTATCCCAAGTCTTCCTGTCCCGTGTCATCTCAAGGTCTATCACCATTTCTTTTCTCCGTGTGTTCTTTGGTCTTCCTCTTACACTGGGACTGCCTTGTAATGCTATCAACAGGTTTCCTCAATGTGTGTCCTATCCATCGCCAGCGTCTTCTTCTCATCTCTTCTTCCAATGGCAATTGTCTGGTTTTTGTCATCAGTTCCACATTAGTGATTTTTCCATACCACTGGGGGTCGGAGTGGCTCAGAGGTATGGCGTCCGCCTCGTTTTCAAAGAGGTACCGGGTTCGAATCCCAGTTGAGGGATTATAATTTATTGAAATATTTTTTTCAGAACTGGTGGTCCTAATTACGTCATAATCCCCCCTGGTTTCATGGGTAGTGAGATTGGATGCCTAGCCTTCTCGGATAAGGGCGAAAAAATAGGAGGTCCAGTGTGCAAGTTGCGCACGTTAAAAATCCCACGGCAGTTATAAATCGTAAAGAGTAGGCCTATCAGGCCGCTGCCCTGGCAAAATTTAAAAATTAGAAAACCTACCCACCACAAAAATATTTATAGAATGTGTGATTCCTATACATTATATACACACATTGGGATTCTCGCCGGTACTACGGAGTTCGTGCACTGCGCTGAGGTCCTCCTTGTGTGATCTAAGGGAGGAGATCGGAGCACTGATGGAGTTGTCCGTGTGCAATGAAGATAGTCCTTAAAAACCAAACCAAACCATAAAACTTCAATCTTTCTATTCTACGCAAGCATCCATTATTGGAAGTCTGTAGATTTTTGGTTGTTGTTTTTGTTGTTCTCAACGTTTAATTAATGGTCACACAACACGAATTCTTGACATTTGAAGTGAAAATTCGGATTTTTGTATTGGACCTGATTTCTGTTTATGTACATATATTTCCCAGTGCAATTAAAGCCCCTCTAGCCCTTTGTATCATTATTTTGATATCATAGGCTGTCCCTCCAACCTGACATTTGAAGACTCCATTTTGTTTTATTCGTTCGTATGTGTATGTGCCGAAGTTGATTTCTGTTGATGTACATATATTTCCCAATACAAAGAAAGCTAGTTCGTAAATATGGGGAATGGGGAGGGGGGGGGGGGGGGGTTATTTAAGTAAAAGTTGTCCCTTTCCCAGCCGCTACGGAAATACAATAATTAACTATACTTACTCGGATCGCAGTAATCAAATTATGCCCGACAGGAGTTATTTTGCCCTTTGTATGTGCGCCCCGAGGCTGAGAGGAAGAAATTATCCTAAAGTACAACTTTGATAAAAACGAAAAAGGACCAAAAGTTTGAAACAGATGTGGAAATCGGCGAAGATAAGAGGCGTGGGATGGTTTCAGTTAATTTTAGCAACATCGTCGTTATCATCAGATTGTGATCACGTGACACCCTTCAAAAAAAATATGCCAAGAACTTATTTCATGTGTTGTGTGAAACAAGGAACAGAGAACTGTAGACAAAGAAAATTAAGATGATATGGAAAGAGCTTGAATGGATGGTACAGAACATGTTGAAGGCTTATTTTCCACACGGAGCTTAAGGGAAACATGATGATAAGTCTTTTTTGAAACAATGTTAATACGTTGTAACGTTCTTCTGAAGAAGTGTTAATACATCTTGCACTGTTTTAAAAAAAAAGCGTTATTATAGCCTACCGCTCTTTTAAAAAAACATAATCACAACTTAACGCTCTTTTTAAAAAGCATAATTAAAACTTAAAGCTCTATAAAAAAAATAATTACAACTTAACGCTCTTTTGAAACAGCGTAATTACAGCTTAACGCCCTTTTAAAAAAGAGCATGATCACAAATCGACGCTCTTATGAAAAAGCGTAATTACAACTTAACGCTCTTTTGGGAAAAAATAAACGTTACTACATTTTAAAAGATTAAAGTAATTCCACGGCATACACTGCCGTAGAGGAATGAATAGTTAGAGACTTCACTATACTAGGTCCAGCTTTACGCGATGGGGTTCTCTTCCTTTGGGTCTTTGTCTTTCCTGACTCAAGCGCATGGTCATGTTCCCATTTAATCATCATTTTCTTTTACGCTCCACAAGAGGTATGGGGGTCACCATGGCAACTGGTGCCCCTAGGATCCATCAAGAAGCATTTACATGCACGTGCAGCGCTGGTTTCTATGGTAATGTGTTTTACATGATGTAGTTTCCAGCCTCATGCACAACCTCATATTAGTCGAATGGGTACCCATTTAAAGCTGGGTAGACTGGAGCGTGACGATGCCTGGTTTGGATATCGGAACACGGTAACATTGTCGCGAGAGGAAAACGTTCTAACCGCTTAACCACTCGGACACTATCACATCTTACATTCTCTTAAATCATTGCTAATACGGTATACATTTGTTTTAAGCCAGAGGTTTTCAAACTGTACGTCGCGGCTCCCAGGGGCGTCGCGGCCCTCGGCTAAGGGCGTCGCGGTGGCTTGGGAAAAGTGTTGGGCTCGATATTATGAGCCAAGGTCCATCAATAAATATAGATCTTCGTAGTATAGAGAGGAGCCGCGGTGATTTATGCACAGGTCAAGGGAGCCGCGGACCAAAAAAGTTTGAAAACCTCTGTTTTAAGCAGTTGTTAGCAAAACTGATGACATGAACCAGACAAGCGCCAATGGAACAAGAGATGAGAAGAAGATTCTGCAGATAGATTGGCCACACATTGAGGAAACCTACTGAACGCTTTACAAGGCATGGCTTGTTCTGGAAGCACCAGGGTAAGAGGGATAGAAGGAGACAAAGGAACACACGGAGAAAAGAGAACTGCAGTCGGGCATGAAGGGGGTGAAGAAGACATGGACAGACCTTGAGATGATGGCACGGGATAGGAAGACTTGGCACAAGTTTGTTGAAGGTCTACATTCCTTGAGAAGTTGAAAAATGACGAACGAACTTTATTTTCAAAGGGTTTAGAATTTGGCACGCAGGCCCGTCTAACATTCTGCCCTTCCGTTCTCTCACCTTCCATACTGAATCCATTTATTATCACATGTATCTCAAATATTACATCAGTAAGGGACACAAAGACGCAACAATAGAGAATGCAGTCAGCGACCCATAGCTTGACTGCTTGCGTCAGGGTCAGCAAACCAGAGCTGACCAAGACCCTCCTCCACCTCCACGTGGTGGTCCTGGAAACAGGCTGCATCACTGCAGTCTGGCTGAGAGAGTAGGGATCGAAGAGGGAAGGCAAACCCGGTCCCAAAAAATGCCGTGCTGAAGTCGGATGTGTTGGCCGAAAGGCGCAGATATCGCAGCTCCGGTGTAAACAGACACTACGCAACCAACGTCCATTTCAGGACGAACGAGGAAGAATGAAGAAGTAGAACATCAATAATAAAATTGCATGACGTATGAATGAGTTGGTCACAAGTGACATATTCTCTTGATATCTTTTCCATTAATGATAAGTTTATTCAAAGCAGCGTTCTTATTAAGGTCAGCTTTGACGCAGAGGCGAAACATTGATCTCAACGCACAAGAGGGACAGACTTAATCCTGTTTTACCCAGAATGTCTAACAAATTCTCCCTGAATAGGTGAAGAAAAATTCGAATGTGTCAAGTAAATTTACAACAAGGGCTAGAAATTAAGGTCTCTGTCTTTCGTCTATATCGATTTTCACGTTCAGTGTAAGCCATCATTGTTTGGTGTTTTTTTTTTCTTTTTGCGAACCTAACCAAGAAAACGGAAGTGACGTAAGTTCTTTGTATCCCACGTTATCACCGATAACAGCCTCACCTGTCCTCTTCTGGTGGTCACATTCTCAATCCATGGAAAGGAATGAAAATATTTTTCAGTGATGTACTTATATACAAATAAGAATCTGCAGCTGAAATGTCAAGGCAGTCATACTGTATGGCTGTGAAACATGGAGATTAACAAGAACAACAATCAAGAAATTACACTTTCATAAATGTGCACTTGTGCAGAGTAGAAGGAGTACAATGGTACGGCAAGATTATCAGCGGCGTACTGATGGAAGAAACCAGATAAACATATGTGTGAAAAGAGATGACGAAAAGATGTCAGCATTGGATGTGGCAAAACTGGGGAAAACAGCTGATAGTGTTACAAGGCAGTTTGTGTTTTGGAGTCACTAAAGCAAAGGAAACAGAGGGAGACGTAAAAATTAATCGCAGAAGGGAATAGAGATGGACTTGAATGGGTTGAACAAGACTTGGAAAAAACATGAACGAATGGTACAGGATGGGAAAGCTTAGTATGAGCTTCTGGAGGACTTTGCTTCTCAAGAAACAGATGGACAATGATAATGACGATTATCATCAACATCATAATCATCATCAACATCATAATCATCATCAACATCATAATCATCATCAACATCTGTATCATCATCAACTTCAGTATCATCATCAACATCATAATCATCATCAACATCATAATCATCATCAACATCATAATCATCTTCAACATCATAATCATCATCAACATCAGTATCATCATCAACATCAGTATGATCATCAACATCATAATCATCATCAACATCATAATCATCATCAACATCAGTATCATCATCAACATCATAATCATCATCAACATCAGTATCATCGTCAACATCAGTATCATCATCAACATCAGTATCATCATCAACATCATAATCATCATCAACATCAGTATCATCATCAACATCAGTATCATCATCAACATCATAATCATCATCAACATCAGTATCATCAGTCCTCATCACACCTGGTGACTCTGATTGTCAAGACATTTTCCATCAAATGTCTGTACCAAGTCTTGTTTTTATTTCTTTCATTTTGGAATTACTTAATTAGTCGTTCCTCTTCTAACCTGGGGTGTAGAGGTTTGCCAGAGAGAGCAGCATACTATCCCATCGGCTGTCTTCCTGCCGCCATGGTTCCAACCTAGTTCTCGGTCCTTCAGAGATTGTCTAATGTTGCCTCCCAGCAGACTCTGGGTCTTCCTGGAGGTCTGGATCCCTGGCTCTTAGTTTCCTATACTTGTTATGGTAGCCGTTCGTCTCTCATTCTGCAGACATGGCCAAACCATCGTAGTTGGGACTGTTGCTCTAATTGGGTCTGCAAGTGCTGGGTTTTGAGGCCTTGCCGTATCGATTGGTTGCGGGCCATGCCCCTTCTTGTTACTTCAGCCACGTTTTCAGATACCTCATTTCTGAGGTTTGGATCTGGCTTTTGTGGGTTGTAGTCATTGCCCATGACTTGCATCCATAGGTCAATACTGGAACATAGGTGGAGCGGGATACAGCCATCTTCGTTTTCTTAGCAGCTTCTCTTTTACTGAGGAATCCTCGATTTATGGCCTCAAAAAGTTTCCAGCTGCTGCTGTTCTGGTAGCCAACTCTTCTTTGACGCCTACCTTTCAGTCTATGACAGCTCCAAGATATTTAAAGTGCCTGATCTGCTCCAGGACCTGTTCTCCTACATTTTGGAATTGTCTCAAATGTAAATCACCATGTACCTTCAGATCTGTGTATTCACGCATCCCCGCGCCCAGTGAAGTTTAGTCCATTGCTTGTTGTGACTGTATGTTATTGATTATGCATATTACGTGACCCATTAATTTCCATCTCCTTCATTTGATATGAAAATTTATGTCGCTTTTTCCTCGCCGCTCTTGTTGATCTACACCATATTCTGTTGATTCCATTTCACTCCCAATATTCTTGTTAAAGTTGTGCCGTAAAATGATCTGAGGGTGATTTTTACCGCTCTCTTGTCCACATTGCTCCTCTGTGTAAGGGAACAGGTCATCTGTTGACGTGATTAAAAAACGTTAAGAAACAATAATCGTCATCATTACCTGCTTTCTAAAAAACTTCTTATGGCGCACGGAGACACCACTGCAAATGGCTTCTCTCCATTTTTTTCGAGGAGGCCTATTCCCATAGCACATTGACTTGCAACAGTGGCTTCTGCAGGAATCTGTTTAACATGCTGAATCAGCCACTCCATGCTCAACCTCCCTTTAGTCGCCTATTACGACTTGCATGATGGGGCAGAAGCAAGTTCTTTACTTGTTTGTCCAGAGACCCCTAGAAATACACAGGGCTTAAGGTATAATAATGTGTGAAATTTATTTATTGTAATACAGTTACAGAGTGTTCGATTGACAAAGTGGTTAGAGTACTGGTCTCACCCGGCAAAGGTGCTGGGTTCGATTCACGGGATGAACACGCTTCAAACTACCCAGCTGTAAATGAGTACCTGAATTCGCTCTTAAGTTAGGGAAGGAAAAGGCAGCGAGGAAGGGAACTGATCATCCCACATTTTGATGCTGGACCTAGCCTAGTGAAGTCTCTAACACTTCACCTCCCTACGACAGTATCTGCTATGGGACTACCTTGACCTTTAATACAGTTATAACTTTGCTCCATTGTTTTCAGTTGTTTACTGCTATTCGCTGCTATCAGTGTCAAACATGGTCCCTGGCCAGAGCACAAGAGAGGTCAATCACATTGCGTGAGATGAGATGTGTAAGATGAGCCATTAATGTTACAAGGTGACACAGAATGAGAAATGATGGCACTAGAAAAATGGTAGAAACTATACCCTGAATCAAATAAATAGAGAGACAGAAAATAAAATGGTTTGTCCATCTCATGAGTCTGGAGCCCAATCAGTTACTACCTGTTGCCGTCATTTTGGACGGTGGAAAAAACGCCAACCTAATGTATGTTTGGTTTAATGTGATCAAAGAGAGATAAATGTTTATTATCTTTCTGTGACAGGTTTGACTGGTGATTATCTTCTCCTGTCTTATGTTGTCCTGTCTCAGGCAATGTCTTATAGTTGACATGTCTTAAGTCTATTTATAGGATCATATACGGAGTATCTATATCACCCGTTTGGGCGGAAACGCCTGGTCTGGGTTTGCCTCGATCTGGTCCATGCTCTTTGGGCATGCGCTGGTCTTGGCGGCAAAAGCCGGGAGACTGATTCAGAGAGAGTGTACCTGAGGCTTAGAACGGATGTACCGATCCGTAGATATCTCTCTGCCAAGTTTTCGATAGGGATTGGAAATTCTGGGAATGACAGTCTTGTCATTCTTCCGTCCCTGAGTGTTTCTTTATGCCAGTATTGGCTGTGTTGTGTTACCTTAGAGTGTAAGGATTCTTTGAGAAGGTAACTGAAACATTATTCGATCTTTTCGTCTCGTTTAGATCTTACAGGTACATTTATCGCTGATGGCGACATAGTGAGCGAAGCTCACAAGGAGTTATTATACTGTACTCCAGTATGGCTTCATATTTGAAAGACTAGGTCTAAGTTGACCCGTTACATACAAAAGCCTACGAATCATCTTTATGGATCCGCAATGCAGGCGGAATATGGTTTGGCAGAAAATATATTTAATCTCAGAAGCTTGTGTAAACTGAGAGTGACCTGATTATCGAGGCCCGCGACCTGCGGCCTGATTTCGTTGTCATCATATTGGTCCGTGTTTACGGCCAATATTCTTCACCAGAATGAAGTATCTGGCATGTGAGGCCAGTCTGAAGTCTTTTGCTAATTGTAGGACAATGGCATTGACTTTGTTTAAATAATTGATATCGCCCGTACTAAGCAAGATATTTGCTAGGGCTTACCTGACGGGGCTCAGTCAGGGATTAGAGCTATTGCATAAACAGTAAACATTGGTCAAGACATTGTTACATGTCTGGGATCTGTGATGCCCTCAGTGCACCACTTTATTTGAACCTACTACTATATCCACCTTGAGTTGCGGTCATCCTCTGCCCGCTCTTTCTGCTGCAGCGGCTCATGACGGGAGAGGATCTCTTATTCTACATAGGGGTCTAATGAATAATGATCCAGTCTCAGTCCTCTTTGATTCTGGATGTACCACTATTGGGGTTAGACAATCTCTAGTAGATCCTTCATGTGCCACTGGAAAAGTGATCAAATGTGTAACATTTGGTGGCACAGTGGAAAAATACTCTACCGCTATCATCCGTATAGCTACTCCCTTCTTTACGAGAGAGGTCTAAGCGTGTCTGTTTCCAAATCCTATTGCGGATCTTATCGTCGGGCGTATACACGGCATTAAAGAGTGTACCCCGCAGCAGATTATTGCTTGGGAAGAACATAACTTAGAAGCTGCTAATGCAGTTATCACGAGAGCTCAGGCTCAGAATATGCCTCAGACTACATCGACCGAAGGTGTTGAGGTACGTGATCAAGATGATCATGATGTCATTTCACGTGACTCTTTAATCAAAAGTCAACAGGAAGACATTTCGTTAAAAAAATTCTTCGTTCTGGCAAAAAAAGATGACCCAGATAAGAACACAGATCACAAATCTTGGATCACTATGAAGAATGGCGTACTAGTGCGTATGGTACAGCACTCAGACATGTCTATACATTCACAAATTCTTGTTCCGAAAGAGTTAGAATACTGCAACATGCTCACGACTCCCAATGCGCTGGTCATATGGGATTTTCACGCACGAAGTCGAGAGTTCTTGCGGCTTTCTTTTGGCCATTCGTCAACAGAGACATACGTCTTTATTGCCGCTCGTGTAGAGTTTGTCAAGAAGTAAAATCGAAAGGTCCTCGACATGCAGCACCTATCCAGGCTGCGGACATTCCTATAAATCCATTTCAGAAAATGGCGATAGATATCATTGGTCCTTTCAAAATAAAATCAGCCAGAGGACATCAATTTATTCTTACATGTGTGGACATGTGTACTCGATGGCCAGAGGCCATACCTCTGAAGAGCATTTCGACTGCCGATATTGCAGACGCTCTTTGGCTGATATTTTCGCGGTTGGGATTCCCTAGGGAAAACTTGTCAGACCATGGCACCCAACTGATATCTGAGACAATGTCGCAAGTGATTCAATTCATAACCCTCCACTCCCAAAGGAGCATAGGCCTTCAACAAACACATGCCAAGTCCTCCTGTCACGTGCCATCATCTCAAGTTCTTTCCATGTTCTCCTCATCATTTTCACCTCTGTTTCCAACTCTTTTCTCCATGTACTTCTTGGTCTTCCTCTGCCTCTCTTGCCCTGGGGGTTCCAGAACAAGGACTGCCTTGTAATGCTATCAACAGGCCTCCTCAGTGTGTGTCCTATCCATCGCCATCGTCTTCTTCTCATCTCTTGTTCCACTGGCACTTGTCCAGTTCTTGTCATCAGTTCCACATTGGTAACCCTGTCATACCATTTCAATCCCTCTATTCTACGCAAGCACCCATTTATGAAAGTCTGTAGCTTTTTGGTTGTTGTCTTTGTTGTTCTCCATGTCTCCGAGCCATACAATAGGACTGACTTCACATTTGAGTTGAAGATTCTTATTTTCGTGTTGGATCCTATTTCTCTTGATCTCCATATATTTCCCAATGCAATGAAAGCTCCTCTTGCTTTTTGTATTCTTATTTTGATATCGCTGTCTGTCCCTCCAACTTTGTCTATATTACTGCCAAGATATGTGTATGATTCTACATCTTGTATTGGCGTTTCTTCAAGTTCAACCCTGTTTTCATTACCTGCATTTATTCGCATTATTTTTGTCTTTTCCCTGTGTATTTTCAGACCCAATTGCTGTGACCTCTCATCGAGTGTTTTCAATTTGTCCTGCATCTGATTACGGTTATGGGACAGGAGAGCCAAATCATCAGCAAAATCCAGATCATCCAACTGCTTAGTCAGAGTCCACTGGATTCCATTTCTGTTGTGTGTTGTCGATGATCTCATAACCCAATCTATTGCCAGCAAGAAAAGAAATGGAGACAAGAGGCATCCCTGTCGCACTCCTGTTCTTATCCCAAATGGTTCTGTAAGCTGTCCTTCATGAAGAACTCTGCACGTCATGTCTTCATAGGTTTTCTTTATTAAATTAATGATTTTCAGGGGAACTCCATAATGCCTCATCAATTTCCAAAGTGATTCTCTGTCCACACTGTCAAATGCTTTTTCGTAGTCCACAAATCCGATGTATAGTGGTGAATTCCATTCCAGACTTTGTTCAACTATTATTCTCAAAGTGGCTATCTGGTCTGTACATGATCTGTTTTGTCGAAAACCTGCTTGTTCATCTCTCAATTTCTTGTCTATGGACTCCTTTAATCTCTCAAGGATAATCCTGTTCAATACCTTTCCTGGCACTGATAGTAACATTATTCCTCTATAATTTGTGCACTCTTGTAAATTTCCCTTCTTAGGCAACTTAACCAGATATCCTTCCTTCCATTCTGCTGGTATCTCTTCTTTTTCCCAGACTTTACCAAGTAATTTATATAACATCTCTGTAGCCGTGTCGATATCTGCTTTGATGGCCTCTGCTGGAATGCTATCAGGTCCAGACGCTTTTCCATCTCTTAGAAGCTTTATGGCTTTCTTTATTTCTTCCTTCGTTGGTCTTTCACCGTTAATTTGTAGCTCTTCTTCTGCTGGCTGGATGTCCGGCGGGTTTTGTGGAGCTGGTCTATTGAGAAGGTCCCCAAAATATTCTGTCCACCTCTTCATTTGCTCTTGTATATTGCTGAGCAGTTTCCCATTCTTATCTTTTATGAGGCAACTTGTTTGCTTGTATTTCCCTGTTAGCTTCTTTGTGCTGCTATACAGTTCTCTCATATTTCCTTTGGCTGCAGCATCTTCTGCCTCTCTTGCCAACTCCTCAATATACTTCCTCTTGTCTCTTTTGATACTTCTTTTTACTTCTTTGTTTGCTTCTGTGTACACTTCTTGAGCCTTGGCTTTGGAACTTCTGGTTTTGCTTGTGTTTAACTCTGCTTTCTTGTTTTTTTCTATCTTTTATCTTATTGATGGTTTCTGTTGTTATCCATGCTTTTTGTTGTCTTTCCCTTTTCCCCAGTATTTCTTCACATGTCTCCTTCCATACCGTTTTGACCTGCTGCCAATAGTCTTCTGTATTCTCTACATCTTCCAACTGTTGGAGCACTTGGAATTTGTTGGATACTGTGACCGCAAATTTGTCTCTTGTTTCTTGATTTCTTAGATGTCCTACATTAAATTGTTGTCTATAATTTTGCATTGTTGCATATCTCTTGAGTTTCATTTTTACTTTGGCTATCAGAAGATGGTGATCTGATGCCACATCTGCTCCTCTATATACCTTTACATCCTGCAATGATGATCTAAACTTCTTCTTTATGCATATATGATCGATCTGATTTTCTGTTCTATGGTCTGGTGATATCCATGTTGCCTTGTGTATTCTCTTATGTGGAAACATGCTTCCTCCTATAGCCAGTTGATTTGAAGCACAAAAGTTTCCGAATAGTTCTCCATTTTCATTCATTACTCCTAGCCCATGTTTTCCCATGACTTCTTCAAATCCAGTATTGACTGTACCTATCTTTGCATTCATGTCACCCATCAAAATTGTGATGTCTCTTCTTTTTACTTTATCCATAATTTCCTGTAGTTTAGTATAAAATGCTTCTTTCACAGACTCTTCTTTGCCATTAGTTGGTGCATAACATTGGATGACATTGACATGAATTTTCTTTTTAGCTGTTTTGAAAATAGCTGTTATTATTCTGGGTCCCACAGCTTCCCATTCAATGAGTGCTTTCTGTGCTTCTTTAGATAACATAAGAGCTACCCCTTCACTGTGGTGTGAACTTTCGTCTTCGTGTCCTGAGGACAGCACCAATTCACCTGTGATGAGTTTCTTCCTGTCTACCCCCTTCCACTTTGTTTCACACATTCCCAGAACCTCGATTTTGTATTCCCTCATTTCTGCTGCTACTTGTGCCACTTTCCCTTGTTCGTTCAATGTCCGAACATTCCAGGTGCCAAATCTGGAAGTTCTCCTAGAAGAAAGAAGGTTAGTCAGCAACACAGACTCCTTTCGGCTTTCTCTGTGTTGCATCATACGCCTCCCCGCGAGAGGACCTTCCCCTGTCTTGGATGGCTGTGTTTTATTTTCTTTATTTGACTTGTCCATATTTGTTGAAGTTTTTTGTGGTTTAAATTTTTTTACAGGATGGGGTAACCGGCCCCATGCCCAACCCTCCTTAGTCGCCTTCTACGACATGCTTGGCAGGGGACAGTGTTACTATTCTTTGCTCCCCTTTCGGGCCCCGGTAACACACGGGTGAATGTCGCAAGTGATGTCTACTCTTAATATCAAGAGATCACTGAGTAGTATTTATCATCCTATGTCTAATGGACTAGTCGAACGACTCAATAGAACTCTCAAAAATTTACTTGGGAAAATAACTGAGGATCATCCTCAGGATTGGGACAGAGTCTTACCCGCTGCTCTCTTTGCTTATAGAGAGGTCCCTAATGAACACACCGGGTTTTCTCCTTTCGAGCTCGTCTTTGGCGCGCGTCCGCGCGGCCCAATGTCCTTGCTTCACGATCTGATAGCTGCCGATGATATTAGTGATGACACACAATCTTCTTATGAGTATGTCATTGCTCTCAGGCAGAAAATCATTGAAGCTTGCAAATTAGCAACTTCCGCATCTGAATTTGCTAAAGCAAAGGCAAGACAGTTTGCAAATAAAAATAGATGCCTACGTCAACTTTGTCCTGGAGACAAAGCATTTGTATTGCTTCCTTATTGGTTGGAAAGGTCCTTTTGAGATTGTATCTAAAATTTCTGATGTCGACTATGTCGTCGATATTGACGGAAAGCATAAAACTTTTCACATAAATATGCTTACGGAATTTTATGACCGTCCAGAGTACTTACAACCTATCTTTCAAGCGACGGACGACGCTACAGTCGCTTGTGGCCATTACTCATCGCTGTCTGTCATACAGGATGAGGAATCTACTTTCTCTGATGTTAATCTTCCTCTTCCGATGATTCCACTGCATTCTACGGAATCATGGAAGGATGTTACAATTTCACCTAATTTATCAACTAGGGAACAGTCACAAATCTCTTCCATGTTACAAGCATCTCAGGATGTTCTCACGGACATTCCTGGACACACTACAGTCATTGAACATGACATTGTATTGACTGACCATACTCCTATCAGGGTCAGACCTTATCCTATTCCTATCCACTTCCAAACTCAAGTCGAGAAAGAGTTGGATGAAATGATAAAGTTAGGAATAACTGAACCATCCAATTCGGCATACTCGTCGTCTATTGTTATTGTCCGAAAGAAAGACAATAATATACGCATTTGCGTCGATTACCGTAAACTAAATCAAATAACGAAGTTCGATGCAGAACCTATGCCTCTGTTGGATGAGTTACTTACTAGACTTTCCAATTCTCGTTTCTTTACAAAGCTGGACTTGTCTAAAGGATACTAGCAAGTTCCTATTAACCGAACGAGCCAAACCTTTCACTGCTTTCTCCACACCTAGGGGTTTGTTCCAATGGAACTTTATGACTTTTGGCTTTATGAATGCCCCAGCTACATTCGTACGCATGATGCGTCGAATACTGGCATATCGGTCTGATGTGATTGCATACTTGGACGATATCTGTCTTTTTAGCGATTCTTGGGAAGATCACTATCTGGGATTAGATGAAGTGTTGTCTACTCTACGTGAGCATAATTTGACAGCTAAACCCTCTAAAGGTTATGTTGGGTTTAGTGAGATTTCTTTTCTTGGTCATCGTGTTGGTCATGGTCTCTTGAAGACAGAAGACCACAACACTTCTAAGATACTGAACATCACTATTCCTAAGACTAAAAAACAGATCCGTAGTCTCTTGGGCCTAATACAGTTCTACGGAAGATTCATTCCGAATCTTTCCTCTATTACGGCACCACTCTCAACCATATTGAAGAAAGGGTCTCCTAATGTGGTGCGTTGGTCCCAAGAATGCCAATCTTCATTGGATCAGATTAAGTCATTATTTTCGTCTCCTCCTATTTTAAGACTACCTACAGCCGATAGGACGTTTGTCCTTCGTAGTGACGCCTCAGCAATAGGGATCGGGGCGGCACTGATGCAAGAGTATTCTGAGACTCTGCATCCTGTAATGTATGTCTCGAGAAAACTGAATGCGGCAGAAAGGAATTATTCTGTTCTAGACCGAGAATTGCTAGCTATGGTCTGGGCAATTCTTAAACTCCAAAGATTCCTTCTCGGCGCGCATTTTGTATTAGAAACCGACCAAAAAGCTCTCACAGCTATGCAGAATAAGGATTTGAAGAGTTCGAGATCAACTCGATATGCTATTGCTCTTCAACCTTTTCATTTCACGGTACGAGCTATCCGTGGTTCGGATAATGTGATGGCGGACATATTGTCTCGATGCCCACATAAAGCTACTTAGCTCATTTGTCTAGATCCACTGTTACATATCTAAAGTTATGATCTATTCTTACAATATTATGGTTCTATAACACTAAGCAAGAAAGAAGGCTCAATACCTTCCATTTGCGGTGTCTACGCCGCATCCTCGGCATCTCGTGGAAAGATAAAGTGACAAATGTCGAGGTGTTGTCACGTGCTGGCCTTCAAAGTATGTATACGCTTCTTAGACAGCGCAGACTTCACTGGCTTGGCCATGTTCGCCGCATGGAAGATGGTCGCATCCCAAAAGATATCTTCTACGGACAATTAGCAGAAGGCAAGAGAACAGTTGGGCGACCACAGCTGAGGTTCAAAGATGTGTGCAAGAGAGATATGAGGGCACTGGACATGGATCCAGCAACATGGGAGGATGAAGCTGCCGATCGCACTAAGTGGCGATGCTATTTACGGCGCCACCTCAGATTGGGCGAAGAGAGGCTCACACAAGAAGCAGAGGTGAGGAGAAAACGTCGAAAGGAGCACCAGGAAAATAAGCAGCTGAGGACTGTCACCTCAGGGGTGCATTCCCATAGTCAGTTATGACTGAAGGGGCTATTATGTTATATTATTATTATAACACTTGTTGTCACTTTGTTTAAACTCATGGTTTTGTATTGATTTCTTGCTTTCACTGTTACCGTCTTCGGTAAAACAGAGAAAGGCTTTGTTTCATATGAAATAAAGTTCAAAAAAATTAATGCGGCCACATTTATAGTTTAGATATATATTAAGTGATTATGGTACATTATAACATTCTAAGAATTGTACTATTTGTATTGTTCTCAGCAAACCGGTGTGATATCTTGGAACGCTGTATAACTACGATGACTTCTATAGACGTCCTGATGTTCCTTGAGGATTTTGCTTACAAGACATCGCCGGAATAGAGCATCATCTTGTTCTTCTGACGTCATCAGATATTAGTTCTATACACATGTATAATCATATGTTTGTAAAAAGAATTTAGAAATGTTGTTAGTGATTGACCATTTGAATTTATGGTTATATACTCATTATACGTCGTGAGATTTCGTTGTTGGTGTAATCTTGTTATGGAAATTGTCATTCACCATTTATACACATTGATATGAATTTTTGTTGTAACATTACCTGCACTTTTGAGTTGGTTGGTAACACCTCCCCGGATATATTTACTTTGAGAAAATAGTTTCTCCTATCTAGTGAGATTTTTTTCTTCTAACCAGACGCTCTACTGTGCGTCGATTGGATCTGACATTATGATGTTATATTTTTTGGTGATCCTTTCATCGGCGCATTACTCATGCGTTATGAGCTTAATGCACCTGGCTCATAGATGTATTTCAAAAAAGAAAAATGTGCCATTTTTTCCCCCCGGGAGGTGTGGTAATGTTGCCGTCATTTTGGACGGTGGAAAAAACGCCAACCTAATGTATGTTTGGTTTAATGTGATCAAAGAGAGATAAATGTTTATTATCTTTCTGTGACAGGTTTGACGGGTGATTATCTTCTCCTGTCTTATGTTGTCCTGTCTCAGGCAATGTCTTATAGTTGACATGTCTTAAGTCTATTTATAGGATCATATACGGAGTATCTATATCACCCGTTTGGGCGGAAACGCCTGGTCTGGGTTTGCCTCGATCTGGTCCATGCTCTTTGGGCATGCGCTGGTCTTGGCGGCAAAAGCCGGGAGACTGATTCAGAGAGAGTGTACCTGAGGCTTAGAACGGATGTACCGATCCGTAGATTTCTCTCTGCCAAGTTTTCGACAGGGATTGGAAATTCTGGGAATGACAGTCTTATCATTCTTCCGTCCCTGAGTGTTTCTTTATGCCAGTATTGGCTGTGTTGTGTTACCTTAGAGGGTAAGGATTCTTTGAGAAGGTAACTGAAACATTATTCGATCTTTTCGTCCCGTTTAGATCTTACAGGTACATTTATCGCTGATGGCGACATAGTGAGCGAAGCTCACAAGGAGTTATTATACTGTACTCCAGTATGGCTTCATATTTGAAAGACTAGGTCTAAGTTGACCCTTTACATACACAAGCCTAGGAATCATCTTTATGGATCCGCAATGCAGGCGGAATATGGTTTGGCAGAAAATATATTTAATCTCAGAAGCTTGTGTAAACTGAGAGTGACCTGATTATCGAGGCCCGCGACCTGCGGCCTGATTTCGTTGTCATCATATTGGTCCGTGTTTACGGCCAATATTCTTCACCAGAATGAAGTATCTGGCATGTGAGGCCAGTCTGAAGTCTTTTGCTAATTGTAGGACAATGGCATTGACTTTGTTTAAATAATTGATATCGCCCGTACCAAGCAAGATATTTGCTAGGGCTTACCTGACGGGGCTCAGTCAGGGATTAGAGCTATTGCATAAACAGTAAACATTGGTCAAGACATTGTTACATGTCTGGGATCTGTGATGCCTGAAGCTGACCTTTGTAACTACACATATTATGTCCACGATCTTATACTATTGACTGTTTCGTCCATCATCATCGTATTATCGTACGTCATGAATAAATATTGTAAACGTCAGCAGCATTCCCTAATTCACTGACTTGTACTTGTGGTTGTGTGAGTTAATGTGAAGTCGTTCAAGAGCCTATACGGCCTTCGTGTTATCAGCACTGTTATTTACTCACTTACACAATCAACCACATTGTCATACAAGTATTACACGTCTGAATCTACAGGAATACTGACATTATGTATGTGTCTACTATACCCTGGCGGCACCTCACGCTAGTGACCTAAATTCTCGCTACAACTTTATACTGTCCAGGACAACACGACACTCTCAACGTACTAACATTCATAACACAGAAGACAGTACGTTACATCTGGGCATTTACACTGAACAACCTTATACATCTCCAGTCAAACAGACTTTTACACTACCACATGACTACAAGAGTAGAAAATCTGGTTTTAGAGCACGAGGTTTATCAAGATAGATGGTATTTAAAAAAATCCTACAACAACACGGGCTGACACCAGCCTATACCACACACTTGACTCAAGAACGACAACGTCAGCTCCCTACAAAGCCTTAGGGCCAAAGTAGACGGGAAAAGTGAAGTAAGTACTGCTACTGTACGTGTTAAATCTTGTCTATTTTCAGTCGACTTGTGTACTGGTTTACTGAGGAAGTCATGCCTAGCAGAAACACTGAATCTTTTTTGTCTTGGTCACTGTTTAAAACCGGGGTGGGCAACAAGTCGATCTCGATCTACCGGCAGCTC
Organism: Oreohelix idahoensis; assembly: GCA_024509875.1. Lineage (NCBI taxonomy): Eukaryota > Metazoa > Mollusca > Gastropoda > Stylommatophora > Oreohelicidae > Oreohelix > Oreohelix idahoensis. Next base: position 115,062 of record JAMPIV010005140.1, on the reverse strand, counting down.
CCAACAGATGATTTGGTAGATCTGTAGGCGACTGCGGGGGGAGGTACCCGGAAAGGCTGGGAAGAAAGACTTTTTTAAAGTAGGGAAATTTCGAACTAGATCTCTTCAGTCGGCTTTTAAAATCGTGGTGTCCCCGTCAGCAAAGATATTTTTTTCCGCATTCCCAAATAAAATTAGCCAGCTGGCTGTTAAAATATAATACTGAACTGCATGAGATAGGGACGTGATGTTTGTCTTTGGAAGGTTCATCATCTACCTCCTCCACCCTTTGTCAAAACAAAGATGAGAGCCTAACCAATCAATGCAATATCAACAGCTAAGCTCATCTACAATGCACACAAGCTAACAGTTTGGAAACAACAGCACTTCTCTGAAATGATAGAAAATATTCCAGGTATTGAGAGAAAGAACAGCCAAAATGAAATATAAAGAAGAGCCCTAACCACAAAATACATAGACAAACATCACCCAAGAAAAACCTGGATGCATGCATATAAAGCTGTATCAGCAATAAATGAAACAGAAGATGGAGGCGGAGGAGTCTTTCTGAGCTTAAGCAGTGGCACACACAAAAACCTGTCAGCCGCAACAGGAAAATTCTTTAGTATCTTCAGAGCAGAGGCAGAAGCCTTAAAAACTGCAGCAAAAGTCCTAATGATAGAAGAAAGTTCAGAGAGACAAGTAGCTATCTTCTCAGATGCGCTGTCAGTGATTGCAACGCTGAAGAATCAAAATAATGCCGACATGGATGATCTAAGAGTAACACTTCACAAACTGTGTCAGCAATTCAGAAGATTTGTGATACAGTGTATCCCATCTCACAGCAACATCTCCTTAAACTACTTCGTAGGTGCCCAGCATAATAGGAACACATAAAGCGCATATGCCCATCACCAGTACCATTCCCAGAAAAACTATACGGAGATATCAACAGCCTCAAACTGACGACTGCTTTCTATGAACATATTCAAGTTGACGTCTGAGAGTGAACGAAGAAGAAAAGGAACAAACGTCTAAATTTTTAAATGCAACATTTATCAGTTTACATACTACAAACATCTTAGTCAGTTATTTTCCTCCATTTAAAGAAAACAAAAAAGACATTAAAAAGAAATATGCGAAAATTCTGAAACAGGATTATAATAACAGTATTATATTATAAGTCAGTAAATTAATAATTTAGTTGCAAGAAAAAAAACCGCAAAGATATAATGTAAAACAGAATGACAACAATCACTGCTACTATTCTTTCATGAGACAGATTTTTCTAAATTTTTCTATCAGAAGCTTCAGAAAGGTTTTCTCTGAAGTAGTAGCTATTTTCAAAACTATTTTTCTATCACGTGATCAAACAGCACTGGGAGATTTCTGTTATCTCTTTTGTAACCCACACAGAAAACTCCAAAATAATGCGAGATAATTTAATTAATATGTAAACAAAAAAAATTTTTAAACACGTCTTGATATTCTACGCCATTCCGGCTTCAATTTTCCAACATCAACCTTCTTGTACATCTAATTTATCTACTCAAATTTACTTCAACAAAATGTTATGTTACATTTTTTAAGAGACAACCATCATTAAAATTGTACACGTAATTTTTTTTTTCTTGTATGGATTGGATTCTTCCCGTTTTAAATGCCCGGTTGGCATTTTCTTCGTTCCCTTCAGATGTGAAGCAAAAACAAGCAGATAACTGATGAAAAGTAAAAATGGCAAAGGTGTCAGTTTAATGGACCGAGGACTAGAATGGAACCAGGCCAGCAGGAAGACAGCCGATAGGATAGTATGGCGCTCTCTCTTCCAAACCTCTACACCTCAGGGTAGAAGAGGAACGACTAAGTAAGTAAGTTAGTCAGTTTAACATATGAACAATTCGCTGGACCAGTGGTTCCCAAACTTTTTTCTCTGGGCCCAACTTTCGGAACGAAAATTTGCTCCCGCCACACCGAATTTTTTGTTGATAAGAAATAACTTCAAAAACAAAAATCAACTCATAGCAGTGCTTTATTGACAACATATAATTTTATAATATGAAAATGATACATCCAGCAAGTAAAAAACAATACAGCGACATAAAAACATAATTAAACGCAAAATATACACATTCAGTGAAAGGTGTGAGCTTGTTTTTTTTTGTTTTGGTCGGGTAATCTTTATAATTTACATTACTTTGAACTATATTTTATTCCTAATAAGATCTATTTGATATAAAATAAATTATATTACTGAATAAAATCTGAAAACTTTTGGAAAATTCTACGGGTTTCTATTAATTTATTTCCCAAATTATATCACAGATAACAAAATAAATAAGAAACTGTCCTCCACATTTATTTTTGGCATATGTATTTTTTTGAAAATTTCTCTAAATCCTTGATTGTTTTTGAATCTTCCCACCACACCTACTATCCTTTCGACACAGCTGTCATCCCCACCGTTTGGGAGCCCTTGCACTAAAAAACGGGTCGTTTCGGGATTACCCTTCGTCAGCAATAGTTACCGTCAGAAAACAAAAAGGCGATGTAAAGGACAGCGATTAGAATATTAAATACAGGAAAGAGAAAACACGATAAAACAAATAACTAATTAATTAACAAATAAAAATACTAAACACGAAAGAAATATTAACGCAAATAAACTAACTGAGGTTACACAGCAACGAATATAATATGACACATAAGAAAAATATGCCCTGATATAATAATTTTGTCTAGTGGTGAATCAGTATCACTTGGTGAATACTGAACTAAATAGAAACAGAAAGTTTAACCCAAGGTTAAAAATGAAAAATAGAAAAAAAAGCCAAAGAAGACAAATGAGAGATCAGGTGGACCCATTAAAAAAAAAAGAAAGAAAGAGAAAGAAAGAAAGAAAATAGGATAAAAATGGAAAAGAGAAAGAGAATGTAACTAAAAAAGTAAACAGCTATCTAAAGGAGAAATGAAATGTCTGAAGAAACAAAATAATAGCCTGCTGCAACTTCATGCATGTCGTAATAGGCGACAAATATGAGATCGTGCATGGGGCTGACGTGTAAAACAAATCGGTTTAGAAACCATCGCTGCATGAGTATGTGATCTGATGGAGGATTCCTCCAGGGTGGAACACACAGTGGTGGCTTCTTGCGCTGTAGGAAGCGAATAAGGAGATGATGATGATGGTGATGATGGTGATGATGACAATGACGACAGTGATTACGAGAATGATGACGACAATGATGACGACAATAATGACGACAATGATGACGACTATAATGACGACAACGATAATAATGATGACGACAATGATGACGACTATAATGATGACGACAATGATGACGACTATAATGATGACAATAATGATGACAATAATGATGACAATAATGATGACAATAATGATGACAATCATGACGATAATAATGATGACAGTAATGACGACAATAATTATGACGATAATGACGACAATGATGACGACAATGATGACGACTATAATGATGACACTAATGACGACAATAATGATGACAATAATGACAACAATAATGATGACAATAATGACGACAATAATGACGACAATAATGACGACAATAGTGACGACAATAGTGACGACAATAATGATGACAATGATGACTACAATGATGATGACAATGATGACGACAATAATGACGACAATAATGACGACAATAATGACGACAATAGTGACGACAACAATGATGACAATGATGACTACAATGATGATGACAATAGTGACGACAACAATGATGACAATAATTACGACAATAATGATGACAATAATGACGACAATGATGATGCCAATGATGACGACAATAATGTTGACAATAATGAGGACGATGGTGATGTGTATGATTATGATTATGATGATGTCAACGACTACGACGACAATGCTGTTGATGACAACGATAATGATGAAGATTATAATGATGATGATCACAGAGAAAAGTAGAGTGGACAGAGAAATAGGAATAAGATGAGAAAGTGTAAGCGAAACTGATTAACAACTGACTCCACATCTCAGACACACAACTCTCCATGGAGACAAACGCGGCTGATGATAAATAGCATATTCAGACCAACTCTGTGTATTCTGCAGAATGAGTGCTAACAATCTCATAGTCACTGTTCAAGTCACAGGACAGAAAAGTCACAGTATTCTTATAGACTAGATGCTTCAGCAGAGGTGTACTGAAAGTCTTTGGCACCAGAGGCGGATCTTTCCTTTGTTACCCCCTCCCCCCAATTAAAACACCGAACAATATATTATGCTTGCAAGTAGATTCTTACACAGTTCAGTACTGTCATACTTTCGTCCGATGGCACCCCCCTCCCACCGTCTGTAACTGGGGTGCCCCTTCGCACCCACTTAGTACGCCACTATGTTTGAGAGAAACTGCAAATGTCGCTATAAGAGAACTGGAGAAACCATAAGATGAGAAAGCTGCTGTGACTAACAACAAACATTATCTACATAGAGAGAAAATAAAAGAGTTTGAGACCTCGTCATAATGCATGAGACAACAAAATACCACCATCAATCTTAAACAGCAGAAGACCTTGCTACAGAGCGTGGGGACGCCTGAGAGGACGGTGATTAGACATTGTTTTAAAAATATTCATAAGGAAGCCGGTTAAGAACGCTGACTGAAGTAACATGCTTAGTTTCTTCTCACCACTTCCTGTAACGGCACAATAAATAATAAGCAAAAATAAACAAAGTAACAATATTGACTGAATAAAGATTTGGATGTGTAAAGAGTAAACTTTTCATCTAGGCCAGTGGTTCTCAACGCGGGTATAAGGCCCCTTCCCCAAGGGACCATGCCATATTTCTAGGGGGGACACAGTAAAGTACCTTTTCCCCAGCTAAAAGCGACTATGAGTGGGGCCACAGATGTAAATGAGGCTCAGAAGGGGGCCATGCGCAAAAAATTGAGAACCCCTGATCTAGGCAACAGATGGCAACCATGCAGTCGCTGTTAGTATCCATACGCCTTGCGTGTTGCTTTAAAGCTGGTACAAGATATATGCTCTGAGTTAGGGAAGGGAAAGACAGCGGTAAAGATGAGACGTAGTATAAGTAAAGTCAGGTAACACCTTACTCCCTTAAAGTACAGGTCAGAAGGACTCGGAGTAGCTTTTAAAATTAGAAGGGGGCAAAGCTACAAGTATAATAATTAGCGCCACATGTCCGAGGACCCTTCCTAAAGTGTAACCAGTTAGGAACCTAACTCACCCGAGGGACGACAGCATCTTCAAACAGTTTCCCGACACGTTGCGACCTTTCTGTGCATCACGTCTGTGTATTCATTCACCAAATATTTTGTGGTAAGTTGTAATATGTACATTTTTTATTTTATATTTACATTTAACATTATACATTGCTTGAAGTTGCACAGTTACACATGTGGCTGGCAACCTCATTATATAAAATAAATTGGCCCATAAGCAACCACTGCAAGAGCTGGTTACTGCTTTGTGCGGGTTTCCTCACATGGAACCAATAGCAGCGGTAGCCCAACGCTCCATAGGGAGCAGAGAGTGGATGATGATAACATAATGATGTATATATTTATTATGCCAATATTTTAATTAAGTTTTATATGCATATATATATATATATATATATATATATATATATATATATATATATATATATATATATATATATATATATATATATATATATATATATATATAAACAGACAGAATACATTTGTTGTCTTCTGCTATCCTAAAACACTTTCATTGCCTCGATGGGGTGAGATTTAAAGCTCAGAGGTATCGGGAAAATACTGAGGAAGATGTAGTGGTGGAGGGAAGCGGAGGTCGCCTGATGTTTTCATCAGGTGACATAAGATTTAAAAGAGGTATTAGTGTCCTCTCAGTTTTTTGTACCAGTTGCCAGAATGCGACGCTAGACATCGACAACAGACGGGTCTTGAGGACACGGGTCGAAGCATCTAAGCAGTTACACCGGCCTTGCTGCAAGGGACGTGCTGCTGCCAAAATATTCGACTTCTGAAGAGAAGGAACAGTCACAACTTTATGGGGAACCAGCAGTGACTGAACCAGCAACCAATTGACCCCACACCGACAGTTAAGTAAAAATACTGGCCCAGCATATGGAAACTTTAATTTTCAAACAACGATTTTTAACTATCTTCCCATAAAGATAAAGTTAATAGTTTTTTTTTCTGATAACATCAATCTTATTCTTTGAACCTTGTTAACCAAATAATTCTCCAATAAATGTTTCTTGTTAGGTTATATAAACATAAATATAGAGTTGACTCTATCGCTTTTGAGAGAATTTGATGTCTGCTCCCGTATGACTCATTTTTTTAAAAAATGCATATAAATTCAGAGCAATATAAATTAATATTTTGCTAAATTACCTTCAGCTGGGCGTTCTTAAAATACGAGTCAAAACAGATTTTCTCACAGAAATGGACGGAGAATAATAAATTGATGACAACTAAGATGACTCAGTTGTTGTACTTGCCATTCTATAAATTCTTGTGAGACTCCCTGAAGTAGAAGCATCATTCTTCTATTTATATATCTGCCAAGAGTAATCTTAAGTGAAGGTTGATACTTTTGAAAACTCTCATCCTTTAACTCTCGATGTTTAGCCATTAGTAGACCACTACTGCAGAGCAGGAGAGACAGCCCGCGACACCCGGGTATCGTTTGGTCAGGGGGTTAAACTGGTCTGCTACACTGGCATATCAGATCTGATCCTCAGTATGATCTTCAACGAGCTATTTGAGTGAGAAGCTACCGTATATGGCGACGAGAGAACCCCTAGATAGACCCCAACTTTATGAGAGAAATAGATGTGGTTATATGAGAACGAACAGCGTGTAGATCCCGGGGGTGTCTTGTGAGACACAGACAGAAGAGCACTACTACCCCCCTCAGATATGTTGTACAAACAACTAATATGAAGTTGTGCGTGGAGCTGGCATCCTCATCATGTACAAAATTTGCTACAGAAACAACCGCTGCAGGAGAACGTGAATGTTTTGTGCAGGCTTCCTGCAAGGGGACCAGCTACAGTGGTGGATCAATGGTATATAGGGAGCGTACAGGTAAATTATGATGATGATAATGATATGAGAACGGACAAAGAAGAATATTGTTGTCGCAAGGTTTGCTAAACACGTTGTTCGTCTAGTCCTCAAACACTGAATTCATCAGAGGAAATTTGCCGCGGGAGAGTTGTGGCAGAGATAGGAACTTCTTTCGCAAGTTTCTCCCTCTCTCTTTCTAGTACCCGGATGCAGGAAATCTCCTAATTAGTTCACTTTGTATTCTCGTAATAAAACCGTTAGGACCAAGCCACTACAGCCTTAAGGTACAAGCACTCTTCACTAGCCTACAATATCGTCTTTCTTTTGATCCGAAACCGAATAGAAGCTTTCAAATGAAAAAAAACGACCCCGTTAAACCTCCAAAAATGAAAAACACAGAATTATAAGATAATAGCTATATCTGGTCATTTATACAAGCAAATTAACTTTAAAAAATACAAAACATTGAGGTATATACTAAAAACTTGCGGTCTATGGGGGAAAAACAGCAGAAAAATGCAAATTTTAGCTTTTTTGGGTATTTTGTTGCCCAAGATATCTCAAATGTGAGTAAAACTTGAGTTATAAAATTTGGCTGTTTCATTTGTTAATATATGATAATGATTTTACATTAAAATAATTTTGATTGGTTTGATATATGAGTTTTTTTGGATTTTAACATACCAATCGACAAATAGTTGAAATTTTTAAGGGGGGTATCTTAGCTATTTCTTAACAGTTTTGTAGTTTGTTAACATATATCCTTTATTTTAGTTTATTTTTATGAGCACTGTTGTATCACTAATAGTTTTTGAAAAATCATGGGCTACGTACCCACATTTGTGTGAAAAATGCGGTTTTGAGAAAATTAAGAAAAAAGGGAAGAATTACACTTGTACACAAACCTTACTCATCTCAGTATCCCCCTGCTATGTAGGAATCATCTCTGGTATTTTCCTTTATTGATTCCACGGGCTGTTTCATAATTCGCAGCTTACTTTTCATTAAATTCTTCATTTCAGCAGACTGTATGCGCTTTTCGCCAGTTTCCGAAAAAATACATCTTTTTCTGGTAGACACATGTACTATATGGGGGAAGCGATTGCTCTACCCTCAGCAGACTCAGTACATGTAGGAGAGGCTTTGCTCTCAATATTCACAAGATTAGGATTCCCTTATCAGATATTAACTGACAATGGTTCACAGTTCAGAGGGAAACACATCTTCTCATCCACAATTTAATGGACAAGTGGAAAGATATAACGGGACTCTACTTACAATTTTACGGAAGCTCGCACAGGAGAAACCAGAATCCTGGGATTCGTTCTTACCTGCAGCTTTATTTGCATATAAGGAAGTACCCCACCACTCTACTGGAATACCTCCAGCCACGTTATTAATTGGACGACCCATCAAAGGACCCCATGGTTAATAAAAATTAGCCAGTCAAAATTATTTTTACACATGAAACGATGTTTAAAAAACTTTAATTCTGTTTGCTTCAGGGAAATGAATACCGAAATATTTTCAAAATCCATGCATTAGAAGCGAAGATATACCAATTTGTATATTTTGCATATATAATTAGGTAAAAATACACTTACCTGACATACTTAAAAAATTTATATAAAATCATCCACAAAGGTTTTAGTGAAAATAAACATACAGAAATGTGGGCAAATGAATGAACTGTTCAGTGCAATATATATATCTAAAATTTGATATTTTCAACGAAAACCTTAAGAAACTGCAATAAATGTTTATAACATCTCACGAAAAGCAGCTGCGCGGTTTACAAATTTAAACACTGTAATAAAAAGTAAAGTTTTTTGCATATTAGTAAATTTTCACTATTTGTTTGCACCAGGTAATCGGTTCTGTGATGTCTGATTTTTACATTAGTTTTCACAATAGGAATTTTAGGACTATTTTTTTTTTTTTGGCTTACGTTTCCATACTGTGTTTTTGCAAGTATATCGAAATGTAAAATGACTTATTAATTCAATATTATGTTTTTGCTCCGTTTAAATAGCCAATTATATAGAAGAACGAGACGTATCTAATGGACAGAGAAGAAAACAAATGAAGAGGTCATAGAAAACCTAGGAATGAAAAGAGAATTAACGAAAGAGATCAAAATTCGACATCTAAACTATTTTGGCCGCATATAAAGACATAACTCCTTGCTGAAGACCATAATGGGAGGCAGAGTTGAAGGCAATCAAACAAGAGACAGATAGCGCTATAAGTGGGAAGATAACATCAAAAGATGGACAGGAAAGATTCTTTCAGAATGGACCATCAAGACAAGAGAAAGACGTTGGAGATCCGTTGCAGCCGACCATCGCTATGGAGATGGCAGATGATGAAATATCCAAGTGCAAATATATCCTTGCATAGTTCAGTAGACCTAAAATTTCTTCGCTGGCTGTGAGCATAGCTAGCAGTCTTTATACCAGACGTATGTGGCTGTATACCAGACTAATTTGTAGCTGTATACCAGACTTATGTGGCAGTATACCAGACTTATGTGGCTGTATACCAGACTTACGTGGCTGTATACCAGACTTACGTGGCTGTATACCAGACTTATGTGGCTGTATACCAGACTTATGTGGCTGTATACCAGACTTATGTGGCTCTATACCAGACATGTGGCTGTATACCAGACTTATGTGGCTCTATACCAGACTTATATTGCTGTATACCAGACTTATGTGGTTGTATACCAGACCGCCAGATCTGTTTATATCTGAACATATCAAACGTAAGACTAGTAGGGATGTACGTATTAGAAGATGCATCCGGCGTATATACAACCAGCGCGTTATAGGGACAAGCAAGAGTTCATACCCTTCCACCTTTGCTGAGGGAGTGTGACGGTATTGCCTCCCCTGCTTTGCAGTAGTGGTCCACCAGTGGCCAAAACTCAAGAGTATCTAATATGGGGTTGAAAGGTATGTACCTTCGCACAAGATTCCTCTTGGCAGAGATGTAGATAGAAGGGTGATGACACTTCTATTACAGAGGGAGTCTTCACAAGATATTCAGAATAAGCGAGAACAATACTGCTTTGGCTGAGTATGTTAACTCTATAATTCTGCCGACGCTTTTGTGAAGGATTTAAGCACTTCTTAATTTCAGCTCGTTTAATCCCCCACCCCTGATTTACTCAGTGGAATTCTGTTATGTTAGTATAGCTCTGTTTAGAGTGTGTGTAGTAATTTGACTGAGACAAACATGCAGTAACTTTAAATGATTGAATTGAAGTTAAATTTGTTACATTACAAATAACAAAATTTAATAATCACTTTAGGTTGGAAATAATTTGAATAGTTATGGATCAAGAAAAGTTATCCTCACAGTCTTTAGGGAATGTGAGATATTACAAGAAGTTCAAGTGGCAGCGTATATTTGAACAGCTGCCAATGACGGTTTTGCTCCTTCTTATGGGTTGGTTCTTTTCACTCTGCTCACGCTCGTCTCTGATCAAGGTTGTCGGGGGTAGCTCTATTCCCAGAAACGTCAAGGAGAGTCTACCACGTGGATCCTTCGTCTTAAAGCGTAGGCCACGGTTCCCTTCTTGTTCCAGAGATAGTACGTTCTGCTGGTACCACCAGTAACTATGGTAAAGAATAGAACGAAACGCTCTTCTGAGTATGGCGTTCTTTACTCCATAGTTATGCGTTCCTATCTTCCCATACTACCATCCCATTACCTTTAACTTTACATGACATTTAAATGAAAAGGTTAATAATACAGATAGAGTCTGTTTACATATACATCTCCACTGATTGAAAAGTGTTCACAATCTAAATTGAATATGTTTTCATTTATGTTTTACACTGATTGAAAAGTTTGAAACTTCCATTACTTTAAAATGAATACTTTCATATAGACATTTACACTGGTTTAAGCCTGAAAACTTACATTAATTTTAAAGTGACTATGTTTATAGGGACAAATTACACTGTTTTGAAAATGTAAGTATTATACTTAGAATGTACATCATTTCTTTTCATCTTTCCCTCCGTGCACCATAGGGAACATGGAACTACTTTATGCTTTTAGTTCTCGTTACGAATCTATCAATAAAGCAATCACCAGCCCGTGCAGTGGTTGTTCATGAATCATCATTCTATATGCTGAGGTTGCCAGCCTCAAATGACTTTGACATTCAATAGCGAGTTTCACACATTAAACTTCACATGGTAATATATACATATATATTTTAGTTCACATGTTAGTAATAAAATATGAAATGTAAATCACAACTTACGCCAATCCTGGCTACAGACTTGTTGCTCAGATGAATAAAAGAGACTAGTCGGTCTCTTACACGCGTCTGGGTGTCTTTAATTTGACAATAGATTCCCTCTCTGACTCCGTGTGTGTCTTCAGTTTCCTAGTCCCGGTGTTCCTTATTAAAATTTAGAGATTTCCTGTGCTTTGTAAGTCTTATCTGGTTCTCCAGTAAATGGTCCGGTTAAAAAAAGGAATTATGAATCTATTCACTCTGGCGAGGTCTGATGTTGTCTTGGCGAGCGTGAAATTCACAGTGAAATAAAACTGCGAAATGGTCAGACTAAATTCCTATCTTCCCACGCATTGTTGTTATGAATCTAATCAGAAAGATCCAATCATTTCAAATCATGCAGATAGGGTGTGATATCAAAATATTACAACGTAAGACAGAGGTCAACTCTCCTATATATGGTAATATGATGTCCGATGCCCTTGTGTACAAACTTACAGACAGATCGGGGAACTCACATGACAACATGTGTAAGCTGTAATACTTAATACTTTATTAGAAAGTAATGTTGTCATAACAAGTCGGCCCGGAAGCGATTATGTCACACTTGTCTGCCCACATGTGTCACACAGACAGTAATCTCGTTTTCTGTCGTATGAGTACGCAAAAACTCCGTGTCTGCCCATCTGGGTTACCAAACGAGTCGGCTTATCAGCGGTTCAATCTAAACACGCCGGCGACTGTCTTATCTCAGTTGCTTCTCGCAGTCTAGGATAAACATTATCTGCAAAGAGTGTCACAAATGTTTGAACACACAAACTACTTGCTCCTTAGCCGATAATGAGAAGAAATCAGTACAAAATATGTCTCTGATCCTGTCGGAGTGAAACAAAAATCGTGAAGAGGTCGTCCATTTCGTCACAGGGAGACTGAGTATGCAATGATTCTGTTCATCAATAACAGTAACAATATCCAAACATGCACTCTAATCTAACGGACGGATCTAGTGTCTTGGATGTGTTTTTCAATGGTGTACCAGAGCTTTTCAGTTGTCTTTTTTTTTGACTGGCACATACGCTCTGATATAACCGAAATACTTGTCTAGGTTGAAAAACAGTGCCTCGTCAAATGAAGGCAAGCGTTGCAAGTAAACTTCTACCTAGACTACGTTCCATATAACACTCTTCAATTTATATTTTAGTGTTCGTCCCACGTTACTTCCTTAAGGAAAGTTGTTTATTTGACTTGATTGGCATGACGAATAGTGGGTCGTGGTCTTCAATGTCATCAAAATTATTCGCCCAAATTAAGGTTAGAATTATGGTTAGGGTTTAGGGATAGGTTTAGAATTTCTAAACATAACCCTAACCCGTACCCCGTTTTTACTACGCCTCTAAATTCATTTTTAAGGCCGTTTGGTACAAATTAGGCTTATATCAGGTCTGCTCTAGTGTATATAAAATAGTACTATCCTAAACTACCCCCAAATTGTCTTCGAACGACAATGGTATGCTAGTAAGACTAAACTCTCATAGGAGTACGCGATTATTGTAAGCTTGGGAACTAATGAACTAAAGCGTTCAAATATTTTGTCCACACTTCCGGGTATTCATCATTTTAAAAAAAAATAAACTTTTGCCTCGTTTTGGCGAGGCGCGTCCGGTTCAACCTCGCCGGTTATATTAGGGCGCATGTCCAAATATAAACGACCTTCAGGTCTGTTGATCATAAGTACGCCCATGTAACATGGGTTGTCTTGGAAACATGAGATGAGCCTTGATACTTTATGAGCTGTGTCTTTACTGTAAAACTTCCAATTTTTCACAAGTAACAAATTACAACTGACGAGAAGTAATTCACTCTAAGAAACATAAATATGTCAGGTTAATAACTTTGTGTCTGAACGGTTGTTAGCCACGGCTGTTTATTGAAGTGGCCTCAGCTTTTAACTCCTTGAAAGCCGACTTTCACGTGTCATCAGTGGCTCTTATTGAAACAGTATATTGATTAGAATTGTGGCTTCTTCAGAGGCAGCTAAGAAGTGGCACCTCATGTCTATCATGTCAATACACAGAGAGTCCAGAAGACGAAGGAGGCTACAGCCCCGGGGCCTCGGAGAATGTCGATGGACCCCTAGAGCAGATGAAGGTAAACTTCTTCTTCTTCTTTAGCTTGTCTACTGATCCCGCTATCGTACGTCACTTCCTTGTGATTTCTGTGACGGAGTACTACAGCTTTCTTTCACAGATTCTTTGGATTGAGCTGAGATAACTTTTATTAGTTCATCAGTTTTGTTAATTCTCTTTTTTTCGTTTCGTTGATTATTTACTTTCTTGTTTCGGTATTTCTGTTAGATTTTACGATTTTCTTGTATTATTATTATATTTTCCTCTCATCACTGTTGTTGTTTACTTTTTCCATCTGCTTGTATCGCTCATTTGTTGTATATTTCTCATCACCGTATAGTTTTTTAGTACCTATTTGTATTCTTGTCTTTGTCACCTGTTTGTGGCTGACGAAGGGTAAAACCCGAAACGTCCCTTGTTTCTTGTGAACCGTTATTCGTAAAACTGATTAAATACCGTTTTATTGGTTTTAAACTTCATCTTCTTCGTTCACTCTCAGACGTCAACTAAAATATGTTTAAAAAAAGCCGTGGTCAACTTGAGATATTTCTATCTCCATAGAGCTTTTCCTGGAATTGTACTGGTGACGGTCATTTGTGCTTTCTCTGTTCCTCATATGTTGGGCAACCTTCTAAGCAGATGTCCAGCCATCATTTTATTGGTACCACAGTTACACTCATCAGTAGCTCCTATCTTTAGCTCGTTGAATAGATAGTATCTGACGTGGGTTGTCTCCTTTGTTCTGCAGTAGTGGTCTACTGATGGCCAAACTCCCAGTAAAAGGATGAGGGTTTTCAAAGGTATCAACCTTCGCTCAAGATTACTCTTGGCAGAGATATAAAAAGAAGAATGGTGCTTCTATTTCAGGGAGTCCCTTAATGATTTTAGAATGGCGACTATAACAACTGAGTCGTCTAAGTTTGTTATAAACTGTGTATTCTCCGCCCACTTCTTGTGAGAAATATTAGTTTTGACTCGTATTTCATGAGCCCCCAGGTGAAGGTGATTAAGCAAAATATTACTTTATAGCCATCGGTATATCTGTATTTTTTAAAATGAGTCATTCGGGTGCAGACATAAAATTTACTCAATAGCGATAAACTCAACTCTATTTTTATATTTACACACAAAACAGGTTTAATAATGAATCATTTGCTTTACTTACAATAAATAATTTACTTTACTTACTTACTTACTTAGTCGTTCCTCTTTTATCGTGAAGTGTAGAGGTTTGGAAGAGAGAGCGCCATACTATCCTATTGGCTGTCTTCCTCCTGGCCTGGTTCCAATCTAGTCCTCGGTCCTTTAGAGATGTCTTATGTTGTCCTCCCAGCGGACTGGGCCGTCCTGGAGGTCTGGATCCCTGGCTCTTTGTTTCCATACTTGTCGTGGTAGTCAATCTTCTCCGATTCTGCAGACATGGCCAAACCATCGTAGTTTGGACTGTTCTACTTGGTCTGCAGGGGTTGGGTCTGTAGGCCATGAAGTATCGTCTGGTTGCGGACCATATCTCTTTTTTTTACTTCAACCACCTTCCTAAGATATCTCATTTCTGAGGTTGGGATCTCGCTTTTGTGGGTTGTAGTCATTGCCCATGACTCGCATCCATATGTCAAGAGTGGGACATAGGTGGAGCGCGGTATACAGCCATCTTTGTCTTCTTACCAACTTCTTTTGCTGAGGAATCGTCGATTTATGGCCTGAAAAAGTCTCCCAGCTGCTGCTCTTCAGGTAGCCAACTCTTCTCTGATGCCTCCCCTCCAGTCTATGACAGCTCCGAGGTATATAAAGTGGTTAACATGCTCCAGGACCTGTTCTTCCAGCTTAATCTGATGCCTTCTTTCCTCTCGTGATATCATCATGGTTTTTATTTTGGAGCTGCTGATGACCATCCCTCTCTTTTCCAGCTCTTCCTTCAAGACTAGCAGGTTGGATTGAAGATGTGCCTCTGATTAAGCAATCAGGGCAACATCATCCGCAAATGCCAGCTGAAATAAAAACCTGTCTCATCTTCCAGTACCCCACTGAATACTTACTTGTCCTCTCATTACATGCTTTGATGACACCGTCAATGAGGAGTATAAAAAGATAAGGAGACAGGATACCACCTTGTCGTACACCAGTGGTGGTCCTGAACTCTTCTGACTTTTAGTTTGTCGTCCTAACATAATTTATGCAAGACTTGTAGACGCTCTGTATAGCATGAATCAGAGTTGCTGGAATGTTCTTCTTTGCCAAGCAGTCCCAAAGTTTGCTTCAGGGGACCTTGTCAAACGCCTTTTCCAAATCCAAGAAATAAAGATGCATCTCACCTTTATACCAAAGGGCCTTTTCACTCCGCTGTCTGTGAAGATCAGGTCTTGAGTACTATGGTTTGCTCGGAAATCACATTGAACCTCACCAATTTAAAGCTCAGCTAGGCGTCTGAGTCTCTGCTCCTTGATTCTAGAGTAGATTTTACCGGGGACACTGAGAAGGGGTATGTCTTTATGATTTCCACATTGTCGGTTGTCACCCTTTTTGAAAATGGGTGTTGTGATGGCAATCTCCCAATCCTTTGGTATGGTCTTGTGGCACCAACCTGCCTGTAGGTCCCTGTCGTACATTTTTAGATAGGTAGAGAGAGATATTTGGTCCCGTCTGAGTAGAGCAGAAGGTTTGGGGGGGGGGGGGGGGGGGGGGGGGGATATGAGAAAGAAAGGTGTTAGAATAGATTCCACGAGTGAATAGATTACGGTGAAGATCTGTCTCTGGAAAGAGTGGTTTCTCTAGTCCAGCCTATCTACACGACTATCTTTAGTATAAGACGATCTGTCAAACCTCCCTATAAGTATAATTATAAGTTTACTACTCACATACACACAATTATGTGACAACAAGACACACAAAGCCCAATGGGCTGATCACCCGTTGGCTTGTCACACCGATTACGGAAACAACGGCAGATGGATCTATCTGTTGTTGCCCTAAAGACGCCGCTAGGCGTGATGGGAAACTACAACAGAGAAAATCAATCTGCTGTTGCCCTTAAGACGCCACAAGGCGTGATGGCCTCTGACTGCTTGGTCGGTCTTTGGCTAAGGACGGAAGAAGAAGAAGAGAAGACACACAAACGTGAAAAAAACTATGGTAAATGGATATGGGTCTGACCAACACACAAGTTAAGTTCTTGTTTAGTTTATTATCACTTAAACTTTACAACATCAAACATATAGAAATCAATATAATCATGTTTACAGACATAAGAAGATAACCCAATAAGTGCCCTCCCCTCTTGTTGAGAAAAAAAGATCCCAAAAGAAGTTAATAACCCAAAAGGTCAAACATTAACACTAGATTATAGAATAGACAGTAAAGAAAAGAACAAAGTTCCTACTAAGCTATCAAGTAAAATAACAGTATTTGCAAAGAAAATAAAGGATGGTGCAGTTTCCGTAACTAGAAAATATTCACTCTCACTCTGTCATTTGTGGCCACATCAATCACGCCTTACCTAAACTTGGTGTAACACTCTTGAACGTAAACATCCATGCATATGTATCATGATCCAGTAGTTTTATCATCCGAAGTGGGCCCCAGTCCCTCCACTAATAATTAATTTTTATAATGGGGGACGCCTAATTTGGTGGTTGATTCTTGGATATGCAAGGTCACGTCAAATAGTTCATGTCGCAAAAAATAAACCGCGATCTTGTGTTCACAGTAGACAGTACTTCCAATAGCTAAAGAAAAACATCTGGTTGCTAAACTGTTAATTAAGATGATGATGGTAAATCCTATCGGCTTGCTCTGGTGTGAGTGCCGATTATGAAACAGCGTATTCTCCTGGATAAAATCCACTTGGAAAAACGACTGTCACAAGTCGGGAAAAATGTTATGTATATTGCCACAGCGGGCTGATAAAATTGAATAAACAATCCGGGTATTTTGTAAGTCCAGTTAACTCAAATTTACAGTTAAAATGTTAGTTTGTCGCCTTGGCAATTCCTGTTCACACCTGTACAGGGGACGAACGCCAAGGAAAAAACGACATCTATTACTTTTTCAGTAACTGAGGAAAGTACCACAATAGAAAACCGCTGGCCGCTGGTTTTGATCCGGTACTATATTAGGAAGAAAAAGAACATTTAACCAAAATGCCAATATCCTATATTATCACGCGTAAGGGTATGATCTTTTATCCTCTCCGTCACCTAATTAAATTAAAAGGCACACGGGGTCTTAGCCTATCTTATCGCGCTTCGCTTAGATAGTACAGGTTGGGTTTTATCCAAAATTATCTGAGAGACCTGATAACTGACTTGGAGAGAACGCCGTATATATGCAGATTTTGTGTAATATCTCTAAAGGATGTGACAATTCACACCTTCGGCATAGCAGGGAAAATCAAGGAGCTTCGTTTCCGAGATAAAGGATTTTAAGGTTCTCTTTACTCGCGATGCCGAACGACATCAAAAGACATGGGCCGTGCGAACGGGCCCCTTTTAGATTTCCGTCCGTTTCCGCAGATCAAAGCTTTACGTCCCCTGAAATGCACGGACCTCAAAGGTGGTCGGGAAGTATTATTATCGCCTTTGTATTTCTTCAAGGATCTGGTCTTTTCCCTACGTGCGTCTGTCTAATGACCAATGATTGACAGATCAGCTCGCGTGAGAACTCAGGTAAACAAACCAGGTTCGCTCCCCTTGTTAAGACTGCCAGGTGCGAAAGTTGGTAAGCACTCATCAGCGCATGTAAAACAGGAAAAAATAGGCGTGGCTTCAAAATATGAGTCAGACATGGTAGCAAAATTATAAACTCTAAATGGAGAAGCAAAGGTGGTCGGATTACTGTAGGATTACTGAAGCTATATTTACATTATACGTCACAGTCCCTCAGGAGTAATAGGTCGCCTGCTACTCTCATGTACTTAACCATGTCTGGTGTTATACCATCTTGCCTTGCTGCTTCGCTCATCTTGATTTTCTCCATTGCTGCCTTCAGTTCTTCCATCTTGATGCCATCTTCGCCACCATTGGTTTCCTTACTCTATTTAGCTGCCCATAATATTCTTAAAATTATTTTGAAATACATCTCTGTGGCCTCTAGGGACCTTTTTGCGTGTGCACTGATTTCCAACGTCTTGCTTCCATTTGGCAGGATCGACACCTCAGAAACTACTTTCCCTTTTCTTTGAAAAAGAGGTGTAGCTTAAGTATTTTTTAAAAGGGTTTTAACATAGAAGACCGATCGGAATCCCTTAGCCAATCAGGCAACTCTCTGGTGGCATTCGTAGAGCAGTAGTTACTGGCAACAGATTCGTTTATCATATAATACGACATTCCGTACTGTGAAACGAAAAATGCGTATCACGTGATTAAATATGACAGCAAATCAACGTGATATGATTAGAAACTCTACACAGAGTATTACAACAGGATGCAATCTGATTACCAGAAGGCTGGGCCACTTGGGGCATGACTTCCAAGTGTCAGCCTCCTGTTATTTTCCCCGCCTGCGCTGGGAATTGAACCCACTTCACCTTGGTCGCGACTCTCAACTTCACTTCTGGTTTTATCCATGCTGTCAGCTTGAGTAATGTTACGTGGGGAAAATCGCTCTAATGACTCCTGTCCACGAAGCACTATTTTTGTGGTGCCTAGTTGGCAGGGAGGATAGTTTCGATTCGCTACCGTAGCTAGGCGGTGTTGTCGTTCGGAAGGTCCTGAGTTCGAGTCTCCGATAAGCCTATCATTTCTGTGGTTTTCTTGTTTCCTACTTGTGTATTTCTCACGAGTACCTGAAACATACCTTTAAGTGTATTATTTATTTACTGTCAACTTGAGACAATTGACAAAGTAAGATTAAGTTGTATATAAATTATTTTTCTGCTCTCAGGAAGTATGTATTTGTGGTAATCGGTCTGACTTTGCTGTTCGCCTTCACCCTTGCCAGGTTTGATGTAGCAGCCAGCTCATTTAGTAATCTGTTGCGCATTATATGCCTTAACATACCTAACACACACAATAGATACGCGTATGATTAGTAATTGTAGTAGTAGTTGTTGTAGTGGTAGAGTTTTAGTAGTAGTTGTTGTTGCTTTTATTGTAGTTGTAATGGTAGTAGTAATAGTAGTTGTAGTAGTAGTAGTGGTAGTTGTAGTTGTAATCGTAGTCGCAGTAGTAACTGTTTTGGTTGTAATTGTAGTTGTAGTAGTAGTAATGGTAGTTGTAGTTACAGTAGTAGTGGTAGCTGTTTTTGTAGTAATTGTAGTTGTAGTAGTAGTATTGTTGCTTTTGTAGTAGTAGTAGTTGTTGTAGTAGTAGCAGTGGTTGCTGTTGTAGTAGTAGTAGTGGTTGTCGTTGTTGTAGTTTTTGTAGTAGTAGTAGTAGTAGTTGTTGTAGTAGTTGTTGTTATAGTAGTAGTTGTTGTCGTTGTAGTGTTGTAGTAGTAGTAGTTGTTGTTGTTGTTGTAATTGTTGTTGTTAGAACTGTTGTTATCGTGGTAAATTAATTATGTCTTATGACAAATAGAAACATAAGTTCAGTAACTCTACCTTATTTCTGACTTCGCGCACTGAAAACTCCAGTAAAATCATTGAGATGGTGTCAATCAACGGCAAAAACTCATTTATTTACTCACTGACAACGGCAAAAACTCATTTATTTACTCACTGAAAACGACAAAAACTCATTTATTTACTCACTGACAGTGGCAAAAACTCATTTATTTACTCACTGACAACGGCAAAAACTCATTTATTTACTCACTGACAACGGCAAAAACTCATTTATTTACTCACTGACAACGGCAAAAACACATTTATTTACTCACTGACAACGGCAAAAACTCATTCATTTACTCACTAGTATGGTGAAGTCTCTAACACTTTACTTACGTACGGCAGTATCTGCGATAAGACTACCTACCCATCGCCAGGAGATCTTCTCATCTCTGTTTCCGCTGGCAGTTGCCTAGTTCTTGTCATCAACTGATGACAAAAATTGATTGCTGATTTTTTAATCCAATCCTCATTTATGTCGTGTAATTTACCCATCATTCCTGAAGAGACTAACGACACGACATGGAAAAAGATTGTAGATACAACTTTTTTCAAAAATTCAAGAGACGGTAGAGCACGACGAGACTTGATCCCCATGGCCACCCGGTCTGCATGGCAATCAATGAATGGATACAATTATCCATCACATTCTAACTGAATTTTTTTTTCTCTGAAAAATATATTTTATCTTCCTATATTTGCCAGCGACATTCAGTGTTGAAATTATATTCACGTTTTATGTTGATAAATCTGGATAATTCTAGCATCACGCCCCGCTGAGATGTTTTTTCAAGGTCTATCTCTTTTAATGACGTGTTTCCCCCTCAACATGTAAAAATATTTCACAGATTCTTGTTTGTCTTGCCTGACAGGAACATTCTACGGTTTATTCAAATATAGAAATCTGTTCCGATCAGATAGCATCGTCTAATAATGTTGTAATTATTAGGGAAATTGGTCGAGGTCTCATATTTAATGGAAAGAATACACGAAAACACCAGGCCAGAAAATGTGGACAGGATATTGAAAACAGTTGCAGAATTACCAAGACGAAGTTTCGTGTAGAAGAATAAAATGTTTGGAAGAGGTTTGGTAATATTTTAATTTTCAGATCTGCGTTTCATAAGTTTCATTTCTAACCAAGGTTTCTTTATTTCTTCTTGCGCCTTCTACTCCAGAAAGGTATCTCTTGCAAGTTAATTCTTTCTTTTGTTCCCCCTCTATGTTTTGTATTGCATGCCCACGGTTTTCTTTCCTAAGTCTTAATAATTCTTCCACACGGTATTCCATTTTGCCCCATGTAGTTTATTGGGGTCTCTGAGTGGACAAGCAAATAATTGGACTACTGCCCCCTCAGGTATGTTGTGTGAGGCGACTACTATGATGTTGTGTATGTGCAGCTGGTCACTTACAGGAAGCCTACCCCAAAGTAATGATTGCTATAGCAACAATGATTTCTGCATTAATTTCTTTTTACATGATGAGATTACAAACCCCACGCTCAACCTCACATTAGCCGCCTCCGACAGCATGACTAAAGAAGCAATGATTATATTCTTTCTTTGTCTTCTTAGACAGCACCGTGAATTACTGGGGGTGGAGAAAATAGCAAAAATGGAGATATACAGGTTGACTCAATGTGACGGTATTATCTTTGTCGTGGAATATTCTAATCCACATATATAAATTATCAGGTAAATATAAAGCCTAACAAATAAATTTAATAAAAGAAAAGAGAAATGGTAAAAGAACAGTGCTGTCACAATGACTGTACTCGAAATCCCCCTTGTTTTCTGCTTCGTCTGCAAATTGTAACGCTTTCACGTTGATAGTAAAAGCCTACTATATTATTACCCGCTTTCTTCAATGAAACGTGTACTAAACTTGAGATACGCAAGCTGATCAATGACCTAAATTTAATATCTCATTCATTCCATTTTATACACGGCGTAACTAAAAAGACAGAAAAAAGCAGGAGAGAGAGAGGGGCGAATGAAGGCAGGAAGCATGCAATACTAAACACGCGTCGCGCGATACACAATTGCTGCCATCACGCGTGTAAGGCCACATGCACTAACTTTTTTTCAGACGGACAGTGATAAAAACACTAACCTTCCCAGAGTTAGGTTTTAAAAAAAACCTGGAAAACGCTTATTAGAAAAGATGACATTAGATGGGTTTACGTTTGAAAACATTACAGTACCCAGACAGCACATCTTCGAAACAGGAGGTAGAAGAAATTGCATATTTTGAACGCAGCCACTTAGCTCTTTTAAATTTGTATATTTGGGTTCCTTAGGGCTTGCTGACAAAGAATATGTAAAACGTTACGCAAATAGTCTAGGAATTACCAAATTATAACCAAAATAAAATAGTGGGGGTGCCTGACAGCATGAAATCATTTCTGCTCATAAAATTTTTTTATAACGTGTTTGACAAAACCTTACGTTACGGAAATAGCCTACCATGTTAACTCCAAATTGATTGGAGCGCAACAAATGTAAGACTAAACACGATTGGTCGGGCTATAAATACTATCTTGTGTTGTCAGGGGGAACGTGGAAAGGTGTACTTTTTTGAAAAGATGTGTAGACATGGTTTCATTGGGTAGAGCTGCGAATATACTCAATTCAGAGCGTCTGTTCATTGCCACATCTTGTAATAAACCTACTAAGAAGCAGTGCGTTGAGCACCAGTGTATATTTTTTATAAAATAAAGCCTGGGACATCGGCAGATCGGAGTTGTGCTATATTCATTGCCAGTCAACGAAACTGTTTATTATTCCATGAATTGTGGTAAGCTTGAAATATTCAATATCTTTTAATGAAAATTGAATGTAAATTGTTAATTTATGCCTGTATATATGTGTAGTTCAGTAGCGAACATGATGTAAAGCCTATATTGCTCCAGCCTGAACAGAAGGTGTCGGAGGAAAGTAAAACTGCATGGAATGGCCAAACAGTACACTGACACCTAGATTATTGATTAGACAGAAATAATGCTGGAATTGCAGAGGCGTAGTAACCATTAGGGAGGGAAATACTGGTATAAAGTATTTCAGATGAAGCTGACAGTTGGCCTAACGCTCTGAACTCAATGTTTGTGATGTATTGTGCTCAGTGTAGAAAGAGAGTATAAATCAGTTATGACGTAGAAGGTACATCCTTCTTGTTTCAGGGACCGTGGTCTTAAAGTTATTGAGCAGCACCTGGTCAGAGCTTTGCTGAAGCCAGAGGTGGACAGCATACTCCTTGGTCCATATAGCAACCAGTGGGGTGGCTCCAGAACTCATTACAGTAATCGAGCAGAGGAGGCCTTTACTGCAGTCATCACGAAAGATAAGAGAGTGTGGCCATGGAGCTCAACATTATGTACCCCATCTTAAAATGACACTATATAATAAAATTAAGAGGGGAATTTAATTGTTTTAATGCCAGGAACTGAGAACATCTCCAATACTAGTTCCAACAAAGACAAACTATTGAAGTCATGATGACAAATACCAACAGAGCTTGAACAAAACAAAACCAGTATTACCTCAGATTACCACTACACAACTGACACACATAGGATACTATTAATAACATATGTCACTACAAGATTCATATTAATAAATTCTGTACATATAACTTGTAATTAAAATTGATTGTGATTCCTGGTTCCCTTTGTATTTGAATCAGGACACATATACATTCATGACAGCACTGAATACATATTGTTATTTGAAAAGTTATCAGTGACTCCTTTAAGATATCCTTGTAGAGTGTTTTATGTATGTGAGTGTCACAGTGTTGTCAAGTGTGGTGGAATAAATTAAATTGTTTAGCTGTCTGTTGTTGTTATGACTTACACTTCATCATACACATACCCTAGACATATAACGTAGTCATCACACTATTCCAGAATAATTCTGACTGAGGTATACATATGTGGCAGCAAGTAAGGTTATCTATAATACACTACTCTTATTAGATATAGATACCTTCACAGCTGATCTCAGTCAGTACACTAAGTCCCTTATAAATATTTATAACATCCCACTTCACCACAATCTTCCCTGCTTCACAGCAGTGGCCAAACAATAGACAATACTTAGAGTATAATAGTGAGGGTCTTCAAAGGTTTCAACCTTCGCTCAAGATTGCTCTTGGTAGATATAAAATTAGAAGAAGGATGCTTGTACTACAGGGAACCTCTCAGGATTCTGTCTGATGTTGATGTCTCGCGTCGACTGCTTGCAACTTGTACCAAAAAGCTTGTACCACAAACCAGAGTTTTTTTTCGGGCGAACACAGACGTTTTGCACAGGAAACGACATAATATTGTGGAGCAAATGATTTAAGATGCCGTCTGTTTCAGGTGAGTTAGGTATCTAACTAAGTGTACTTGAGGCTGGATTCTAGAACTTAAGGCGCAAAGTGATGTCTCTGGGGTTACTCTCTTCTAATTTTAGATTTCAGGTACAGTCCTATGACCTGTCCTATATTTGGGTCCTAATATTCTATGTTCCTGGCTGTCTATGATACCTTCTTGAAGCAATTGGAAGTCAGTGAAGTTGTCTTACAACGCAGTAGCATATAAGCAAAATTTGTTCCTACACCCAGGTTGCTACTTAGACAAGTCCAATCAGAAGCAGTCTGTCTTAGTATTTCCAC
Organism: Oreohelix idahoensis; assembly: GCA_024509875.1. Taxonomy (NCBI): domain Eukaryota; kingdom Metazoa; phylum Mollusca; class Gastropoda; order Stylommatophora; family Oreohelicidae; genus Oreohelix; species Oreohelix idahoensis. The sequence continues at coordinate 90,414 of JAMPIV010005140.1, read as the reverse complement.
GCCCAACCACTAATCATCAAAGCGTCTTCTTCTTCTTCCTCGTTCGCCCTGAAAAGGACGGTGGTTGCGTTGTGTCTGTTTACGCCTAAGCTGTGATATCTGCACCTTTCGGTCGACACATCCGACTTGCAGCACGGCATTTTTTAGGGACCGGGTTTGCCTTCCCATTGCGATCCGCACTCGCTCAGCCAGACTGCACTGCTGCAGACTGTTTCCAGGACCACCACAAGGAGTTGGAGTTCGGTCTTGACCAGCTCTGGTTCGCTGGTCCTGATGCAAGCAGTACAGCTATGGGTCGCTGACTGCATTCACTATTGCTGCATCTTGGGGTCCCATCAAAGCGTCTGATATAGGTAGGGGTTTATTCTCCACTACCCTCCTGTAGAACACTACTACATGACAACATAAGATGTGATTTTCAAACTGATAGGTAGATAGTACTGCCAGAGAGGAGTGAAGACTCATAAAAGACAGCGAACATATTTTCGTGACGCTGAAAAGTCTCTTCCTAATTTTAAATTGTTATTTCTTCATTCCTATCAAATAAATTTATATAAAACAAATAATATCGGCGTCTAAATAAAGAGAATTAACTACTGTTTTATTACATAACATTCCATTTCACATTAACATTTCAAGTCAGCGTGAGATCCAGTGTGCTCAACACATGATGTCACGTGTGCTGTCTCTTGTAACGCAAAGTTTATAAGCCATTTTAGATTTGTGTTTTGCTTTATTTTGTTTCGGAGTTTTAAAAAATTAAAAAAGTAACTTATTAGTCCAATGGCAACCATTGTGTTAATATTTGTTTCGTATATATCCAATAGATAAAAGTGAGGACACAAAAGTGAGGATACCCTGTGTATTATCAGTAAACGAACTGAAGGGGGGGGAGTCTATGTTTTTACTTTACAGGATTTTACATGTAACTCGAAGCTTTAATAAAGAAGGCAGGAAACAACGTTACAACTTATTTTGAATTCACGTTTAGTTTCTCAAGTCAAATTATACCATGATGGACATCACATCTGTGCTGTTTTTAATGTGATTTTTGGACGTCTTGAAACCTGAAGAAGATGCTTATGTCCCTAACTCTGGATAGTAACCGCGTTGAAGTAGTACGGGATGTTGAGATTCCACGAATATGTCCACGAGTACTCGTGCGAGGATCGATCCGGACGTTGATGAATTTCTGGAGTGGACTTTGAAAGGATGGATCAACAGCAGGAGGTGGACTGAGGGGGTTGAGAGTGCCGAAATATGTTAAGATAGACAGGTAGGCCTGAAAGATACACTGGAAGGTAGATAGACATACACACAGGCAGAGAGACAGGTACCCAGACCGACAGAAGACAAATAGACTGACAATAAGGTATATAGACAGACAGTCGGACGGATGGTCACACGGTCGGACAATCAGACAGACATACAGGCAACAGAACGGTGGAGCAGACAGACATACATATTAGATAGACAGACAGGTAAGCAGAACAGACAGACAGACATAGATTAGGTAGGTAGGTATGTAGGTAGATAGATAGATAGATAGATAGATAGATAGATAGATAGATAGATAGATAGATAGATAGATAGATAGATAGATAGATAGATAGATAGATAGATAGATAGATAGATAGATAGATAGATAGATAGATAGATAGATAGATAGATAGATAGATAGATAGATAGATAGATAGATAGCATGTTCCCCTCTCCACGCAAACGGTATGTCCAAAGGAATGGCAGTAGCCGTTAGATACATTGAGTTTCATGTACTGTTTCGCTGACTGAAGTTTAAATGTTACACAAAATAGAAAGATAAATTACATAACTAATTATGTACGTCCATTTACCGTATTTATTTTAATAAACAAGTATTATTTGCATCATATCCGCCTTTATGTCCATTAAATTGCATCATTATATATTTTAAATTTGTTTGGATCCGTTTGTTTTGTTGTTGCCTGACTGTCTATCTAATCTTTCAATCTATTATGTGCCTGCCTGCCTGTCTATATAATATATCTGTCATTTGTCTGCATGCCTGACTGTCTGTCTATCTAATTTATCTATCTATCATCTGTCTGTCTGCCTGCCCGATTGTCTATCTAATCTATCATCTGTGTGCCTGCCTGCCTGCCTGCCTGACTGTCTATCTATCTATCTATCTATCTATCTATCTATCTATCTATCTATCTATCTATCTATCTATCTATCTATCTATCTATCTATCTATCTATCTGTCTGTCTGTCTGTCTGTCTATGTGCCTGCCTGACTGTCTGTCTATCAAATCTATCTATCATATGTCTGTCTGCCTGCCTTCCTGACTGTCTATCTAATATATCTATATATCATCTGTCTGCCTGCCTGACTGTCTGTCTACCTAATCTATCTATCTATCATCTGTCTGTCTGCCTACCTGCCTGTCTATCTAATCTATCTATCAACTGTTCTTGCTTGTCTTGTTTCCTGATAAAGGCAAACGTGCCACAGATGATTAAGTTTCTGCAATTTTTTTTCATATATAAAAATGTCAATAGCACTTTTAAAAGGGTATAACATAGTAAAAATAATTACAAGATTACTGGCTAAGAGACATAACTCTTTTTACTTGTTCATCAGCCGTGCGGTGTTTAAACAAATAATCAACTAAAACCCACGTCTGAGGTTGTCCGAAACCTTTCCGTTAGAACGTCCACCCAGTTCTACCCGCGACAACGCACGAATAAATTGACCACAATGGTTTCAATCTCGTGTGAAGTGTGGAGCTGTTAAGTTTAATCAGCTCTAACTGGAACCGGGGAGATTCTGAAGAAGGAAGATAGCTCAGATTTGAGACAGAGTCCATTCAAACTCGTCCACCAAGAAATAATTTGTTTTAACTACCATTGAAACTAGCACACGACATTGGAATGTAAACATGTAATAATAATTATTATTCTTTTTTTTTAACTAACCTTCAGCTTTTTTAAAGAGCATACTTCTCCAATCAGCCCACACAAAGTTCTCCCGCCCTAGGTTATATGTTCAAGTTTTTTTTCCCACAGGAAAAAAAAAATCGTTATATTGAATGATACATAGAAGCAACAGATAAGAACCTCCAACGGTCCACTACCTCCACCCTCCCCCTTTCCTCAAAAGGGCAGCCACTTGACTGAGATCCGGAGACATCATATATTATAGACTGGAAGAACTAATGAAATTGTTCCTCCTTTCCGTTCCCAGCGGAAGTCGTTCGTCAGCCATATTGCTGTGCAAAACAATTCCTTGACTATAGATTTTTCCATAGTTTTGAAAAATAAATAACTAATAATTCCATGCTAAATCATGGAAATTTAACAATATCGTTCCACAAGACATATATTTAGCGATTAAATACTACAGTATTATATTTATGTCACACAGTAAAGTCACTGCTGGTTAGAGATTATTACTTTTTTTATATAAAATTTTGCCTCGTTTTGGCGAGGCGCGTCTCGTTCAACCTAGTCGGTTATATTAAGGCGCATGTCCAAATATAAAAGACTTCTAGGTCTGGAGAGTATTGGTTAGAGATACATCGACAGTCGGCGGCTGAGGATCAAAGAAGAAGTTAAGAAGAAGGGTTAGATATACCGGGTCATAGATACTAGAGTGCAAATGTACTGTATGACTGGGAACGAGAACCGTAATTTTTACTGAAAATAGAAAAACAAATTCACGTACGGTTAATTTAGGGTTATTTTTGGTGGTTAGGGTTAGTGAATTCTCGCAAATATTGTTTATTGCTGGTAATTCATTGCTTGCATAAAATAAGACAAAAAATATAGATGTATAGCAGTAGTGTTTTTCGACTTTTAAAAATATTAATTTTGCTAATAACGCTATGAAAAAGCAATGTATATAATTTAGTGTTTTTCTCTCCAATTCTTAACGATCTTTGTAAGTTCAAATTTTATTATTTATTTTTTATATTTAATATTTTAATTTTACAGAAGTCAGCCAGAAAAAAAAGTAGGAACAAAATTGCTGATCAATATAACGAATGCAAGTCTAATACATACGAGTAAACAATCTGTCAAAACATGGCGGGAAATAATTATGCTGTACTCTTTTTGGGTCTATGTAGTCAAACTTATCATGACATTTGGTCAATGCAACAAAAACAAAAAAAAAATTAAGAAGGGATGTGTGCTTTAAAAAAAAAATGTGTTCAATTTAGTTTTCACTGTGCAATGCGTATTTTCCGTATTTTCCCTAAAATGCACCATTGTATCTGTCGTCCTGCCATCAATGGTACCTATACCTTGTAGCGGTATGGCAGCTTGTGTACCCTGACAATCCCCAGAGCTATGCCAGTGGGAGTTTTACTCCTGGTAGGTTCAACCAAGCTGGACTGGTCTGCTTGGGTAGGGGTCAGACAAAAGCTGGTACCCTGGTCCTCCAGGATGGGGGTTTTAGCACAGGGCCGACTCCCCTGTCTATGTAAAAAATCGCACATGTTACGGAAACAGCAACAGATGAAAAAACTTTGATGCGGGACGGACATCCGGAGTCTCAGACTCGTATGACTGTCAGTGGTGAAAGCCGAAAGGAAGCCATTGGCATGAAAACAGATGCCCTGACCGCAAAACACGAAACCAGAATTGGTTTTTGGAACGTCAGAACTATGAATGAGGCAGGAAAGCTGAGACAAATCACAGCAGAAATGAGGAACTATAAATTACATATCCTTGGAATAAGCGAGAGCAGATGGACAGGGATGGGGAGAATAAAAACAGCTACAGGGGAAACAGTACTTTATTCTGGTAGAGAGGATGGTCAGCACAACGAAGGTGTAGTCATTATCTTGAATAAAGGAATGAAGAGGTCTTAACGGGAATGGAAACCCATCAACAACAGACTTATAAGAGCAAGACTGAGAGGGAGATTCACCAACACCACAATTATACAATGCTATGCACTAACAAACGACAGCAATGAAGAGATCAAGGACGAGTTCTATCAACAGGTACAAAAGGAAATAGAAACTGCACCCAGCTACGATCTTATTATAGTAATGGGAGACCTAAATGCGAAAGTGGGAGCACACAACAATTATAACGAAAGAGTATTGGGGAAATGCGGCAGTGGAACTGAAAATGAGAATGGGGACAAATTAATAAGCTTCTGCAGTATTAACAACCTGGTCATTGGAGGAACACTTTTTCCACTCAACGAAGTGCACAAGTTAACATGGGAATCACCAAACGGACGAGACAGAAACCAGATAGATCACATAATGATAAATGGCAGATGAAGAATGCACTACAAGACGTGAAAGTAAGAAGAGGCGCAGATGTGGGAAGTGATCCTCACCTAGTAGTAGCAAGACTAAAGGTGAAACTCAGAGCTGCTCGACCAGTTGCAGTCAAACAGAAAAGATATAACATCACGAAACTTAAGGACCCCCTCACCAGAAAAGCTTTCGTGGTCGACGTAAAGAGACGATATCAGATTACCAAAAGCCAGGAAAGAACAGAGACCGATGATGTCGACCAGAAATTCAACACCATCTCAACAATATACAAGGAAAGCAGCAAGTCATGCTTGGGATTCCAGGAAAGAAAGAGCCAAGACTGGATAACACCAGAAACGCTAAACACCATAGCGAAGAGAAAGGAAATGAAAAGAAATAAAACAGAAGCTAAGTCTCACAGGTTAAAGGCAATATATGGTGAACAGTACAGTCAGCTGGACAAGGAAGTAAAACGTCAAAACCGTGCTAACAAAAGGTCATTTCTGGATGACCTTGCAAGACAGGCAGAAGAGGCAGCACTGAGACATGAACAAAGCACAGTTTATAAAATAACTAAAACTATCAGTGGAAAACGAGGTGCAAACAACATAACGTTAGTAAGAGACAAGCAAGGAAATCTCATCACCACAGCACAGGGGCAGGAAACAAGATGGGCAGAGCACTTCAGAGAAACACTGAATAAGGAACCACCAGAGACTCAGCTGAATGTTCCTGAGGCTGAAAGTGACTTAGATGTAAATACAGACATCCCACGAAAAGAAGAAATCATCACAGCTATCAAAGGGTTAAAAAACGGAAAAGCGCCTGGTCACGACAATCTAAATGCTGAGTTATTCAAGTGTGGTGAAGTGGGATGTTATAAATATTTATAGGGGACTTAGTGTACTGACTGAGATCAGCTGTGAAGGTATCTATATCTATTAAGAGTAGTGTATTATAGATAACCTTACTTGCTACCACATATCTATATATCTCAGTCAGAATTATTCTGGAATAGTGTGATGACTACGTTATGTGTCTAGGGTATGTGTATGATGAAGTGTAAGTCACAACAACAGACAGATAAACAATTTAATTTAATCCACTACTCTTGACAACACTGTGACACTCACATACATATAACACTCTATGAGAATATCTTAAGGAGTCACTGATAACTTTTCAAATAACAATATGTATTCACTGTTATCATAAAGGTATATGTGTCCTGATTCAAATACAAAGGAACCAGGAATCACAATCAATTTTAATTACAAGTATATGTACAGACTTTATCAATATGAATATTGTAGTGACATATATTATTAAAATATCCTATGTGTGTCAGTTGTGTAGTGGTAATATGAGGTAATACTGGTTTTGTTTTGTTCAAGCTCTGTTGGTATTTGTCATCATGACTTCAATAGTTTGTCTTTTGGGACTAGTATTGGAGATGTTCTCAGTTCCTGATATTAATACAATTAAATTCCCCTCTGAATGTTATTTTTACAAAGTCATTTCAAGATGAGGGGACATAATGTTGAGCTCAGCTGGCCAAATCAGCTTATCTTGCGTGATGGCGGCAGGAAAGGACTCCTCTGCTCGAATTCTCCCCTGGGCTCTGGAGACACCTCACTGATAGCTAAAAAGACCAAGGAGTATGCTGTCCGACTCTGGATTCAGCAAAGCTCTGACCAGGTGCTGCTCAGTACCATCAAGACCACGGTCCCTGTAAACAAGAAGGATGTACCTTCTACTTCATAACTAATTGATACTCTAGTTCTACACTGAGCACAATACAACACAAACACTGAGTTCAGAGCGTTAGGCCAACTGTCAGCTTCATCTGAAATACTTTATACCAGTGTTTACCTCCTTAATGGTTACCACGCCTCTGCACTTCCAGCATTATTTCTGTCTAATCAATCATCCAGGTGTCAGTGTACTATTCGGCCATTCCATGCCGTTTTACTTCCCTCCGACACCCTCTGTTCAGGCTGGAGCATTATAGGCTTTATCTCCTGTTTGCCACTGAACTACACATATATATACAGGCATAAATTAACAATTTACATTCAATTTTCATTAAAAGATACTGAATGGTTCAAGCTTACCACAATTTCATGGAAATAAACACAGATACGTTGATTAGCAATGAATTCTGGCACAATTACTGGCACAAATTCCCATCTGCTTATGTTCCAGGCTTTTATTTAACACAAATATGAGCTGGCTTCAACGCACTGTTGCTTTATCAAGATTATTTGCACTAGTGGTCTCGAACTAACGCTCCTAAGTGAGTATATCAGCGAGTCTAGCCAATGAGGCCACGTTTCGACAAGTGTTTGAAAAAATGTTACCTTTTCACGTCTCCCCTAACAACGAAAGATAGTATTTATAGCCCGACCAATCGTGGTTAGTCTTTCATTTGTTGCGCTCCAATCAATTTGGAGTTTACATGGTAGGCTAATTCTGTAACGTAAGATTTTTTTCAAACACGTTATAAAAAAATTTTATGAGCAGAAATGATTCCATGCTGTCAGGCATCCCCACTATTTTATTTTGGGTATAATTTATTAATTCCTGGACTATTTGCGTAACGTTTTACATATTCTTGGTCAGCAAGCCCTAAGGAACCCAAATATCCAAATTTAAAAGAGCTACGTGGCTGCGTTCAAAATATGTATTTTCTACCTCCTGTTTCGAAGATGTGCTGTCTGGGTACTGTTATGTTTTCAACCGTAAACCCATCTATTGTTATCTTTCCCAATAAGCGTTTTTTATGATTTTAAAACCTAACACTGGGAAGGGTAGTGAATTTATCACTGTCCGTCCGAAAAAGTTAGTGCTTGTAGTCTTACACGCGTGATGGCAGCATTTGTGTATCGCGCGAAGCGTGTTTAGTGTTCGGCTTTCTGCCTCTCCCTTCTCGCTATCCTTTTGTCCATCTGTCTTTTGATCTTGGTAACATAGTGTAGAAAAAGACATGAATGGAATTTAAAATTTAGGTCAACTTGCATATTTCAAGGTTTTTCTTAGAAAGGCAGCACATTTTATTGTGTGTTTGGGAAACGCGTGTATGTTGCAGAAGGCCTTTAATATCAACGTGAAACGTTACAATTTGCATACGCAGTAGAAAACAAGGGGATTTCGAGTACAGTCATTGTGACAGCACTGTTCTTTACCATTCTTCTTCCTTTATTTATTATATGTATTTATTAGGCTTTATATTTACTTGATAATTTATATATGTGGATTAGAATATTCCACGACATCAAGGCAGACCCTGAACTAGCAGCAGAACTATTAGAACCACTATTTGCACAAGTCTGGGAAACTGAGACAACACCAACAGAGTGGAGTAAAGGAATAATTGTCAAATTGCCCAAGAAGGGCGACCTTGCAGACTGCAACAACTGGAGAGGAATTACTCTCCTCTCAGTTCCCAGCAAAATACTAGGCAGGATAATCATCCAGAGAATTTCAAAAGCAGTTGACCATAAACTGAGGAAAGAACAAGCGGGCTTTAGAAAGAACAGAAGATGTGCAGATCATATATTCACCCTCAGGAACATTATAGAGCAGTGCTCAGAATGGCAGAGACAGTTGTACATTAACTTTGTTGATTTTGAAAAGGCTTTCGACAGCATACACAGGGACAGCCTATGGAAAATACTGAGGGCTTATGGAATTCCCAGCCGCATTGTTTCCATCATAAAAAGCCTATATTCTAACTTTACGTGCAGTGTTGGATTGAGTAATGTGACTTTCGAAGTGAAAACAGGAGTACGACAGGGATGCCCCTTATCAACAACATTATTTTTGACAGCCATAGACTGGGTGATGCGCCAGACAACAGAGGGCAGTACAAGAGGAATTAGATGGACAACATTTTCTACACTGGAAGACCTGGAATAAGCAGATGACATTGCACTACTCGCGCATTCACATCAACACATTCAAGACAAAACCGATAGACTGAATAAGTATGGCCAGCAGGTTGGCCTGAACATCAATCTAAAGAAGACAGAGGTCATGACACTAAATGTGGGCAATCCTGAGCCAATAACAGTAAGGAACCAGACGTTAGAACAGACAGACACATTTACTTACCTAGGATGCATAGTAACACCTGACGTCGGAACAAGCAAAGACCTTAACAACAGAATGAATAAAGCGAGAACAGCCGTTGCTATTCTCAACAACATTTGGAAGTCTTTCCAGTACAGCACAAACACCAAATTAAGACTGTATGAGAGCTGTGTACTTTCTGTGCTTCTCTATGGTGCGGAATGTTGGAGAGTAACAGAGAAGGAAATGTCGAAACTTTCCTCCTTCCACACGATCTGCCTAAGGAAAATTCTCCGAATCTTTTGGCCAAACACCATCAGCAACAAAGAACTACTTATTCGGAGTAACCAGGAGGACATGCACACCATCATCGCTGGCAGACGCTGGAATTTGGTTGGCCACGTCCTCAGAAGGGACCCTGATACCATCACAAGAATAGCTATTCAATGGACCCCCGAAGGAAAACGAAAGAGAGGCCGACCAAAAACAACTTGGCGAAGAACTGTGGAAGCCGAGATGCAAAGAATGAACCACAGTTGGGGCACTGTACGAAGGATGGCCGCCGACCGAGCAAGGTGGAATCAATTTGTTGCTGCCCTACAGGACGCCACCAGGCGTGATGGCCGCTGACTGCTTTGACGGTTGGCGGTTATGGATCAAAGAAGAAGAAGTATCTGTCGTCATCCTCATCATTCCCCTTTACGCTGCATACAGAACATGGAGTAACTTACAGCAGGCCAACTTGCAGGTCAACTTGCAGGTCAACTTGCAGGTCAACTTGCAGGATGCCTGTGCCAAAGCTCCCATGTGTTATTACAATGAGGTTTCTGCAGCAATGTACTTTACGTATGAGGTTTCCAGCCCCATGCACGAACTCATATTAGTGGCCTCTTAAGACATGCTTGATGTAGCAGCAGTCAAATTCTTTCTGTCTCATCTGAGACCCGCTGGAACTCCACGGGTCTCTTATTTATTTATTTTATTATTCCAGTCACGCGTTGAAGCTTGTACGTAATAATTTGGCAGATCAAATGTCTCGTGTTGATTCTTGTGGCAGTGAGATATACTGGAAGTCTGTGTTACGTATTCGTGAGCCGCACAAAAAAAGTAATATATACATTTAAAAAAGACAATGGTATGAAATCCGTTTAACAAATTAACAATACACAGGAAACATTGCACAGTTCGGGGTTCACCCTTCATCAGCCACAGTTACAAACAGGCGACAACAAATATAGACAGAAAAAAGGAAGGATTGAGACTTGTCAATAAATTAAAACAAGAACATATGGAAAGGGCACAAAGGAACGACGAAAATGAACCTGGTAGTCAGGATTTTAATTTGCAGTGAATCTGATTAAACTGAATCATCGTCATCAGCCTTCAGCTTCATAAAAAGTATAGGTCTGGTTAGGACACACACTACGGAAACCAACTGATGGCATTACAAGGTAGTTTTTGTTATTTTGTTATTTTTTTTTTCGTACGCCCGCTAATACTCGAGGCGAAATCTCAGGTTATTATTAATGTCTAACCTGACATTGATTTTACGTGAGTATCCCTTTTTTTCTTGTACAGAGACAGGTGTCCCTCGCCATTCAGGCAGATACTCGCCGATTTCGGAGGTACCCATTAGAGCTGGGTCGGCTCAGGAGCCGCCAATCCCTGGTCGACGACACTCCTTCAAATGTTCTCGCCAGGTCTCGAGTTAATCCAGTCCAAATCCCGGTCGACGAAAAATCTTCAAATGCCGTCGCCCGGGTTTGATCCTGGATCACCCGGTCGCCAGAGCGGTGTGGTAACCACTACGCTAGCGCGGCTCCCTGTTTTTGTTATGAAACCACGAGTAAGAGGATAAAAGAAAGCTGACAGAAAAGAAATATGGAAGGAAATTTGAAATAAATATAAAACATCTATGGGTAATATTAATGCCTTATCTGATTAGGACACACGTAGAGGAAACAAGGTCATAGCATTACAGGGCATTTATTGTTCTGGAACACCCAGGGTAAGAGACATAGAAAAGAAAGGTCAAGGATCCCGTTACACGCCCATTGAGGCATATTGGGAATATGGTATTAGGCCTTTATTTTCTTGACCATCGGTACACTAGGGGTGATGTGGTCAGCATCACGCCGGCCACCTTAACCTTCTGTTAAGGAAGATTATATATGTATTTTGCATGTTGACCACACTTAAGCTATTAGCAGTTAATATGCGCGATAATATGTCTATATGTGGTTCATCATGTTGTTGCATGGGTTTTTCATTGATATTCAACGCGATATATTTAATACGACATCGAAAGTTTATGATGTAATGCGTTCTGCTCTAATTTATGCAAAGGTTATGATTCTTGGCCTTTCGTGTATTGTAGTCTTTGTGATAAGACGTATTATCATCGGAGGTCTATTTTGACTTCAGTGAAGCGGTGGTTGCTGATGATTCTGAGACAACCACATACATTGGGGATAATGTGATACCCACAATTGTCAATGACAATGTTGCTAATATGAGACCATCCACAGCTGTCATTGATGTTGGTGTACCAGACATTGTTAATGTCGAGATTGGTCTGATCTCAAACATGGTTTGGTGGTATACTATTTAGTCAAAACTATATGTTTGGCTGTTTCTTTTCCTTTTTCAGATGCTGACATCCCATGATTTCATGTGGTATGTACTGGCCACTGCATGAGGTAGTGTGGCAGTTTTAATAATACTATTTCTTTCTTTGGGTGCTACAGATCGTGGTACACCGGTTGTAGAACAAAGTGACTTTATACTTGGTCCTTTGCAGGGACGTGAATGTTCTCTGCCCATTCATCATCTACAGGAGATCTTGTTTCCCTTTGGTACTCTTGATGAGGCTAATAGGGTGGTACATCCTGATGCTCATGTATGTGGAGTGCACACATCTAAGGATTATATTTTGATTTTTCAATGCTCTTTGCTAGGCTGAGCATCTTACTGTGTTCAATTCTCTACTTAGTGGAATATCTATTGTTGCCTTTGTCTGCAGGTTGCGAAAGATTTTCTCTATCGTAATAACTTTATCCCTTATGGTGATGGTATTTGTTTGTTCCATCAAACTTGGGAGGAACATGTTATGGGAATTCAGTCTTTGTTGAATACCTTGCGTCTTCATAATCATACTACTAGACCTTCTAAGACAGGAATAGGATTCACTGAAATTTCTTTTCTTGGTCATAAAGTAGGAGGTGGGTTTCTTAAACCTGAAGGTTCTACTATCTCAATAATCTTGATTCTTGTTAGGCTTAGTGACTTTCTATAGAATATCTTGCCTAATTTTTTCTGATATTACATCATTTCTGTCTTCGTGGATAAAGAAGAACTCGCCAAATAGGATTGTCTAATCCCATGCATGTTTGTTGCTTTAAATATTAACTTCGTGCGGTATTACATCTCAGTTTTGCTTAAAAAATCAAAATCTTTGATTTTTAAAATCCAACCGACGGGGTATTGTTAAGGAAGATTATATATGTATTTTGCACGTTGACCACACTTAGGCTATTAGCAGTTAATATACGCGGTAATATGTCTATCTGTGGTTCATCATGTGGTTGCACGGGTTTTTCATTGATATTGAACGCAATATATTTAATACGTCATCGGTAGTTTATGACGTAATGCGTTCTGCGCTAATTTATGCTTCTTGGCCTTTCGTGTATTGTAGTCTTTGTGATAAGACGTATTATCAAGCTCCGAAGAGATTTGTGGAGAAGAGCTTCCAGTGGCATGTATTATGTTTCGAGGCCGCCACTATTATTGTCCTGATGAACCAGAATTAAGAGAGAGGGTTCGTAATGCTTAAGAAGTAAGCAATATATATTTTTACGCCTGCATTGTCTGACCCACATTACTTGGATGGATTCCACCTTCAGTACAGCGGCCAGAATGTACGGTTAAAGACGAGACTGTCTGAGGACTCTATGATCTGTATGTACCAATTATCATGCAAGTTATATGAACTTTTGTATCTTCAAGTATCATTAAATGTAAAGATTCTATGTGGACCCATCCACCTGAAGACTTGCATTATTTCATGAATTGATGTCTGAATCGCCACACCCATTTTCATTCGCGTTATAAGTATGAAAGTTTCCATGACGACCCCAGAGCCATTTGCGGTCTTAAAAAAAACCCCCACCTTAACTGGGGATCGAACCATGTACCACCGAGCCATGAAGCCAATGCACTAACCACTGCGCTACCGCGGCTCCAAGAGAAATAGAGGTAAGCCACAAAAAAAAAAAAAAGAAATAGAGAAGGAAGTTAGAGAAATATGAAACATCTCTGGATACAATAAAAGTTGTCCTATCTTAGCCAGGCACATCAAAGAAACCAGCCGATAGCCTTACTATACAGTTCCTTGTCTGGAACCCCCAGGGTAAGAAAAACAGAAGTAGGCTGGAAACAGAATTGGAGAAATAAATTGGAAATATACTTGAAACATCCTTGAATAATGACCCCACCTGATAAGGAGATACGCTGCTAATAGCTTTACAATTTCAAGGTAAGCAAAGTAGAAGGCGGACGAAAACGAAATGGAGAAAGGAATTGAAAACAAACAAGAGGGAGATAAAGATGACATTGAAAAACATTGAACGGATGGCACAAGACAGGATAGCACAAGACAGGATAGCACAAGACCGGATAGCACAAGACAGGATAGCACAAGACAGGATAGCACAAGACCGGATAGCTTGAAGACTCATACTCCAAAAGATTTAAAGGCTAAATATTCCTGTTGTTAGAGAATACTTACCAAAATGTAGACCGCTGAATCCGATCCACAACCCGGCAATGCAGGGAACGCAGAACACCGTCGCCATAGCCTGCAGTGAATTATCTCTAGATGTCTCCTCTCGTCGATGAAATGTGGGCTCTTGACAGGGCCGACTGGAGAGAAGAGACAGGATAGATTAACTGGCTTTCCTGGGCCCACACGGTTCTTATTTATATCGTCACCTTTTTTTTCTGTCCAATATATCAATTGTTTTGCTTATCTATCTATCTATCTATCTATCTATCTATCTATCTATCTATCTATCTATCTATCTATCTATCTATCATCTATCTGCCTGTCTGTCTATCTCGATACCGATCTAAACAACATAAATGTTACTACTAGCAGTGGCGGTTTTACCTATAGATACCCTAGGCCAGCGATTTTCAACATTTCTTCAACTCACGGCACACACAGCGAACAAGGTGCTAAAATTGTCAAAGCACACTTTCCGTTTTTTTTTTTTTTAAGGACAGATTTTATCATTGAAAAAAAAAAAGAATATTAAAGTTGTGATTAAAATTGTAATGGCTAAAATTCTAATCCTTGTGTTATTATTATTTTGTTCTTGTTATTATCCCAATTATTGAAGTGAGATATCATTGACAGCGATGTCACTTAAAAAATAATCCTACGGCTTTTTTTGCATTTTCCTAAAAAAAAGTGTCCCCTGCCTCTTCTCTCTATCTCTGTTACAGATCCTTTCTTTTTCTCAATGAAATAATGAAAAATCGGTTTTTGAATAACATAGTCTGCTCTGGGATAAAAAGAAAAAATGAGAGAGAGAGAGAGAGAGAGAGAGAGAGAGAGAGAGAGAGAGAGAGAGAGAGAGAGAGAGAGAGAGAGAGAGAGAGAGAGAGAGAGAGAGAGAGAGAGAGAGAGAGAGAGAGAGAGAGAGAGAGAGAGAGAGGCATATTTTCCATGACAAACTGTGAGAACTGTCGACAACATCAAGAATATCTTGGCCTTTTGTGGTTTCTGGAAGTGGTTTACAAAATAAAAAATTGTTTAATGATCTCTCCATGACAAACAAACCTACTAAATGCCAGGAGTTGAGCTATTGCAGTGATGTCCGGTGACTCGTCCAACTGGATGTAAAAAAATCGGCTTCTTTAATGTTAGCTATCACTTGTGACTCAATGTCTTGAGACATATCTTATATACGCCGACTAATAGTGTTATCAGACATAGGGATTTTCAAAATCTCTTTTTCATATTCCTTGCCAAACATAATATGTGCAATTTTACAACTTGCTGGTAAAATTACTGACTCAGTAATTGTATGTTATTTCATTTTTTTTTTTTGGGGGGGGCCAAACACTCTTCATTATACTGGCGCACGATGGTTTTAGAACTAAGACAACTGTACTGTGTTATATTACCAGCTACACTTGACTCATTGTCATCATTTAACTTACGTTATTTAATTAGAGCTCTATCCATGCACTACCTAATAAGCAATAAAAAGATAACAATCAACTAAATTCAGAAATAACAAAATAGCTAAAAAACGAAATAGAAATAACAAACAAAAATGCATTAGTGCAAACTCACACGGAATAACACACCCGATCCGAACAACAGCTGACTGAAGAGTTAACACTGGTGGCTTGACATGGGGGAAAGGTGGGGTGGTAAAAGTACACACTGCAGAGTTATTTTAGGATCTGGAACAAAAGGGACGGAAGTTCTTTGAATTTTACTTCAATGACTTTTTAAAAAAAATTATTGTTTTCATTCTTATCGGCCTTTTATGAAAAATTTACAATAATTCCATAATTTACCGACATAATTTTTGTGTTCAATTTTTTCTCGCTTCTTTTCATAGCCATATTGCTCAGTTTGAATAATCTCGTCGACTTGATGCAGATGCCTCGAAAGCACGTCTAGGGTATTATTTCTATTATATAATCCCTCTGACTTTATGTTGGGTACATTTGAAGATGTTCAGCAGTCATTTTATTGGTGCCACAGTTTGGTTTTGTTTGGTTTTTTTAAAGGACTATCTCCATCGCACACGTACAACTCCATAAGTGCTTCGATCTCCGACCTTAGATCACACAAGGATGATCTGATCACGAACTCTGTAGCACCGACAAGGTTCCCAGTGTGTGTATACAGGAATCACACATTCTATAAATATTTGTATGGCGGGTAAGTTTGCTAATTTTAAAAAATGTTGACACGGCAGCGGCCATATGACCTACTCTTTACGATTTCCAAGTGGCAAGGGATTGTTAACATGCGCAATTTGCACACGGGACCTCCTATTTTTTCGCCCCTATCCGAGAAGACTAGGCATCCGATCTCCCTCCCCCGGGGATCAGGAGGAGTATGACAGCATTAGGAACTACTGGTTTTGAACAATACATTTCTATAAATGATATTCTCTGTGGCTGGGAGCGAACCTAATACCTTTAGAATCAGAGGCCGACGCCTTACGTCTGAGCCACTCAGACCCCCTTACACTCACACAGTTACACTCATCGGTAGTTTGTCAAGGATTGAGATTTGTGAAAAGACTTGATCGCCTATGTCTGGCAACGAAGTAAATTTATGATGCTGATGATAATTGTAATCATGATGATGATGCTGTCTTACTTACTTACTTAGTCGTTCCTTTTTCTACCGTGAGGTGTAAAGGTTTGGAAGAGAGAGCGCCAGACTATCCTATCGGCTGTCTTCCTCCTGGCCTGGTTTCATTCTAGTCCTCGGTCCTTCAAAGATTGTCTAATGTTGTCCTCCCAGCGGACTCTGGGTCGTCCTGGGGATCTGGATCCCTGGCTCTTAGTTTCCCATGCTTGTCGTGGTAGCCGATCTTCTCCCATTCTGCAGACATGACCAAACCATCTTAGTTGGGACTGTTCTACTTGGGTCTGCAGGGGGTGGGATTTTAGGCCTTGACGTATCGTCTGGTTGCGGACCATGTCTCTTCTTGTTACTTCAACCACCTTCCTCACATACCTCATTTCTGAGGTTTGGATCTTGCTTTTGTGGGTTGCAGTCATTGCCCATGACTCGCATCCATATGTCAAGACTGGTACATAGGTGGAGCGGTATGCAGCCATATTCGTTTTCTTATCAACCTCTCTCTTGCAACTCTTCTGACTTATGATTTGCTGTCCTCACATAATTTCTGCAAGACTTGTAGAAGCTCTGTATAGCATGAATCAGAGGTGCTGGAATGTTCTTCTTTGCCAAACAGTCTCATAGTTTGCTCCAGGGGACCCTGTTAAACGCCTTTTCCAGATCTATGAAACAAAGATGGATCTCACTCTTACTCAAGGGCCTTTTCACTCAGCTGTCTGAGTGTGAAGATTAGGTCTTGAGTACTTCGGTTTGCTCGGAATCCGCACTGGACCTCATCCAATTGTGGCTCAGCTAGGCGTCGGAGTCTCTACTCTAGGATTCTAGAGTAGATTTTACCAGGGACACTGAGAAGGGATATGCCTCTATGGTTTCCACATTGTCGATTGTCACCCTTTTTGAAAATTGGTGTTATGATGGCA
Organism: Oreohelix idahoensis; assembly: GCA_024509875.1. Taxonomy (NCBI): domain Eukaryota; kingdom Metazoa; phylum Mollusca; class Gastropoda; order Stylommatophora; family Oreohelicidae; genus Oreohelix; species Oreohelix idahoensis. The sequence goes on along the minus strand of JAMPIV010005140.1, from coordinate 72,766 downwards.
ATCTCCCACTCCTTTGGTATGATGATGATGCTGTCAATGATTATAATACTGACAATGATCATGACAATGATGATGATGATTGCTTTAATGGTTACGGTGGTGGTGATGATTATGCTGATGATAACTAAGAGGGTGAGTTCTCTATTTTGCTCCCATTGGGGCATTAAACAACCAATGGAGCACTAAACCACCAATGTAGCATTAAACCACCAATGTAGCATTAAACCACCAATGTAGCATTAAACCACCAATGTAGCATTAAATAACCAATGTAGCATTAAACCACCAATGGAGCATTGAACCACCAATGTAGCATTAAACCACCAGTGGAGCATTAAACCACCGATGTACCATTAAATAACCAATGTAGCATTAAACCACCAATGGAGCATTAAACCACCAATGTAGCATTAAATAACCAATGTAGAATTAAACCACCAATGTAGCATTAAACCACCGATGTAGCATTAAACCACCAATGTAGCATTAAACCACCAATTAGCATTAAACCACCAATGTAGCATTAAACCACCAATGCAGCATTAAACCACTAATGTAGCATTAAAACACCAATGGAGAATTAAACCTCCAATGTATCATTAAACCACCAATGTAGCATTAAACCACCAGTGTAGCATTAAACCACCAATGTAGCATTAAACCACCGATGTAGCATTAAACCACCAATGTAGCATTAAATAACCAATGTAGCATTAAACCACCAATGGAGCATTAAACCCCCAATGGAGCATTAAACCACCAATGGAGCATTAAACCACCAGTGGAGCATTAAACCACCAATGTAGCATTAAATAACCAATGTAGCATTAAACCACCAATGGAGCATTAAACCACCAATGGAGCATTAAACCACCCGTGGAGCATTAAACCACCAATGTAGCATTAAATAACCAATGGAGCATTAAACCACCAATGGAGCATTAAACCACCAATGGAGCATTAAACCACCAATGGAGCATTAAACCCCCAATGTAGCATTAAACCACCGATGTAGCATTAAACCACCGATGTAGCATTAAATAACCAATGGAGCATTAAACCACCAATGTAGCATTAAACCACCAATGGAGCATTAAACCACCAATGTAGCATTAAACCACCGATGTAGCATTAAACCACCGATGTAGCATTAAACCACCAATGGAGCATTAAATAACCAATGTAGCATTAAACCACTAGTGGAGCATTAAACCACCAATGTAGCATTAAACCACCAATGTAGCATTAAACCACCAATGGAGCAATAAATAACCAATGTAGCATTAAACCACCAATGTAGCATTAAACCACCGATGTAGCATTAAACCACCAATGTAGCATTAAACCACCGATGTAGCATTAAACCACCAATGTAGCATTAAACCACCGATGTAGCATTAAACCACCAATGGAGCATTAAACCACCGATTTAGCATTAAACCACCGATGTAGCATTAAACCACCGATGGAGCATTAAACCACCAATGGAGCATTAAACCACCAATGGAGCATTAAACCACCAATGTAGCATTAAACCACCGATGTAGCATTAAACCACCGATGTAGCATTAAATAACCAATGGAGCATTAAACCACCAATGTAGCATTAAACCACCGATGTAGCATTCAACGACCAATGTAGCATTAAACCACCGATGTAGCATTAAACCACCGATGTAGCATTAAACCACCAATGGAGAATTAAATAACCAATGTAGCATTAAACCACCAGTGGAGTATTAAACCACCAATGTAGCATTAAACCACTTATGTAGCATTAAATAACCAATGTAGCATTAAACCACCAATGGAGCATTAAATAACCAATGTAGCATTAAACCACCAATGGAGCATTAAAACACCGATGTAGCATCAAACCACCGATGTAGCATTAAACCACCGATGTAGCATTAAACCACCAATGGAGCATTAAACCACCAATGGAGCATTAAATAACCAATGTAGCATTAAACCACCAATGGAGCATTAAACCACCAATGGAGCATTAATTCACTAATGGAGCATTAAACCACCAATGGAGCATTAAACCACCAATGTAGCATTAAACACCACCAATGGAGCATTAAACCACCGATGTAGCATTAAACCACCGATGTAGCATTAAACCACCAATGGAGCATTAAACCACCGATGTAGCATTAAACCACCAATGGAGCATTAAACCACCAATGGAGCATTAAACCACCAATGTAGCATTAAACCACCGATGTAACATTAAACCACCAATGGAGCATTAAACCACCAATGGAGCATTAAACCACCGATTTAGCATTAAACCACCAATGGAGCATTAAATAATCAATGTAGCATTAAACCACCAATGGAGCATTAAACCACCAATGTAGCATTAAACCACCGATGTAGCATTAAATAACCAATGGAACATTAAACCACCAATGGAGCATTAAATAACCAATGTAGCATTAAACCACCAGTGAAGCATTAAACCACCAATGTAGCATTAAACCACCGATGTAGCATTAAATAATCAATGGAGCATTAAACCACCGATGTAGCATTAAATAACCAATGTAGCTGTTACGCACAGAATTTTTCTAAGACTGTGTGTAATTAATCTGTATGAATTGTACACTTTAAATTTTTTGATGAAAGGTAGATAATCCTTGTTTAACTGTGGTTACATTTTACTATGGGGGTTACCTTCTATTGTGTCTTGACTCGTCAATCCATTTTTTCGAACGATGTCTCCTTATACGGTAGTATCGGTCAACTGTTTCTTGGAATGATTGAAACCAGGGTTGAGGTTTATTCCCTGTCCATATAAGGCGTGATTTCTGAACATAGCTTTGTTTGAATGTTTCCTTCATCGTCTCGTTTTGAGTGTTACTCAGGCGTATGCGTTCTGCGCATGTCTGAACTTTAAGAGAGTTAGAATAGTCTTCCGCCCAGGGAGTCGAGGAGATGTACTGAGCAGAGAGGACGCCATGCTGCGTCTGTGATTTTTGATAGGGAATTCTGTAGTCCTCCTGTGAGTTAGTCAACTAACGAGGCTTTCCCTATATGATTCGAAAACGCCTGGAGGCGTATGTTTTGTAGTGTTGATTCTGAAGCAAGGTAATACCCTCCTTTATTGAACCCTGTGATCTACCTAGATGTTTGACTATTTGTCGTTCTCTGCTCGCTTGTGTGTTACAGAAAGGAGAGGTTCTTCTACTAGGAATTACACCCCAAGTATCTTCATACCTGAGATCTATATATATATACGGGTCGCTCTAGGCCCAGAGAACAATTTCTATGTTCTAGGATCTTCGCTATGCCAGCGATTGCACCTATGACGAGGGTTAGACTTAGGGATGCTATAAAGGTCAGCTTGACCTGTACTCCTGAAATGCCATTCTCGTGCGGACAGTAATAGACTTATTTTTGTACATCTGATCTGCCAGCATCAGAGAGGAGTACCGATATTTATAAGGAAGGGAAACCCGAGGCCTGTAAACAGTAAATTAATATTAGACAAACATAAAGGTATGTTTTCAGGCACTCGTAAGAAATAAAGAAGTAGAACACTTGGACAACAGAAAAACAACAGACGTGAGTGGCTTACCCAGGGTTCGAACCCCGTACCTTCCGTACGACAACTCCGCCTAGCTATCAAGCGAATCACACTGACCCCACGGCCAGCTAGGCATCCCCAAAAAAAGATGCTTTACTGGCTATTTATCAGTAAGAAACACAAGATAACACCGGAAGTATACAGTGGGCAACTCAGCCCCTTAATGACGCAATCACTTCTGTTGTTCCACTATTAACAGTATGTGTCAGTCCAAACAAGACAAAGACCTTGATACTGGGTCCAGTAAATAATAGAAGACTAAAGGACAATAGTATAGAACAGTGGGTAGGTTTCTGGTATTGTATGAACATAAATAACACATAAGGAAGGGAAACCCGAGGCCTGTAAACAGTAAATTAATATTAGACAAACATAAAGCCACTCACGTCTGTTGTTTTTCTGTTGTCCAAGTGTTCTACTTCTTTATTTCTTACGAGTGCCTGAAAACATACCTTTATGTTTGTCTAATATTAATTTACTGTTTACAGGCCTCGGGTTTCCCTTCCTTATGTGTTATTTATGTTCATACAATACCAGAAACCTACCCACTGTTCTATACTATTGTCCTTTAGTCTTCTATTATTTACTGGACCCAGTATCAAGGTCTTTGTCTTGTTTGGACTGACACATACTGTTAATAGTGGAACAACAGAAGTGATTGCGTCATTAAGGGGCTGAGTTGCCCACTGTATACTTCCGGTGTTATCTTGTGTTTCTTACTGATAAATAGCCAGTAAAGCATCTTTTTTTGGGGATGCCTAGCTGGCCGTGGGGTCAGTGTGATTCGCTTGATAGCTAGGCGGAGTTGTCGTACGGAAGGTACGGGGTTCGAACCCTGGGTAAGCCACTCACGTCTGTTGTTTTTCTGTTGTCCAAGTGTTCTACTTCTTTATTTCTTACGAGTGCCTGAAAACATACCTTTATGTTTGTCTAATATTAATTTACTGTTTACAGGCCTCGGGTTTCCCTTCCTTATGTGTTATTTATGTTCATACAATACCAGAAACCTACCCACTGTTCTATACTATTGTCCTTTAGTCTTCTATTATTTACTGGACCCAGTATCAAGGTCTTTGTCTTGTTTGGACTGACACATACTGTTAATAGTGGAACAACAGAAGTGATTGCGTCATTAAGGGGCTGAGTTGCCCACTGTATACTTCCGGTGTTATCTTGTGTTTCTTACTGATAAATAGCCAGTAAAGCATCTTTTTTTTGGGGATGCCTAGCTGGCCGTGGGGTCAGTGTGATTCGCTTGATAGCTAGGCGGAGTTGTCGTACGGAAGGTACGGGGTTCGAACCCTGGGTAAGCCACTCACGTCTGTTGTTTTTTTCTGTTGTCCAAGTGTTCTACTTCTTTATTTCTTACGAGTGCCTGAAAACATACCTTTATGTTTGTCTAATATTAATTTACTGTTTACAGGCCTCGGGTTTCCCTTCCTTATGTGTTATTTATGTTCATACAATACCAGAAACCTACCCACTGTTCTATACTATTGTCCTTTAGTCTTCTATTATTTACTGGACCCAGTATCAAGGTCTTTGTCTTGTTTGGACTGACACATACTGTTAATAGTGGAACAACAGAAGTGATTGCGTCATTAAGGGGCTGAGTTGCCCACTGTATACTTCCGGTGTTATCTTGTGTTTCTTACTGATAAATAGCCAGTAAAGCATCTTTTTTTTGGGGATGCCTAGCTGGCCGTGGGGTCAGTGTGATTCGCTTGATAGCTAGGCGGAGTTGTCGTACGGAAGGTACGGGGTTCGAACCCTGGGTAAGCCACTCACGTCTGTTGTTTTTCTGTTGTCCAAGTGTTCTACTTCTTTATTTCTTACGAGTGCCTGAAAACATACCTTTATGTTTGTCTAATATTAATTTACTGTTTACAGGCCTCGGGTTTCCCTTCCTTATGTGTTATTTATGTTCATACAATACCAGAAACCTACCCACTGTTCTATACTATTGTCCTTTAGTCTTCTATTATTTACTGGACCCAGTATCAAGGTCTTTGTCTTGTTTGGACTGACACATACTGTTAATAGTGGAACAACAGAAGTGATTGCGTCATTAAGGGGCTGAGTTGCCCACTGTATACTTCCGGTGTTATCTTGTGTTTCTTACTGATAAATAGCCAGTAAAGCATCTTTTTTTGGGGATGCCTAGCTGGCCGTGGGGTCAGTGTGATTCGCTTGATAGCTAGGCGGAGTTGTCGTACGGAAGGTACGGGGTTCGAACCCTGGGTAAGCCACTCACGTCTGTTGTTTTTCTGTTGTCCAAGTGTTCTACTTCTTTATTTCTTACGAGTGCCTGAAAACATACCTTTATGTTTGTCTAATATTAATTTACTGTTTACAGGCCTCGGGTTTCCCTTCCTTATGTGTTATTTATGTTCATACAATACCAGAAACCTACCCACTGTTCTATACTATTGTCCTTTAGTCTTCTATTATTTACTGGACCCAGTATCAAGGTCTTTGTCTTGTTTGGACTGACACATACTGTTAATAGTGGAACAACAGAAGTGATTGCGTCATTAAGGGGCTGAGTTGCCCACTGTATACTTCCGGTGTTATCTTGTGTTTCTTACTGATAAATAGCCAGTAAAGCATCTTTTTTTGGGGATGCCTAGCTGGCCGTGGGGTCAGTGTGATTCGCTTGATAGCTAGGCGGAGTTGTCGTACGGAAGGTACGGGGTTCGAACCCTGGGTAAGCCACTCACGTCTGTTGTTTTTCTGTTGTCCAAGTGTTCTACTTTATTTCTTACGAGTGCCTGAAAACATACCTTTATGTTTGTCTAATATTAATTTACCGATATTTATGAATATTTATGATATGAAGCTGAGGCTATCGTCAGCTAGGATTATCTATATCAACTTAGAGAATGTATGCAGATCCATGAAGAAACTTTATTAATGCTGAATACTATGAACTGTCATGTCCATGACTTTTTGTGAAATGGATGTATCATTATCTGTCATTGTGGCGTCCGAAATAAATGATGGAAACGTCACCAGCAGTTATAAAATTTCTATGACTTATACATGTCATAACTCCTGTATTGTGGAACTGTGAATCTACGTCACACCTATACACACGACAACCTACTTCAAACCAGACAAGACACCATCACCACAGCCTATATATATATTCCTGGTGTCTATAGGGGTGGTACTTACTTGGCTACAAATTAACAACGACTTGGACTTATACCTGTAAATGTTCATAGTGGCCAGATTGTGGCTTATCATCTTTAGTGGTCAGTAGTCAGCCTAAAACCACCCTAATCATTTTATGGTGGCCAATAGCTGGTTTCAACTGGTACCAGCACTCAAGGGGGTCAACAAACCCATACAACATTCAAGTTCGTCATTTCGTGAACTCACTTCCTTCAAGAAATCTACATCTTCAATGAAATATTATGAAACTACCCAGCGTTGCTGCATTTAGATGGATTTTGAAACTACCCGGCGTTGCCGCATTCAGATGATCAAGTGCCGATTGAATCAATTTTGCCGCATTCAGATGGTCAAGTGCCGATGGAATCAAGTCTGCTGTAGTTCGAAGTTCGAGTACCGATCATTGTAAGAAGGACAAGTTCCGAAACTCCACATCCTGTATCAGAAGCTCATTTCCTGCGTCATGGCTGTTTATGGGAGCAGATGTCGATCAACGTTGGATCATTTATCCTTAGAATGCTGATCACAACCTGTTCTGCACCGTGCTGACGTTTGGACATATATAAGTGAAGTGGCTTGTTTGTTTGTGAACTGTGCCCTTATACCCTAACTGAGCCTTCTATATTTTCACACACTTTTTGTTACATGTTATATGTTTACATGTTATATGTTATTTGTATATTTATATGTTTACATTTCCGCGGGAGGTTGGGTGTGAGACTAATATAAGAGATACCACGTAATAGAGGTCTTATGTTAGTGTTCTATAGGAGCTATTTTCTTGATTGAAAATCTGCTAGCGACAACTGTTGCTATATTTGTTTAGTTGTGACGAGTTGTGCTTTATTTTCGTCGTTTTTTGTAATATTTTTTTTCTTTCTGTTCTTTAGTTCTGATTTCATTTGTTTGTATTTGTAGGTCTCCTCTTTTCTATTATTCAGTTCTTTACACCATTTTTGTTTATACACTGTGACGTCATTTGTTTGTTTACATTGTTCGCATATGTCATCACATTCTTTGTGATATTTTCTTTTAGTTTTCGCTGTTTATTTAGTTGACTTTTGCGAATGTTTTCGTATTGTCTTTGATCTTTGTCATTGTTTACATTGTCTTTGATCTTTGTTATTGTTTACATTGTCTTGGATGTTTGTTATTGTTTACATAGTTCTTAGTTAGCATTCACTATTGTTAAATATTTGCTTATGCACTATTAGCTGTGTAGTGCACTTATCATAACTAACTGGTGGATTTGCTTATGCACTATTAACTGTGTAGTGCAGTTATGATAAATAACTGATGGATATGTGGTTATGCACTATTAGATGTGTAGTGCCCTTATGATTAAGAAGTGACTGGTGGTATTATTATACATTTGATAATACAAGTTCTTTATCAAAGACTTGTTTCCCACAGAGATTGGGGTAAACATTGTGATTATACAAGTACTTTATTTAAGTCTTGTTACTATTAAGGTTGAAATAAGATAATTAATTATTTCAGGTTTTGGACTCATAATATTAGACATCATGTCTACACTTGAGTACTTTATTGAGCAACGGAAAACCCTTGGTAAGACTGGTGATATATTAGAAGAGTATGCAAATACTCAATGGACTAAAGCACTGAAGTCTGAGGAGAAAAGACAAAAAGATTAGACAGAGAAGCTGAGCAAAAGAAGATAGATGCTGAGAATCTGAGACTGCAGATGCAGGCAGATGAAAGAAAATTCCAGATGGAAATGGAAAAACAGAAAAGAGAAGCTGAAGCTCAGGATAAAAGATTACAAGCCGAGGCTGAAGAGAGAAAGTTACAAAGAGAGGCTGAAGAAAGAAAGTTACAAAGACAGGCTGAAGAAAGAAAGTAACAAGCTGAGGCTGAGGAGAGAAAAGCAAAAATGGAGCATGAAGAAAAACTCTTAGCTTTGGAATTAGAGAAGTTAAAGTTGATGAACATGGGTAATGCTAATGATCCAAATAAGGGGTCATCTTCTGATAAAGCTAGTACTTTTAAGATTAAACTACCATCATTCAATGCTTCCAGTGACGATATAACGTTTTATCTGGATAGATTTGAACGTTCATGTAAAACACATAACATAGATAAATCACTGTATGTTTATCAGTTGTCCAATATACTTAGAGGTGATGCTTTGAGTATGTTAAGCATGGTAGATGAGCCTGACAAGAACAATTATGAGGTTGTCAGGGCGGTCTTGTTAAAGAAATACCAACTTAACGAAGACGGCTATCGTCTTCAGTTTAAAAATATGTTGCCAGAAACTGGAGTGGAATTCTCTGAATTCATTTCAAAGATACGTCTTACTTTTACACGTTGGGTTGAGCTGTCTAAGACAGAACATACATATGAAGCACTTATGGACTTACTACTTAGAGACAAGGTTATGTCTTCTGTCAATGAATCTTTTCTTGCTTTTCTTCATGAGCGTAAGCCTAAAAACATAAAAGAAATGGAAGAATACTGTTGCCAGTATGTCACTGTGCATCCTCACATAACCATTAGCAACTCTAAAGTAAAAGAAGGTCTGCCAGTTGCTTCGGCAGCACCTTATGGCCCAAATTTCATGCGTAAATTTCAGGGTAGCCAACACAATTTTAATAAGAAGAGTAACCGTAATTATGCTCAGAATCATAGCAATCAATTTCAGGGTGATTCTTCTTCGCAGAACTGGAGACAAGCTGATACTCCACGGTATACTACTCCCAATAATTTTAGACATTTTCGCTAAGGTAGTCAGTATAGAGGAAACTATTTTTCGCGGAGACCTCAAAACCAATATAATAGAGGTTCTCAACAGTATAGAAATGGTAATGACAGTTATGGAAACTGGAATTCAAACCAGGATAACAATTACAGTAGAGAGTTTAATGATAATTGCAGAGGCAATAATGGTCGCGGTAGATCGCAACATAAAAGAAAGAGATATCAACAGGCAAACTCTGTACAGCAAGAGTCTCAGGGAGCATGTAAACAAGGTGATGATGATAAAAACTCTAGTGCTATCACATGTTCTGCCTTTGACTTTAGTAAGGCAACTAAATGTCCCCAATGCAGTACTTTGTTCGAACCGACTACCGTAACTACTTTAAGCTGTGGTCATCCTCTTCCCGCTCTTCCTGCTGCAGTTGCGCATGACGGGAGAGGTTCTCTTATCCTACATAAGGGTCTTGTAAATAGTAATCCAGTCTCAGTCCTTTTTGATTATGGATGTACTACTATTGGTGTTAGGCAATCTCTTGTAGATCCATCCTGTGCTACAGGAAAGGTGATCAAATGTGTCACATTTGGTGGCACTTTGGAAAAATATCCTACTGCCATAATACATATTTCTACTCCCTTCTTTACGGGAGATGTCAAAGCGTGTCTTCTTCCAAATCCTATTGCGGACCTTATTATCGGTCGTATTCACGGAGTTAGGGAATGTACCCCACAGCAGATTGCTGTTTGGGAGGAACAAAATATACAAGCTACCAATGCAGTGGTAACAAGAGCACAAGCTCTGGAAACACCTCAAACTTCATTAACTGATAATAATGAAGTGAATAGCCAAAATAGTCACTTGATTATTTCACGTAACTCTTTTATAAAATTGCAAGAAGAAGATCCTTCTTTACAAAAATTCTTCATTCTAGCAAAAAAAGGTGATCCGAATCAAAATACAAATAGAAAGTCTTGGATTTCTATGAAGAACGGCGTACTTGTGCGTATGGTACAAGACTCGACTACGTCTACACATTCTCAAATTCTTGTGCCTAAGAGTATGAGATTGCAAATATTGCAACATGCTCATGACTCACAATGTGCTGGACATATGGGTTTTTACCGTACAAAGTCGAGGGTTCTTGCTGCTTTCTTTTGGCCATTTGTGAGCAAGGACATACGTATTTACTGTCAATCTTGCAAAGTTGTCGGCGTCTGTGGCCTAATGGATATGAACGCAGTTTCATAATCCAGATATACCAGGTTCGAAACCTGCTGCAGGCGGTTTGGTAGCAGATCGCTTTGTGTGGATTTTTAACAATGGTATAAGCGCCGTACCGTCCAGAAAGCAATGGCAAACTACTGAATGAAATAAAATTGCCTAGAAAAATCACAAACAGCCAATAAAAGCTGGGGTTGATTGCCACGTCCTGTAAAGGATAAGCAACTAACTAACTTGCAAAGTATGTCAGGAGGTCAAATCTAAAGGACCACGACATGCTGCGCCTATCCAGGCTGCTGACATTCCTATTCGGCCGTTTCAGAAAATGGCAATAGATATTATCGGTCCTTTTAGGATCAAGTCGGCCAGAGAACATCAATTTATCCTTACATGTGTCGATATGTGCACACGTTGGCCAGAGGCTATACCTCTTAAGAGCATCTCCACTGCTGATATCGCAGACGCTCTTTGGCTGATATTTTCTCGCTTGGGATTCCCCAGAGAAATATTGTCAGACCATGGCACTCAAATTATATCGGACACTATGTCACAGGTAATGTCTATCTTACATATTAAAAGGTCTCTCAGCAGTATCTATCACCCAATGTCTAATGGGTTAGTTGAGCGTTTGAATAGAACACTCAAGACTTTACTTGGGAAGATAACTGAGGATCATCCTCAGGATTGAGACAGGGTTTTACCCGCGGCTCTCTTTGCTTATAGAGAGGTCCCCAATGAACACACAGGGTTTTCTCCTTTTGAACTTGTCTTTGGCGCGCGACCGCGCGGCCCTATGTCTTTACTCCACGATCTTATCACTGCCGATAATATTAGAGATGACACTCAATCTTCTTATGAGTATGTCATTGCTCTTAGGCAAAAGATCATCGAGGCATGCAAATTAGCAACTTCTTCATCCGAATTTGCTAAAGAAAAAGCAAGGCTATTTGCCAATAAGAACAGATGTCTACGACAACTTTGTCCAGGTGACAAAGCATTCGTCCTACTTCCTTCAAGGGAGAACAGACTTCTTATTGCATGGAAAGGTCCGTATGCAATAGTCTCTAAAATTTCCGACGTCGACTATGTTGTCGATATTGATGGAAAGCATAAAACTTTCCACATAAATATGTTCTCGGAATTTCATGAACGACCTGACTATTTGCAGCCTATTTTCCAAGCGACGGACGATTCTCCAGTACCTCATGGTCATTACTCATCCCTGTCAGTTATACAGGATGAGGAAACTACTTTTTCTGATGTCAATCTCCCTCTTCCTGTGATCCCACTTCATTCTACGGAATCTTGGAAAAACGTTACCGTTTCTCCTAATCTTTCCGCTGATGAACATCGACAAGTCTCTTCGATGTTACAAACATTTCAGGATGTCCTTACCGACATTCCGGGACATAAACATGTCATTGAACATGACATAGTACTTACTGACCATAATCCTATCAGAGTCAGACCCTATCCTATACCTATCCATTTTCAGTCACAAGTCGAGAAAGAATTGGATGAGATGATACGTTTGGAAATAATCGAACCATCCACTTCAGCATACTCTTTGTCCATGGTTATTGTTCGAAAGAAAGACAATAACATTCGCCTTTGCGTTGATTATCGCAAATTGAACCAAGTTACGAAGTTTGATGCTGAACCTATGCCTTCGCTAGAAGAGCTACTAAACAAACTTTCTAATTCTAGATTCTTTACCAAACTTGACTTGTCAAAAGGTTATTGGCAAGTTCCTTTAACTGAACGAGCCAAACCTCTTACTGCTTTTTCTACACCTAGGGGTTTATTTCAATGGAATTTCATGCCTTTCGGCCTTATGAACGCCCCTGCTACATTCGTACGCATGATGCGTCGAATTCTCTCATATCGTACAGATGTCATAGCATACTTAGACGATATCTGTCTGTTCAGTGATTCTTGGGAAGATCACTATCTGGGTTTATACGAATTGCTGTCTACTCTTCGCGAGTATAATTTAACTGCAAAACCCTCTAAAGCCTTTATAGGATTTAGCGAGATTTCTTTCCTGGGTCATCGTGTTGGTCATGGTCTTTTAAAGACAGAGGACCACAATGTTTCAAAAATATTAAACATTTCTGTCCCTAAGACGAAAAAACAAGTGCGTAGCCTCTTAGGTTTGATCCAATTTTACGGACGATTCATTCCGAATCTGTCCTCCATTATGGCACCTCTTTCTACTTTATTGAAGAAAGGATCGCCTAATCTGATCCGCTGGTCTCAAGATTGCCAATCCTCATTGGACCAGAATAAAACTCTATTTTCATCTCCACCTATCCTTAGGTTACCTACTATTGAGAAGACTTTTGTTCTTCGAAGTGACGCCTCGTCTAATGGAATTGGGGCAGCACTTATGCAGGAGTATTATGATACTCTGCATCCGGTGATGTATATCTCTAGGAAATTAAATGCTGCAGAAAGGAATTACTTGGTTTTAGACCGTGAATTATTGGCTACGGTTTGGCCTATTCTCAAGTTACAAAGATTCCTTCTAGGCGCGCATTTCATTGTGGAAACCGACCAGAAAGCTCTTACTGCTATTCAGAGCAAAAACTTGAAGAGCTAGAGGTCCACTCGATATGCCATAGCTCTTCAACCCTTTCATTACACGGTGCGAGCTATCCGTGGTTCGGATAATGTGATGGCAGACATTCTGTCTAGATGCCCACATGATTCCACTTAATTCTTCTGTCATATATTTCCTGATAAACGTCGAGATCTATAACAGTTCTCTACTATAATGATATATCAACACATATGTTCTCACTTTTTGGGAATTTATATCATTGTACCATATAATTTCCTTTTTCTGTTACCGATTTTGTTATAACGGAAGAAGGCTTAGTTAGCAATATATGGGCCAAAGGTTCACATGGCCACAATTTATATATTGTATTTTGATTACTGTATTAAGAAATTTAGCATATACCATAAAGATTTGTGTTATTGATATTTTCGCAGCACATCATTGACGTCTGCGAGAGTATGGACATTATGTCAACCATGAAGTATGTCAAGTTCTAACCTACTTTGGAACGAGTTATGTCCACATCTTCAAGGAACATCTGTTTAATTACTATAATACATTGTATCATGATATGATAAGGGTGGTTTTAGGCTGACTACTGACCACTAAAGATGATAAGCCACAATCTGGCCACTATGAACATTTACAGGTATAAGTCCAAGTCGTTGTTAATTTGTAGCCAAGTAAGTACCACCCCTATAGACACCAGGAATATATATATATATATAGGCTGTGGTGATGGTGTCTTGTCTGGTTTGAAGTAGGTTGTCGTGTGTATAGGTGTGACGTAGATTCACAGTTCCACAATACAGGAGTTATGACATGTATAAGTCATAGAAATTTTATAACTGCTGGTGACGTTTCCATCATTTATTTCGGACGCCACAATGACAGATAATGATACATCCATTTCACAAAAAGTCATGGACATGACAGTTCATAGTATTCAGCATTAATAAAGTTTCTTCATGGATCTGCATACATTCTCTAAGTTGATATAGGTAATTCTAGCTGACGATAGCCTCAGCTTCATATCATAAATATTCATAAATATCGGTACTCCTCTCTGATGCTGGCAGATCAGATGTACAAAAATAAGTCTATTACTGTCCGCACGAGAATGGCATTTCAGGAGTACAGGTCAAGCTGACCTTTATAGCATCCCTAAGTCTAACCCTCGACATAGGTGCAATCTCTGGCATAGCGAAGATCCTAGAACATAGAAATTGTTATCTGGGCCTAGAGCGACCCGTATATATATAGATCTCAGGTATGAAGATACCTGGGGTGTAATTCCTAGTAGAAGAACCTCTCCTTTCTGTAACACACAAGCGAGCAGAGAACGACAAAATGTCAAACACCTAGGTAGATCACAGAGTTCAATAAAGGAGGGTATTACCATGCTTCAGAATCAACACTACAAAACATACGCCTCCAGGCGTTTTCGAATCATATAGGGAAAGCCTCGTTAGTTGACTAACTCACAGGAGGACTACAGAATTCCCTATCAAAAATCACAGACGCAGCATGGCGTCCTCTCTGCTCAGTACATCTCCTCGACTCCCTGGGCGGAAGACTATTCTAACTCTCTTAAAGTTCAGACATGCGCAGAACGCATACGCCTGAGTAACACTCAAAACGAGACGATGAAGGAAACATTCCAACAAAGCTATGTTCAGAAATCACGCCTTATATGGACAGGGAATAAACCTCAACCCTGGTTTCAATCATACCAAGAAACAGTTGACCGATACTACCGTATAAGGAGACATCGTTCGAAAAAATGGATTGACGAGTCAAGACACAAGAGAAGGTAACCCCCATAGTAAAATGTAACCACAGTTAAACAAGGATTATCTACCTTTGATCAAAAATTTAAAGTGTACAATTCATACAGATTAATAAAAAAGTGTTAGAAAAAACTCCACCAGTGGAGCATTAAACCACCAATGTAGCATTAAACCACCGATGTAGCATTAAATAACCAATGGAGCATTAAACCACCAATGGAGCATTAAAAAACCAATGTAGCATTAAACCACCAATGGAGCATTAAATCACCAATGGAGCATTAAACCACCAATGGAGCATTAAACCACCAATGGAGCATTAAACCACCAATGGAGCATTAAACCACCAATGGAGCATTAAACCACCGATGTAGCATTAAACCACCGATGTAGCATTAAACCACCAATGGAGCATTAAATCACCAATGTAGCTTTAAACCACCAATGGAGCATTAAATCACCAATGTAGCTCCCCCCCACCCCTTTTTTTTTAGGAATCCCGCACCGAAAAATTCATGTAATCGTGTAGCTTTGATGTCTGTACCAATATGTTTTGGGTGGTGAAGTTAGCAGTCTTATATCAGTCGTCTCATACGACATGCGTTAGTCCTATTCTTTCTTATATCCCCCCCCCCCCCTGAATGTAACGATGATTTATTCGTGCGGATGAAACTGCTTCCAAACAGCTACCATTGTTAACGCATCGCTGGGAATCTAAAGAAGAAAATTTTGAATCTAAGGATGGTAAGGGGAGTGGGGGAACCGTAAAATGATAGCCCATATTGGAATTTCCGCAAAGAAATAACAGGGGGGAAAGGTGGACATCAATTGTGGCGCGTGATTAGACCATTAGTAATCTTCTTGCTGACAATAAAAGAGAAGGCAGATAAAGGGGAAGAAATAACACGAGAAACTGACGACGAGCGAGATCAATTTCGAGATTTGAGAATTCTTATTCCTCATTTGCATATTTCTGTGTGTCTTGTATTTCCCTTTTGTTCGTTTGCTAAATTAACGCCATTTTGTCCACGTGGCTTGTACACTTTAAACCAGACATCAAAATAGATGCCAATATTTTCCACGAGTATTGTTTTGAAGCAAAACGTAAACAAATATATTTATGAGACAACATCTTGTAATGTAAATAACATCGTTGTAAAATTGTTGAAGATTATTTTTAAGTGTTGCATGTCTTATAAGGAACAATTAAATGTGTTTTATGTCGTGTAAAATACAGACAAGAGGAAATATAACTATAACCAGACGGGCGGAGTGCGGCTTTTGGAAGAGTAATGTGCCATTTTTATGTCGCGCCATACGTCTCGTGGATTGCACTTGAAGAAAACACCCACACAAACTGTTTGTATATTTTGACAGTATTACAGATAAGTTGGCGGAACATATAGTGATATCAGAATAAGAATACAAGAGGCCAAGGAGCTTTCATTGTATTGAATAATAAATGGGAATAAAAAATAAATTAAGTCGCACATAAAAATAAGAATATTCAACTTAAATGTCAAGTCAGTGTTATTGTGTGGCTCTGAAACATGGAGAACAACAAACACAACAGGCAAGATGTTAGAGACATGTGCGTAAAATAGAAGGATACAAATGGTATGAGAAAGTCACTAAAGTGGAACTCATGACAAGAACTAGACAAGTGCCAGTAGAACAAGAAATGAGAAGAACTAGACAAGTGCCAGTAGAACAAGAAATGAGAAGAACTAGACAAGTGCCAGTAGAACAAGAAATGAGAAGAACTAGACAAGTGCCAGTAGAACAAGAAATGAGAAGAACTAGACAAGTTCCAGTAGAACAAGAAATGAGAAGAACTAGACAAGTTCCAGTAGAACAAGAAATGAGAAGAACTAGACAAGTGCCAGTAGAACAAGAATGAGAAGAACTAGACAAGTTCCAGTAGAACAAGAAATGAGAAGAACTAGACAAGTGCCAGTAGAACAAGAAATGAGAAGAACTAGACAAGTGCCAGTAGAACAAGAAATGAGAAGAACTAGACAAGTTCCAGTAGAACAAGAAATGAGAAGAACTAGACAAGTGCCAGTAGAACAAGAAATGAGAAGAACTAGACAAGTGCCAGTAGAACAAGAAATGAGAAGAACTAGACAAGTGCCAGTAGAACAAGAAATGAGAAGAAGACACTGGAGAAGTATAGGACACACACTGAGAAAATCTGTTGATAACATTACAAGACAATCCCTGTTCTGGAATCCACAGGGAAAAAGAGGTAGAGGAAGACTAAAGAACACACGGAAAAGAGACAGACATGAAGAAGATTAAGAGAGGTAGGGGAGACAGAAAAACACGTGGAGAAGAGAAATTGAGACATAAATGAAAGAGATAAAGAAGGCAATGAAAGAGATGTTAAGGGAATGACACAGGACAAGAGGGTCTGGTATAAGTTTGTTAAGGCCTATGCTCCTGTGGGATCTGAAGGGTGATGATGATGATACAGCTCTTGGGACAGAAAGAGTTAATTTAAGTATGACTTGTTGGAGAGTACATTGGCAGAGTGGCTAGAACGCTTTTATCTCAGGACAATGTTACCGGGTTCCTCGTTACTGGAGTAATCGGTAAGCATATCACTTCTGTTACTGGACACATCGTGATTTAAAACGAAAAATTACAATATGATACATTTGATGTCAGTGTTACCGGGGCGGGGAAGGAGAGCTATGAAAGCATCACTATAATGGACAAAGCGACTAAGGAGGGTTGGGCATGGGGCTTGCTTACCCATCTCGTAGATAGTTTAAGCCAGCGGTGGCCAAACTACGGCCCGCGGGCCAGATCCGGCCCGCCACCCAGTTTTTGACCGGCCCGCCAACCTGTTTTGGCAAGCCTCTTATTGTTGATTGAAGCCACACTCTTCACAAAGAAATAACACACAAATGTATGTTTGAAATAAATAATTACATGTCATATTACAAATTACAAAACAAATTAAAACAACTGATTCATTATTTTTTTTTACAGTACTTTCAGTTCGAAGACTGGTATACATGTCTTGGCAGATGTGCAGTACAGTAGTTTGCCGTTGCTTTCTGTACGTGGTTAATTATATATGTAAAACTAAATATCAGAACGTTATTTTTTAAGGATTTTATAGGTCTGGCCCTCGGGTGTTACCCTTTACCATAATCTGACCCTCGGCCAACCTTAGCTTGGCCACCACTGGTTTAAGCTATCAAAACCTCAGCTACATTTGTGGTGGTGACGACAATTATACAGATAAAGTTTTCTTTTAAAGGACACAATGATAGGAAACTCTTTACAGAGCGATACAACAGGAGGCAATCTGATCATCAGAAGGAGTCCCCCCGCCCGACAAGTGTTTCGGCCCAGTATACTCCTTTACACTTTAAGGTGGGCGGACCCACTTGGGTCATGACTCCCAAGTGTCACAGCCTCCTGTTGTCTTGTATCGAAAATGAACCTATTTCACTTTGGTAGCAACTTTATAATCCACAACCCCGCTAGCCGTGGAGGCAATTGTGAAAGTAACAAAGAGAAGACAAATTACTCCGTTCGTTCCGTCGCACACAACTAGGGACAGACACGGACACACCTGCGCGAAGCCGACGAGGCTAGCCACTGCACGCTAGCAACTGAAAATCTGTGCCTAACACCTCTTATAATAAACACCGCCTGTTGCTCGTCAGTCACAACCCTTTCATCAGTACAATGAAAAACTCAACGTACTGTGGACTTAGAAAAATTCCTGGTGTTTTCTGTACCGCAGAGTTTACTGTCACGCTTTCCATAGCCCATTGCGGTTGTTCCACAGCCAGCACGATGCCTTTTCGGCAGTTTCACTAAGCCTCTTCAGTGCCCTTGTTCTCGACTGTCCCCTCAGCCCCAACAGTTTCAATAAATCATACACTGATGCAGCCACGAGCCCTTTTGCGCACACCTCAACAGCCATGACCCTTGCAGTGAACACAGCCTATACTGGTGAATAGGAAAGTTATAGAGGTAACTGGGTCAACAGGGTTGATTGAAAAGTCTCATCTTATTTTAAAATGTTTATATCCCGACTTGTGATCATTAGATATGCATGAAACAAATTTCTAAACAGTAAGCAATAACTGGCATTTGATTAATAAGTTGTTTCGTTTTGTTTTTTGTTGGTAGTTTTTTTTAAAATTTCCCGAAACGAAATACAATAAAATAAGAAGTATAATGAACAGTAAACTGACGTTACAAGGCCAGCTGTAATGTCAATATAAATCCCAACTTGCGCGGCATGGGTGTTATATAAAACAAATACTTTGGTTTTATTTTTATTTTTTTAATTCTTTCACGAAATTAGTAGCGCTCGACAAAGAAAAAGTGCATAAAAATTGGTGTGCATGAGCCAATAACATACCAAAGTGAATTGTATTTGAACGGTTTGACACATAATGATCAAGATGGAACACTCTTTGAAAACAATCCACGCACTTTCACACGAAATGTTGCCATCAAATAACTTTTGAATTGAATCTAAAATAACATAATTCTCGCCGTGTGTACGTTGGTCACAGCTGATGAATGCAACCGTGTTGAAAAATTGTATTGTTTCCATTATATATACTCTCCCGAAAATAGTTACAACCAACAAGGAAAAGCGTTCAAATGACGGTGCTCATGAACAGTTTGATTACACTGTATAATGGAAAGAAACCAAAAACACTCTAAGAATGTACTTCTATCTGCTCATCTGGGAACGGAAACAGCACACTATAATTAAAAACCCGTCCAGTTTGCCGGGTTATTGCTAGTTTATGTAATAAAATGATAGAATTGCCTTTATTTTGACGTTTGGTTCATATAAATTAGTTGGATAAGGATGAAAAAAATTTAAAATAATTAGTGACTTTTCTATCACCCTGTTTAATAGTCTGGGTCGTTTCCTGGTCCTGAATTCCGTTTTAGCGTGGAGTGTATGTGTGATGGTGACTACTGTCCACGAAGCACTATTTTTGTGGTACAGAGTCACGATTACTCCAGTAACGAGGCGATGGCACGGTTCGGGTGGCCTTGGTTTCGATGAACCGATAAACATATCACTTCTCCTACTTTTCTGTTGCCAAGTTTTCTACTTTTTACTTCTCACGACTGCCTACAACATACCCATGTGTTGTAACTATATACAGGTGCAACTACAACTGTACTTGTCGCTTGGGATGGCCTATGGAATTTTTCGGAGTCTAAACACGTAGTCTAGAATCATTGTGGTAGATGTGTTAATATTTCGTGGGGATTTCATTCTGATTTTCTGGTAATATAAATTTGTGCTTAAGTGTTAAAATGTGTTAAGTTTAACCATTATAATTCACTGTGATTTCCTAGCATTAAAACTAGTGAAATAAAATAAGGCGTAGATATTTCTTGCCAGTTGTTCAGTTTAATGTAAATTCCATCACCCACTTTCTCACACAAGAAGAGACGTTTAGTTGACTAATTAATACACTAGGCGAGACTGATAATGGACCATAGAATTCACGTTTTATTCCATTTTGTGTAATTTTAATAAGTGTTAGTTATACCAGACGCCGACAATCTAAAATAGCCATTAATGATAGGAGATATTTGTTAAATGCGCGTATGGATAATTAAATAATAATTGACATTGTGCGCTGATCGTTGACCGGGACAGGAGGGGAAAGGCTGCATGCCTCAACCAAACCTGCACTCGCTAAAGCGACGCGCAATAGGATAGGCTGTAGACACCGTGTGCCTTTTAACTTTAATCAGGACTGACGGAGAGGATAAGAGATCGTCTCGTCTCCTTCCGTGTACATATATGTAGAGTTATAATAGTAGCATTTTTTTTTTCATAATGTTTCTCTATTCTAGCAGACCTGATCAAACGGCGACCAGCGGTCTACTTGGTCTATTGTGGTCTATTTTGCTCCTTTTCTTCATCTACTGATTGATTAATGTTATCCTCTTCTTGGCTTACGCGTCCCCAAGTTCAGTTGTGAACAGGAGTTGCCAAAGAGACAAATTAACATTTTAAACAGTAAAGTTAACTGGACTTACAAATACCCAGATATTCATTCAATTTTATCAGCCCACAGTGGCGTAGTACCAATAACATCACTATCTGACTTTTGACAGTCGTATCATCGGATTTATCCAGCAAGTTACGCTGTTTCAAAATCGGCAATCACCACTGAGCCAGCCGATAGGATTTACCATCACCATCATACATAACAGTTTTTAGCAACCAGATGTTTCCTTAGTACTGTGAACACCAGATCTCGGTTCTACATTAACTATTCGAGGGACACTTGTTGATCCAGGAATACACCCCCAAATTTGGCGTCCCTCTCCTAAAATCTTATTTGTTATAGAGGGTGGACTGGGGCCGACTTGGAAAATACCCCTGACACTTTATATATTCAGGAATCATTGTAATTCCAAATGGACGTCACCAGAATAGGGTAAGCGTGATTGATGTGGCCCCTGTGACAGAGAGAGTGAATATTTTCTTAGCTACATAAACTGTACCATCATATGTTTTCTTTGTTCTTTCTTTACTGGCTATTCTGTAACATAGTACTAACCTTTGACCTCTGGAGTTATTAACTTGTTGGGTTCTTTCTTTCTCAATAAGAAAAAGGTACATGTACTCTGATATTTTTCTATGTATGACATTTTGATTATTTAATATGATCTTTCTTTAGATATTCGATGTTGTAAAGTTTAATGATAATAAACAACAAAAGAACTTACCTTTGTGTGTTGGTCAGACCCATACACAATTTACCATAGTTTTTTTCACGTTTGTGTGTCTTGTTGTCACATAATTGTGTGTGCGTGTGTGTGTGTGTGTTTATTTAACTTATATTTCTAGATATAGGGAGGTGCAAGATTGTCTTATACTAAAAGATAGTCGTATAGATATGCTGGACTATGACGTACTATCACCATCCACTCTACTCAGGCGGGACCATAAATATTTTTCAAACCTATCTAAATTTACGACAATTATACACAGATGTGCATAGACTGTCCAATGTAGGTGTATGGTATGTAAGATGGGTTTATCTCCAAGAGGAGGAAGTATTGATGAAAACCCCCGTAGTAATGAGAACTTGGACGATATAGAGTCCCCAATGTTTGGAAATCTCTCTAGCTATGAAAAACTGTTGACAGTTGTCTCAAAGAAATATCTGCAGTCTGATCTTGAAAAGGCACTAACTAGACTGGAGCGCTTCACTTGTTTCCGATAGTCTATATTTAGCGCTGACGTCACCCACCCTAACCGACTACAAACAGTATGACTCATTCATAGATTACCTTTGATGGTGGAATACTATATTTGCATTGTCAAGTACTTACAACAGGAAAAAATATTGAATGAAAAAAAATTTAATGAAAAGTTTTGCAAACTGTAAGAAATATTTAAAGTATTTGACAGCTGACCTATTTACCTACAGGTTGGAACCTTTGAGCAGGCCTGGGAGAAAATTTTGGGGTCATCTTTGTTGACTGGAAGAAAAGGTTTCACTAAAGTTTGAAACTTGCAGGACCAAAAAAAAATGGAGATACCCGTTTGATACCTGGAACAAATACTTAGCTACATTTATTTAATGTACTAAATGTCCATGGTCGCCTCATGTTTGCTACGATTGGGAGACAATACAAAACCTATCACCAGATGCCGCACGTTTAAAAAAAGTGAAACCTTAAATCCCGGCGGTTCGAACACACGAACGAGGGAATGCTTCTTTTATAAATTTCTACTATTGATCTCTTGTGTTTTGAGCTTGTCTGCAATGACGTGAACAGAAATAAGTAGCAGGGTTAGTCTTACACAGGTAAATCCCGTTGCAGATAGGTTTTTTCGTCTACCAATACTCAAAACTCTACATGTTAGCCTTTTATTACGTTTTTTCTAGATAGCTATATTTAGCCCTGACGTCACCCTCTAGCGATCTGGTTTCATAACTAGTGAGGTAAGCTCGCGTTTGCCTGTCAGAAATGCCGCTCATTTTCAAAAATATCGACGTCACGAGAGTCGATATAGGAGCTTTCTTGTCTGAGTACGCGCGTTAAAAAAGCACGTGTGTTTTGAGTTTTATTAAAATGGCTGAAAATGGTCTCGATATTGTTCCGATTGCAACCCGCAACACTAATGCGTATCTAGTTGCCGCCATAATCTAGTCTGCATATACCATATATTTCTACGGAGCCTTTTTGTGTTCAATAAAACTGTCTATTTGGTGTTGTCCAGCCTGGCCTTTGACAGTATTTTTTATGTGAAGAACCCGGGTGTGTGCGGGTCACTTACATAGCCCTAGCTGGACATTGGGGTGAGTAGATTTATTACTCGATGCTAGACGTAGTCAAGTCTCTAACACTTCACTCCCACCTCTAGATGCTGGTCCTAACAAAGTCTCTAATATGTCGCGCCCCCTTCTCGAGGCTGTTTCTAGTGTAGTCTCTAACATTTCACTCCCACCTCTCGATGCTGGACCTGGTCATGTCTCTAATACTTCACTCCAAACACTTCACTCCCACCTCTAGACCTTTGTTATCTAACACTTCACTCCCACCTCTCGGTGCTGGTCCTAGTCATGTCTCTAACACTTCACTCCCACCTCTCGCTGCTGCACCTAGGCAAGTCTCTAACACTACCCTCCCACCTCTAGATGCTGCCCTTAGTAAATGCAAGTCTCTAACACGTCACTCCTACCTCTAGAGGCTGGACCTGGTATAGGTAAGTCTCTAACACTTCACTCCCACCTCTCGCTGCTGGACCTGGTATAGTCATGTCTCTAACACTTCACTCCCACCTCTCGATGCTGGTCCTAGTATAGGCAAGTCTTTAACACTTCACTCCCGCCTCTAGATGTTATAACTGTTTGTAAAATATATATATTGTAATATGTACGTATAACTGTTGTATAAATAAACAACACATAACACAATACAATACAATACCCACAATACAACCCACACACTACATACACACACCCGCCATTATCGAGCTAATATATTGCTATACCATAGACCATCACCTGGACATGTTTCAGACATGTCTGGACGCGGCGCACAACATTTTTTTCACATCGACAACGCGTCAACGATCGATTAGTTTTTCAACTAATCAACTCTCTGTTAGCGTACAACAAGGCTGGCCGCATTTCAAACCCAGATTAAAACTAGTTTTCCTTCATATAAATAGACACTTAGAAGACCAACGTCCAGGCACTCACGTTCATACTTTATTGAAGAGGTGGCGTGATAACGACAGGCATTAGCGATCATACCTCGTTGAAGATGCCTTCCACTGTTCCCACCAATTGGGTGTACATGCGTAGAAGTGATGATATGCTTAAACCGTTGGATAGTGGGTTGGAGGTCGCCTCTGTCAGTTTTTACCGAGGCCAACCTTTACTACACGTGCGAAAATACTTTGGTGAGTCATATCTAAAGTTTCCTACCAAAACCGGCGGGCACATTTCTATCACCTCACGGGCACCTTTCTATCGCCTCACGGGTACATTTCTATCACCTCACAGGCACATTTCTATCACCTCACGGGCACATTTCTATGACCTCACAGGCACATTTCTATCACCTCACAGGCACATTTCTATCACCTCACGGGCACATTTCTATGACCTCACAGGCACATTTCTATGACCTCACGGGCACATTTACATCACCTCACGTTATACCCAGTGTACATCTCTGTCTGTGTAAAAGAAGTTTTTTTTAACATTTCAGAAATGTTCTGCGCGTGAGAAATGTGGAACCAGAGTTATTAACACCAATCCTTGTCCCCCCTACAGCAACCACTGACAACCACCTGGCTGATTTCTCTAATCTACCAGCGAAGTTACCAAACACGGATAAATATCGTGTGTATACATATTAATATCTGTTGTAAAATATATATTGTATAAATATTGTATAAAAAGACAACACAACACAAGGCCGATTGAAGAGTGGTTAAGCCATCAGGATACGTACACCTTACACAAACCGGTGCGTAGAAAATTTAAAAGACACATGACCATCGCGGGTGGTATCGATCAACAGTTCCAGGCTGATTTAATAGACTTGCGGGGTTTTAAAAAATTCAACGATGGGTTTTCCTATCTAGTGACGTGTATCGACGTGTTTCGTAAATTTGCTTGGGCTGTTCCCCTGAAAAACAAAACTGGGAAAGCTTTAGTAACAGCGGTGAAGACCATTTTTACCAATCGCAAACCGATAAATTTTCATACAGACAAAGGCAGTGAGTTCGTCAACAAAACATTCTTAAAGTTTCTTAAGGATGAAGGTGTCCATTTCTTCACTAAGGAAAATGAAGACACCAAGGCAGCTATTGTCGAGAGGTTTAATCGAACCCTCAAAGAAAAAACGTGGCGTTACTTTACCAAAACCAACAGTCTTCGATACATCGACGTGATAAACCAACTGGTCCACAACTACAATTATTCGTATCACCGGAGTATTAAGATGGCGCCGTCGGAAGTTACCCCGATCAATCAAGAAGAGGTGTGGCATACGTTGTATTCGACCCCTGAAGTCGTCGGCAGAAAAGTCTATTTTAAAACCGATGATCGCGTGCGTATCGCCCAAGCCAAACAAACTTTTAAAAAAGGGTTATACACCCGCGTGGATAGAAGAGTTGTTTACGGTCATTCGGCTAAACCAAACAAGACCGGTCACGTACATCCTTAAAGATGATTCGGGTGAGGAATTGAAAAGGTCTTTTTACCAAGAAGAGTGGCAGCGGGTCGGTGACAAGGTAGTTTATCGAATCGAGTCCATTTTGCAAGATCGGCGAGGTGTCAGAGGTGTTAAAGAGTATTTAGTCAAATGGTTCGGTTATAACTCGTCATTCAACAGCTGGATTTCTTCCAAACAACTAGCGAGATATCGAGACTGATGGAGATAGAAGAAGTGAGCACCCCAGTTTTACGGTCACCGCGCCCAAGGCCACGAAAACCTCACTCTGGTCTTTTTTTGGGAAACTAGTCCCACGGGTAGAGATCGTTTTCATCTGGCAGATGATCGTTATATATGTCGTCATCGGGGTCTCGTTATTCAATCTGAGTCGGAGCAGAGCCGAGGGACCAGACGGCAAGTTTTGGATCGCCTTAATGAGCAGTTGTCTGGGTTACATGTTACCTAACCCTAAGCTAGGATGAGTTTTTACGTGACTTTACCCAGCAATGCCTCGATGAAAATATACCCGAACAATAACGCCGGTCACTTTTTCGTCAAATTGCCACAGACTATAGACTTGACTTCCCGTTACGAGGTTGGGTTGGTTGAGATTCAATTTCCCAAAAGTTATTTTAACGTGCTAGAGGATGAAGTATGGATACATTACTTTCCCAACAAAGACGAGGGACCTATAATACACACGTTACCTGCCGGTCTATACACCTCACCCGACACGCTGATCGACGAGTTGAATCGTTTGCTTTTAGGCACGGATGTGAATGAAAAAGCCCGAGTTAGAATCCATTTTAAAAATAATAAGACCACCTTGAATCTGTATGAACCGGGGGCTGAAGTTAGAATTAGCGAGACGTTGAAACACATGTTAGGCTTGCCCACCTCGATCGCCACAGACATCGACCCAATACTACGAAGAGAGACTGAAGTACAAATGGATAGCGACATGAAAAATGTCTACGTGTACTGTGATCTCGTAGCGGCGAGACCGGTTGGAGATGCCTCTGTCCCTTTGTTACGGATTGTCCCTATTTTGGACAGGACTACCGCTTCGGTTTTTAGGATTTACGACAAACCCCACTACGTACCCCTGAGCCGTTTTTCGTTTGACGCTGTGGAAATACTTTTAACTAACGATCAGGGTAAGACTATCCCATTCACTAGCGGAGCTTCGGTGCTGACACTTCACTTCCGAACGCACAGACGGTTTGATTTTGAATAGAAAAATGGTGAGACATGTACCCATCCGACGAAACCCCAAAATGTATGAGGAGTTTTACTGCAACCAAGCTGGACACGGGATACCAGTGTTTATCGGAGGCAGAAGTCAAAGAGGACATGGTTTGGGTAGTTTTTTAAGCGGGCTCGGTCGCATGGTTCTCCCGTGGTTAAAAACTGGAGGCAAAGCTTTACTCAGAGAAGGGGTTGGTACTGGTCTACAGGTCGCGAGCGACGCGTTAGCTGGTAGAAATGTTGGTGAGTCATTTCGTGAGCGAGCCAAAGAATCGGGTCAGCGTTTATTACAGGGAGTGGTTGATCACCTCACCACTAACCAATCAGGTAGCGGTCTTAGAAGAAAAAGAAAAACGAGAGCTGCTCCACCTGGCGAGCCGAAAAGAATAAAACGAAGTAACCGAGCTCGCCCTTCTCATTCCCACAAGAAGAAGCGACGGTACTCTGATATATTTGAATGATGGCGCTTATTCACCCCAGCTCGTGTGAGTGTCTTCACAGTGGAATAGATTTGTTTAGCGTACCACCAACGCAGACAGCCGTAGAAGAGGGTCAATTTGTGGAGATACATCCGTTGGCTGCCTTAGCACCCGAAGCCCTGGTGGAATTTGTCATATCGGGGAACGGTGAAGAATATCTAGATTTGTTCAATACTTTTCTGCACGTGCGCGCCAAAATCACGTTAGCTAATGGCGACAAATTACCCGCTGGTGCGGATGTGGTCCCGGTCAACTATTACCTGCATAGTTTATTCTCCCAAGTCGACGTTTCCCTAAACGACACGCTGATTACACCCAGCGAGAACACCTACCCTTATAGAGCTTACCTGGAAGCCACTTTGAATTACGGGGAGGAAGCCAAGCGAGGCCACATGACAGCGGCTCTGTTTTACAAACACACACCAAACTTTATTGCGGACACCAGTGGCGGTAATAACAACGGACTAAAGTTGCGTCGAAATATAGCGACTGGTTCTCAGGACATTGATATGATGGGTCGGTTACATTCAGATATTTTCGCCCAAGATCGCTACATGTTAAATGGTGTGACAGTTAAAGTAAAACTCACGCCGGCTAAAGATGCGTTCAATGTGCTGGGAAACGACCACGCTGGTGGTTATAAATCTATTATAACTTATGCGGCCCTGGTTGTACGGAAAGCCAAATTAAACCCCGCCGTCTCTCTAGCCCACGAGAAAGCCTTGTTGCGATGTAATGCCAAGTACCCCTTGAAACGAGTTGTGCTAAAAACTTTCTCTATCCCTAGAGGCATGCTATCGCACATGCGGGATAATCTATTTTGCAATCAAACCCCGACCCGCGTAGTGATTGGCCTAATCACTTCGACCGCCTTTAACGGGTCGTATGCGTCTAACCCATTCAATTTCGCTAATTTTGGTCTGATGTATTTAAATGTCAGCGCGGACGGCAGAACAGTCAGTGGCAAACCTTTGTCCATGGATTATGAGCACAACCAGTACGTGAGAGCCTTCTTCGGGACGAATCTAGCCATGGGACTAATTGGTAAAGACGCCGGCAACGATCTCGAATATAACCATTTTAAGAATGGGTACGCCTTATACGCCTTTGACCTCACCCTCAGTCTACTGGACGGTGATCAGTTTGAGATGGCCAAGTCGGGCACTGTCTCAGTAGAACTTAAATTCGCCGATATCACACACGAACCATTACAGGTCCTCGTCTACGCCGAGCAAGTCTCGATCTTGGAGATCTCGAAATCACGCCAAGTTTTGACAGACTACACCACTTAGACAATGAATACAGACGAGATACGGACCATCCTCCTGTCGGATATATATGTTAAACGAACTGGACTCGTTAAAGTTTTAGCTCGTGATCAATTACCTCTACATATCGACCCGAGCCAGACGGCTGCTTTCGTCATCAACACTGACCCTAGCTATCGACCCGGTGACCACTGGGTCGCTCTATATTATAATGGACTTGGAACTTTTGAATATTTTGATTCTTTTGGACTACCACCTAGATACCCGGATCTGGTTAATTTTATAGCCAGAAACTCTAACCGACCTGTTAACTACAATGCTAGACATTTACAAGATGTAGTTACCAACGTTTGTGGCCTCTACGTCATTTATTTCGTATTGGTCAAAGTTCGCGGTGGTACTATGCAGCGCGTCCTACTACCCTTTTCGGCTAGACAACACGCCAACGATCGATTAGTTTTTCGACTAGTCAGACCCTGGCTAGCGAGCCACAAGACTGGATACGTTTTTCGTTCATAGACAAAGGAAGAGATCAATAGACACGTGTGTGTATTTTCCTCTATAAGGCTTTGCCCGCTCTATTATCGGATTTTTTACTGTCGTTCTTTCCTCACGCCAATACGTCCATGAGTTATACACTTACAATCCCAGCACACAAAAATTTCCACATCGACAACGCGTCAATTATCGGTTGGTTTTTCGACTAATCAAAACCTGGCTAACACAAGTCTGGTCACATCGACAAAGCATCAACTATCGATTAGATTTTCGGCTAATCAAACCCTGGCTAGTACAAGTCTGGATACGTTTCAAAAACCAGATTGAACTGGTATTCCTTCATATATAGACACTTGGAAGACCAAGGCCCCAGACACTCACGTTCATACTTTACTGAAGCGGTGGTGTGATAACGACAGATACTTACACCTCACTTAAGATGACTTCAACTGTTCCCAACAACTGGGTCTACATCAAAAGAAGTGATGAAATGCTTGTGCCGTTGGAAAGCGGGCTGAAGGCCGCGTCTGTAAGTGTTTACCGAGGCCAACCTTTACTACACGTGCGAAAATATTTTGGTGAATCCTACCTCAAGTTTTCTACCAAACACGGCATTACGTTAACTAGATCTGAGTTTGAAAATTTGTTGACTTTACAGGGTGAAATCCTCGCCGAACTTGGTCGACTACAGTCACCAAACATGGATACCTATCCTACTACTTGTACCAGTAACACATTTGACCACTACATCAATTCCAGTTGTTACCAACCAATATCCCCAGAACCGAGTTGGTTTCCTACCACCAACCCTTGTACGTCAGCTCCCACCACAGACAATCCCCTGGCCGATATTTCTAATCTACCACCGAAGAAGCAGAGACCTACTACCTCCCCCAGTATCACGTTTGTCGACTACATCAACTCCAACTGTTACCAGTCAATATTACCAGAACCGAGTTGGTTTCCTAACACCAACCCTTGTACGTCAGCCCCCACCACAGACAACCACCTGGACGATGTCTCTAATCTACCACCGAAGAAGCAGAGACCTACTACCTCCCCCAGTAACACGTTTGACGACTACATCAACTCCAGCTGTTACCAGTCAATATCCCCAGAACCGAGTTGGTTTCCTAACACCAACCCTTGTACGTCAGCCCCCAACACAGACAACCACCTGGACGATGTCTCTAATCTACACCCGAAGAAGAAGAAGAAGAAGAAACCTACAAATCAGCTGAGACTTGTGCTTTAGCTTGATATTATTTTAAAAGAATAAAATATATTTATTAACTAAATTCTTTGTTACCTATGTCTAACTGTTGTAATATAACTATCGTCTATATGTATAAATATCGTATAACTGTTGTCTCAATATTGTCTAAATATATCGTCTTCCTGTTGTAAATATATGTCTAAATATATCGTATAACTGTTGTCTAAATATTGTCTGTAAAACATAAATAAACAACAACACCATTAACGGACTAATATATTACTATATAAAAAGTCACGCCCCACACTTTCCTTATATAAAAGTCACGCGCCATCTGCCGCGCCACCTGAATAATAACCGTTTTACGCATTACACCGTCGACAGGAAAGAAGTTCAAAAGTTCACCATCTGTAGGGAAAGTTATGGCCTCCGTGTTTTGGGATGAGAAGGGTGTGATTCTTCTAGACTTCTTGGAACAGGGAAACACGGTGAATGCAGACCGTTACATTGAAACTTTGAAGAAGCTTAGAGGTCGTCTTCGGCGACTTTACCCATTAAAAGATCAGAGAACTGCACTACTGTTGCACGATAATGCCACGCCACACACCGCTAAACGCACGATTGATGCGATTGCAGAATTTGGCTGGACATTATTACCACAACCCCTTACAGTCCTGATCTTGCACCTTCTGACTTCCATCTGTTTGGACCACTGAAAGAAGATCTTCGCGGACATCACTTTGAGGACACCAAGACCCTTAAACGCGCCGTACGCCAGTGGTTTGGGAAAAAGGAAACACATTTTTACCGTGCGGGGATACATGCCCTTGTGAGAAGATGGACAAAAACTGTAACAAATAACGGAGACTACATTGAGAAATACATTTTTGAAGTTCAGACTTGGGGCTACATTTCAATGTGAATTTTATCTGTTTTATTGCTTATTGAATGCAATTAAAAATTACGAGGCATTACTTTTTGACCATCCCTCGTATATGTATGTTGAAATCAACGTGTGAGCACTTGATAACAGGTGAATTATGCGCAACCAACGTTTACAAATGGAAGCGTAGAAATCTTCCTTGTAACTTAGGAAGTGCAGTGATCCTATCTTGCAAATTCTACTTTGCTAGCTTCTTTCCGGTTAGACGCCAAATACGTAATGTATATACTCAGACATACACAAGTGGCTTCATAAGTTTCACATCTAATATCAATGGTTGATTTGCTTTTATCTTACTCCTCACTACTGACTCTCTGTTTTTAATTCTCTTGTAATGATTATAACATGAGGCACACATGATAAGTATTAAATATCACGCGCAAGAAAGTGTGTGTTCATGTAAATATGTAATGACGATCTAACATCTAGATGTAGTTGAAGTATATTACTATGAATTACCATATTATCCTAGAGGAAAAATCGTTAATTCTTTGATTAATCATGTACGAATAGAAGTAATGAAAAAAATCTTTAGTACATTTAGCTATAAAGGCTAAGTATAAAAATAAATCTTAAATAATGAAGAAAATTATTAATAATATTTTTAGATTTACTAACCTCCTTTTCCCTATGCAAATTCCATAAGAACACAATAACATTAAACTCCACAGATATGCATCAAATATTCACACAGGAATGAAATATTAGAACAGGCTATGCTTTGGGGAACAAAATTTAGCTCCGCGAATGTTGAAAACTTCGTTCTGACGTTCTAGCGAACGTCTCGTTATACTTCGTGTTGCCCATATATCAGAATTCGTGGCCTGTATCCTATTACTCCGCCCCCTAATCCAATAGCTAGGCGTCCCTCTTGTCCAGTGACACTGGGCTGTTCGAAATCCACGTCAATCGCTGAAGTGGGTGGGATCTCGCAACCAACTCTTTAATTCCATGCTACGGGTTCCTTTGCTAGACAAACCGTTGTTTTAGACTGGCCGCCAAATACAGAAATCACCCGCCCCCTCTGTCAAAAAGATTTTTGTCTTCTTGTCGCTTCGCGTGAAGTCTCTTGTGTCGTTCTATGGCGGGGCCGGCTTCTTTTATCTATTTATTCATTTTTCTCGCTAGGTAATCAGTATGCCGGCTCTTACCGTCTCCCATCTGGCAACAAACATTCATGTGCGTGTCACGAGTTCTTTGTGGCGACGTGCTGTTGTGTCCCAAGGTGGTGACAGTCATGTTGTTAAACAGTGGATTATGCATTACGCGATTTCTTTCTATGGGCAAACCGGGCGTTTCCCAAAGTAAACAATACTTGTCTAACGTGGCCAGGTGTGTTTACCAAGATTCTAACGAGGCCATGTGGGTTCCGAAAGATAACGCAAGGTGGTAAAATAAACCAAAGGGGTGTAAAGTTACACATGCCGTGATTAAGACAGATTACTTTTACAATGATAAAAGAACAAATTGAGAGAGAAAATAAAATAAGAAAGATGTTGGAAAAGATACAGGGCGATAAAGACAGACCTACTATATGACACCATGTATGTTTATTATTTAGTGTTCACAGGTCTCGGATTTTCCTCTTTGTTGGTTTCTATGTTTATATATAAAATTATCCTTGAATGTTTCAATGTTCTTACATGAAATCCTTGTTTGTTTCGATGTTCTTACACGAAACCCTTGTTTGTTTCTATGTTCAGTAATGAAATCTTTGTTTGTTTTAATGTTTTTACATGAAATTATCCTTGTTTGCTTCTATGTTCTTACTTGAAACTCTTTTTTTTCCGTGTTATTACTTTAACCCCTTGTTTGTTCCTATGTTCTAACATGAAATCCTTGTTTGTTTATATGTTTTTACATGAAATCCTTGTTTGTTTCTGTGTTCTTACATGAAATTGTTGTCTGTTTCTGTGTTCTTACATTAAATTCTTGTTTGTTTCTGTGTTCATACATGAAATCCTTGTTTAATTCTATGTTCATACAAGAAATCCTTGTTTATTTCTGTGTTCATACATGACATTCTTGTTTGTTCCTATGTTCATACATGAAATTCTTGTTTGTTTCTGTGTTCATACATGAAATCCTTGTTTAATTCTATGTTCATACAAGAAATCCTTGTTTATTTCTGTGTTCATACATGACATTCTTGTTTGTTCCTATGTTCATACATGAAATTCTTGTTTGTTTCTGTGTTCATACATGAAATCCTTGTTTAATTCTATGTTCATACAAGAAATCCTTGTTTATTTCTGTGTTCATACATGACATTCTTGTTTGTTTCTATGTTCATACATGAAATCCTTGTTTTTCTATGTTCATACATGAAATCCTTGTTTGTTTCTATGTTCATACACGAAATCCTTGTTTGTTTCTATGTTAATACATGAAATCCTTGTTTGTTTCTGTGCTCATACATAAAATTTTTGTTTGTTTCTGTGTTCATACATGATATATTTGTATGTTTCTATGTTCAAATACATGAAGTCCTTGTTTGTTTCTATGTTCAAATACATTAAATCCTGGATTGTTTCTATGTTCATATGGGAAATCCTTGTTTGTTTCTATGTTCAAATACATGAAGTCCTTGTTTGTTTCTATGTTCAAAGACATGAAATCCTTGTTTGTTTCTATGTTCAAATACATGAAATCCTTGTTTGTTTCTATGTTCAAATACATGAAATCCTTCTTTGTTTCTATGTTCAAATACATGAAGTCCTTGTTTGTTTCTATGTCCATACACGAAGACCTTATTTGTTTCTATATTCATACATGAAGTCCTTGTTTGTTTCTGTGTTCATACAGGAAATCCGTGTTTGTTTCTATGTTCAAACAGGAAATCTTTGTTTGCTTCTATGTTCAAACATGAAGTCCTTGTTAGTTTCTATGTTCATACATGAAGTCCTTGTTTGTTTCTACGTTCATACATGAAGTTCTTGTTTGTTTCTATGTTCATACAGAAAATCCTTGTTTCTTTTTATGTTCATACATGAAGTCCTTGTTTGTTTCTATGTTCATACAAGAAGTCCTTGTTTGTTCCTATGTTCATACATGAAGTCCTTGTTTGTTTCTATGTTCATAGAGGAAATCCGTGTCTGTTTCTATGTTCAAATACATGAAGCCCTTGTTTGTTTCTATGTTCTTACAGGAAATCCTTGTTTGCTCCTATGTTCATACAAGAAATCATTGTTTGTTTCTATGTTCAAATGCATGAAGTCCTTGTTTGCTTCTATGTTCATACATGAAGTCCTTGTTTGTTTCTATGTTAATACATGAAGTCCTTATTTGTTTCAATGTTCATACATGAAGTCCTTGTTTGTTTCTATGTTCATACATAATGTCCTTGTTTGTTTCTATGTTCATACATGAAGTCCTTTTTTGTTTCTATGTTCATACATGAAGTCCTTGTTTGTTTGTATGTTCATACATGAAATCCTTGTTTGTTTCTATATTCATACATGAAGTCCTTATTTGTTTCTATGTTCATACATGAAGTCCTTGTTTGTTTCTATGTTCAAATACATGAAGTCCTTGTTTGTTTCTGTGTTCATACATGAAGTCCTTGTTTGTTTCTATGTTCAAATACATGATGTCCTTTTTTGTTTCTATGTTCAAATACATGAAGTCCTTGTTGGTTTCTATGTTTATACATGAAGTCCTTGTTTGTTTCTATGTTCATACAGGAAATCCTTGTTTGTTTCTATGTTCATAAAGGAAGTCCTTGTTTGTTTCTATGTTCAAATACATGAAGTCCTTGTTCGTTTCTATGTTCATAAAGGAAATCCTTGTTTGTTTCTATGTTCATACTTGAAGTCCTTGTTTGTTTCTACGTTCATACATGAAATCCTTGTTTGTTTCTATGTTCAAACAGGAAATCCTTGTTTGCTTCTATGTTCAAACATGAAGTCCTTGTTAGTTTCTATGTTCATACATGAAGTCCTTGTTTGTTTCTACGTTCATACATGAAGTCCTTGTTTGTTTCTATGTTCATACAGAAAATCCTTGTTTCTTTCTATGTTCATACATGAAGTCCTTGTTTGTTTCTATGTTCATACAAGAAGTCCTTGTTTGTTTCTATGTTCATACATGAAGTCCTTGTTTGTTTCTATGTTTATACATGAAGTGCTTGTTTGTTTCTATGTTCATACATGAAATCCTTGTTTGTTTCTATGTTCATAAATGAAGTCTTTGTTTGTTCCTATGTTCATACATGAAGTCCTTGTTTGTTTCTATGTTCATACAGGAAATCCTTGTCTGTTTCTATGTTCAAATACATGAAGCCCTTATTTGTTTCTATGTTCATACAGGAAATCCTTGTTTGTTCCTATGTTCATACAAGAAATCATTGTTTGTTTCTATGTTCAAATGCATGAAGTCCTTATTTGTTTCTATGTTCATACATGAAGTCCTTGTTTGTTTCTATGTTCATACATGAAGTCCTTATTTGTTTCAATGTTCATACATGAAGTCCTTGTTTGTTTCTATGTTCATACAGGAAATCCTTGTTTACTTGTATGTTCATACATGAAGTCCTTGTTTGTTTCTATGTTCAAATACATGAAGTCCTTGTTTGTTTCTGTGTTCATACATGAAGTCCTTGTTTGTTTCTATGTTCATACATGAAGTCCTTATTTGTTTCAATGTTCATACATGAAGTCCTTGTTTGTTTCTATGTTCATACATGAAGTCCTTATTTGTTTCTATGTTCATACATGAAGTCCTTGTTTGTTTCTATGTTCAAATACATGAAGTCCTTGTTTGTTTCTGTGTTCATACATGAAGTCCTTGTTTGTTTCTATGTTCAAATACATGATGTCCTTTTTTGTTTCTATGTTCAAATACATGAAGTCCTTGTTGGTTTCTATGTTTATACATGAAGTCCTTGTTTGTTTCTATGTTCATACAGGAAATCCTTGTTTGTTTCTATGTTCATAAAGGAAGTCCTTGTTTGTTCCTATGTTCAAATACATGAAGTCCTTCTTTGTTTCTATGTT
Organism: Oreohelix idahoensis; assembly: GCA_024509875.1. NCBI lineage: Eukaryota > Metazoa > Mollusca > Gastropoda > Stylommatophora > Oreohelicidae > Oreohelix > Oreohelix idahoensis. Next base: position 36,357 of record JAMPIV010005140.1, on the reverse strand, counting down.
CATACATGAAGTCCTTGTTTGTTTCTATGTTCATACATGAAGTCCTTGTTTGTTTGTATGTTCATACATGAAATCCTTGTTTGTTTCTATATTCATACATGAAGTCCTTGTTTGTTTCTATGTTCATACATGAAGTCCTTGTTTGTTTCTATGTTCAAATACATGAAGTCCTTGTTTGTTTCTGTGTTCATACATGAAGTCCTTGTTTGTTTCTATGTTCAAATACATGATGTCCTTTTTTGTTTCTATGTTCAAATACATGAAGTCCTTGTTGGTTTCTATGTTTATACATGAAGTCCTTGTTTGTTTCTATGTTCATACAGGAAATCCTTGTTTGTTTCTATGTTCATAAAGGAAGTCCTTGTTTGTTTCTATGTTCAAATACATGAAGTCCTTGTTCGTTTCTATGTTCATAAAGGAAATCCTTGTTTGTTTCTATGTTCATACTTGAAGTCCTTGTTTGTTTCTATGTTCATACATGAAATCCTTGTTTGTTTCTATGTTCAAACAGGAAATCCTTGTTTGTTTCTATGTTCATACTTGAAGTCCTTGTTTGTTTCTACGTTCATTCATGAAGTCCTTGTTTGTTTCTATGTTCATACAGAAAATCCTTGTTTGTTTCTATGTTCATACATGAAGTCCTGGTTAGTTTCTATGTTCATACACGAAGTCCTTGTTTGTTTCTATGTTCATACATGAAGTGCTTGTTTGTTTCTATGTTCATAAATGAAGTCCTTGTTTGTTCCTATGTTCATACATGAAGTCCTTGTTTGTTTCTATGTTCATACAAGAAATCCTTGTCTGTTTCTATGTTCAAATACATGAAGCCCTTGTTTGTTTCTATGTTCTTACAGGAAATCCTTGTTTGTTCCTATGTTCATACAAGAAATCATTGTTTGTTTCTATGTTCAAATGCATGAAGTCCTGGTTTTTTTCTATGTTCATACATGAAGTCCTTGTTTGTTTCTATGTTCATACATGAAGTCCTTATTTGTTTCAATGTTCATACATGAAGTCCTTATTTGTTTCAATGTTCATACATGAAGTCCTTGTTTGTTTCTATGTTCATACAGGAAATCCTTGTTTGCTTGTATGTTCATACATGAAGTCCTTGTTTGTTTCTATGTTCATACATGAAGTCCTTGTTCGTTTCTATGTTCATACATGAAGTCCTTTTTTGTTTCTATGTTCATACATGAAGTCCTTGTTTGTTTGTATGTTCATACATGAAATCTTTGTTTGTTTCTATATTCATACATGAAGTCCTTGTTTGTTTCTATGTTCATACATGAAGTCCTTGTTTGTTTCTATGTTCAAATACATGAAGCCCTTGTTTGTTTCTGTGTTCATACAAGAAGTCCTTGTTTGTTTCTATGTTCAAATACATGATGTCCTTTTTTGTTTCTATGTTCAAATACATGAAGTCCTTGTTGGTTTCTATGTTTATACATGAAGTCCTTGTTTGTTTCTATGTTCATACAGGAAATCCTTGTTTGTTTCTATGTTCATAAAGGAAGTCCTTGTTTGTTTCTATGTTCAAATACATGAAGTCCTTGTTCGTTTCTATGTTCATAAAGGAAATCCTTGTTTGTTTCTATGTTTATACATGAAGTCCTTGTTTGTTTCTATGTTCATACATGAAATCTTTGTTTGTTTCTATGTTCATAAATGAAGTCCTTGTTTGTTCCTATGTTCATACATGAAGTCCTTGTTTGTTTCTATGTTCATGCATGAAGTCCTTGTTTGTTTCTATGTTCATACATGAAGTCCTTTTTTGTTTCTATGTTCATACATGAAGTCCTTGTTTGTTTGTATGTTTATACATGAAATCCTTGTTTGTTTCTATATTCATTCATGAAGTCCTTGTTTGTTTCTATGTTCATACATGAAGTCCTTGTTTGTTTCTATGTTCAAATATATGAAGTCCTTGTTTTTTTCTGTGTTCATACATGAAGTCCTTGTTTGTTTCTATGTTCAAATACATGATGTCCTTTTTTGTTTCTATGTTCAAATACATGAAGTCCTTGTTGGTTTCTATGTTTATACATGAAGTCCTTGTTTGTTTCTATGTTCATACAGGAAATCCTTGTTTGTTTCTATGTTCATAAAGGAAGTCCTTGTTTGTTTCTATGTTCAAATACATGAAGTCCTTGTTCGTTTCTATGTTCATAAAGGAAATCCTTGTTTGTTTCTATGTTCATACTTGAAGTCCTTGTTTGTTTTCTATGTTCATACATGAAATCCTTGTTTGTTTCTATTTTCATACATGAAATTCTTGTTTGCTTCTATGGTCATACATGAAATCCTTGTTTGTTTAAGAGGCAGATGTGTTGACAATATTGAAGAAATCAAACAATAACCCGAGTTCACATCAGCCAATGCGGCACAATTGACTCAAGAACGAACATGTTAGTTGTCCACGGTGTTTCACGGCAATAGTGTACCGAAAAATTAAATAACAACGGGTGCTAGTCTGTGGTTATTTCTTATCATTTGTTTACAACAATAACAAAGAAAACAATAATGAATTGTTTCTGTATCGCTGTAATTGGTCACGTGTGGTTACCTGAGGGTCTATGAGGTTCCATCCAGGAAAGTCCGTGGTATGCGGATACAGTAATGTGATGCTGAACAATCTCGTGATGTTTAAAAAAAATAATACACGGACATCTGTTGCTATTGTCGTATTCCCCTAAAGTGGCAAATAATATGCATTCGTTAAAGAAAAAGATTAATTTTTTAGAAGATCATGGAATCGAACTTTGAGCATGCAGACACTGACCTACATTTATGACTGCCTGCTTACCAGTTTTCGTCAACTAGACCATGTAACGGACCCACATCGTATTCACTGCTTGCACACACAAAAGTTGAATATTGACTAGTACTTTGTCGAGGTCGAAATTCAAATTCAATAACTTCAGCTTCAAGCGAGAATACTTCCTATCAGGCAACTGATTGCGATTATTTCCATTGTTATTGTTTAATTCTGGCTGCTGGTGTCATGTGATTCTGGCCAGACGTTTTGTCAACAATAAAGCTTATCTGCATTTTTCATTCAGTGATCTCAAATCTGAGGAAGGAAACGTTATTCTAGGAAGGAACAGGAAATTGGTGAAGATGGAATGCGTACAGGCTGGCACGTGAAAGATATTTTTCTTTGTAGACGATGTAAAAATCGTTATTTTGCGTCATCTATAGGTTGAGTCACAGTTTATTAGACGGTCTGACATCTTGTAGCAAACAGGGTTAGGGTTAAAGTTAGTAGTAGTATAGTAAATTAAAAATGTTTTTGCGTTTTTTTTAAATACAGTAAATGGTTATAGATTTGGCGTTTCGATTTACAATTCAGTTTTGACAGAAAATAGCCGATAAATAGGTCAACCCTAACTCTTTTTACGATAAGATAGCCAACGGCACAAAAAACTGTGACGAAACTATTGTTTCATTAGGTTGATCACCAAGATTATTACTTCCGCTCTCTTTCAGCTCCGAATCTTTCTAGTCATTACCATCTTTATCATAATCCACATCATCTTCACCACCAACATGCTCTTTAATCCTGATGCATGATCTTTGGAAGTAAAGAACCCTCCACACATTTCATCTTGCGCCTCTGTTACGCGTTTTGTGTTCCCGTGAAATTATGCACTAAAATGTATTTTCACTACGACACTGGGTCTACCTTGTCCTCTCTGCCGCACTAAAGTCTGGCCCATTGATAGTCGTGACTGTTGCGCACATATTCTTTGGTGGCACGGACTATGCATACAAATGGAAAATGTATTTATTTGTCTGATAAAAATATATTTATCTTTGAATGCACGTTTTTCGGTCTAAAGGGACAGAACTCAGATTAGGCGATGGGTATTCATTCTGTGAGTTATCGCTCCTTGTTCGTTCCTGAAAATCGAACTCAGCTGAGGAATCTAGACTTACTTTAATCTATTCTGTGTTTGGTTAGAAATAGATTGTTCTTGCTTCAGAATGTCTATGGCCCGAATCTATGCGTAGTTCTTGTCTATGTAGGACGAGTATGTCTTATATCTTGATATCTTAGTATGTTTAAGTGGAACTATTTTTCTTGTACTGTACTTTAGGGGTCAGGTGCTTTTCGGCGCACGAAGATACGTTATGGAGTTCTTCGGTGATAAAGCCTATGGCGGGAAGTCATGTCTTAAGACCTGCCCAAAGTTTGTGATCTCTTCAATTTATCATGGGGACGAAGATAGTTTCTTCCAGGATTGTTTAGTCTATGAGTTCCCCAGTGGTGATTCAATAACGCCGGGAGAGCGTTTGTGCTTGCTAGTGTATTCTTATGTCAAGGTAAACGTACTTTTGCTGACTTCGTTCATTCCTAGGCTTAAGATGGGCAGACGTTTACATGAATCTACCTATGTCAGTATGTCAGAACGACATATTATCTAGCAGCACTGGTTATGTTTCTATACAGCAATTATGAGGACAGATTATGCTGATGCTTGTGGAAACTTTGATATTCATGAATTGAATCTTTATTGAAGCTTTGTCGTGCATCGTTATGGTGAGATATGTTTACAGGACCAGGAGCCATCTTGGAATCCTACCTATTGTCAGTCATCTATCCGAGAACAGGGATGCCCTTATTATCCGATGATGATCAAGAGATCACACTTATGAAAGGAAAATCTATTATAGGTGATTTAACATTCGCTCAGAAGATATTTGCTGAATGCTATTTAAAGAAATCTCCGCTTGGGTGCAAGCTACACTTATGCTAAAGGAGGTTCTGTCCAGGAGTCACCGTAAACATTATTGATTAACTGACATGACTAGTCAGTAAGGCCTGATGAAGGTTGTTAAACATTATATATTAACTGACATGATCAGTCAGTAAGGCCTGATGAATATTTATATGAGATATGGAACCCTGAACGTTTGTGTACTGATGTTCCATTGTGATTTTCCTCAACATGAATGACAATTTGTTATTGTACACCGTGGGTCAACAATATGCTATTGATGTCGACCTGTGTTCCTGTAACTGTACCCGTTCTGTCCAAGTGTGTGCGTCAAATTAAACTATTGAAACGTCTACAGTAGTCTGCATCAGTAACTTCTAGATAGGCATGAATGAGTGTTTGAACCTTTAGTCAACTCCACAGAACAGTCTACACATTCGCGTATTGACATCTCTTGTAACACTCATTGTCAACAATGCTTCTTGTCGGGGCCTCATTGTGTTCCAGGGCAAGGTGACCTGTATACCTGACACTGTGCTCGGTTGTTTGAGTTGACTATTCAGTCCCAGTACATCTTTACAACGTACACTGATAAAACACAGTATACAGCATCCAAGAATAACAGCCTTTATCACTATTACCACAAGAAAAAAAAAAGACGTTTATCAGTGACCTTCTTGTTTATTTTAATGCACTTTATTTGATCGATCTTATCTTCTACTTCTTCTGTTCATCGAGATTGAGGTTCATAAATATGCCGCTGCAGGAGCTGGTGTGGATCTACTGTCCTGGTCATGCAGGGGTATACGGTAATGAGAGACCTGACCTACTAGCATTAAGAGCACCCACAGTGGGGACGCTGATTATTGATAAAGGAGAGACTCTGATAACAATTAATGATCGCCTGTTAGAGAATGACACTGCAATAGATAAACCATCAAGGTTAAGACTATTGGAATTTGGTATCAAACGAAAGGCTAGCTAGACTTAATAAGTATAGCCAGCAGGTGGGCTTGAACATCAACCTAAAGAAGACAGAGGTCATGACGCTCAATGTGAGCAACCCTGAGCCCATATCAGTAAGGAATCAGCAACTGGAACAGACAAATGCCTTCACATACCTAGGATGCATAGTAACACCAGACGGCGGAGCAAGCAGAGACATCAACAACAAAATGAACAAAGCAAGAACAGCCTTTTTTAGTATAAACAACATCTGGAAGTCCTCTCAGTACAGCACAAGCACAAAATTAGGATTATATCAGAGCTGTGTGCTTTCTGTGCTTCTCTATGGCGCGGAGAGCTGGAGAGTTACAGAGAAGGAAATGTCGAAATTGTCCTCTTTTCACACAACATGCCTAAGAAAAATTCTCCGAATCTTTTGGCCGAATACCATCACCAACCAAGATCTGCTTACTCGGAGCAAGCAAGGGACATGCACACCATCATAGCTGGCAGACGATGGAGCTGGGTTGGCCATGTCCTCAGAAGAGACCCCGATGCCATCAATAGAACAGCTATGCTATGGACCCCTGAAGGAAAACGAAAGAGAGGCCGACCAAAAACAACTTGGCGGAGGACTGTGGAAGCTGAGATGCAAAGAATGAACCAGAGTTGGGGCACTGTACGAAGGATGGCCGCCGACCGAGCAAAGTGGAATCAATTTGTTGTTGCCATACAAGACGCCACCAGGCGTAATGGCCACTGACTGCTTTGACGGCCGGTGGCTAAGGATCAAAGAAGAAGAAGAAAGGCTAGCAGAGATGGATGTATGAGAGGATGCATCCGTCGTGTATACAACCAGCGAGCTACAGGACCAGTTAACATTCACACTCTTCGACATATACTGAGGGAGACTGAGCACCTATGGGTTTGCCTTGAGTTCAATGATGTCAATTCTATTCAACAATAACAATAACACATGTGCCGCGTTTCAAATATTTGATGCTCAGAATGTCCGTGTTCCAATCATTGTAGAGAAGTGACAAGTTGCTTGCAGTTCTCTTTTGTACACATTAATCTTTCAGGTTTTGACCAGGATTGACGCAGCTGATTTTTCATAGTATAAATAATGTAAAACAAGGAAGAGCTAACTTAACTAAAGTATGGGAAATAATGAACTGCAAAAATAGTTCGTGTTTCGTATTTTAAAGTGCCGGTACCGGATTGTGAACGGTGATATGCCAATTTGATGAAAGTGTTGCTCTCAACACTTACATCATCCTTGAGGTCATGTAACTAGCGAGTCCACAGCTATAGATATAACCAACGTTCTCGTGGGCTTTACATCAAGTTTTTGAAGTTAAAACTGTTTATTATTCAAAGGTAAACTTCTCTCGGCGGAGATGGCAACGGTTCCGAAAAATTAATGTTCGGATATGACTTAACATTATAAAGCAAGAAAATGACAAAAAGTGTTAAGTATCGCTTTTTTCGTTGTTACTATTTGCACTAAAAGACATAACATAATTTTCCGTGCATTATATTGCATAGAAAAAAGTAGATAGCAGATTAGGATGGAGAACACTCTTGGAAAAATCTATAACAAGTGGCAGGGAGATTAGACAAAAGAAATACGCAGTTTTTTTGTCTGTATATGCGAGAGAGCCACGTATAGCTATTGAACCCTCAGATACATCCTGCAAGACAACTAATATGAGGTTGGGTATAGGGCTGTCAACCTCATCATGTAAAACTAATTGTCACAGAAACCACGAACGCAAGAGCGTGTGACTGCTTGGTGCGGGCTACCTGCGGAACCAGCTGCAGAAGCGACTCCATGATCCGTAAGGAGCGCAAAGGAAAATGATGAATGATAATGATATGTCAGCATTGGCCAATCCAAGGGGTGGCTACAGGGCGATTAGTTATATTTTTTTATATATATTATTGAATATTTTTTGACTTACTGTACAACACAAGTATCAAGTTGTCAAATTTTTTTGTCTTCAAAATTCGTTATTTCGTTTTTAATTGAATAAAGAAAATGTATAAATAAGGAGCGGGGGAGGAGGAGCCATATCATTCTGATATATCACCCCTCCTTGAACAATTCATAGATCCGCCACTGTATGCCAGAGTTCAAATAAACCCGGATAATGGACGATAATCATTAATATAAATAAGCATTTTAATTCTTTTTTTTCTGTGCTGATTGAGGGACATCAATAAAAATTGTGTAATAGTTAATTTAAAGGACGGGTTGGCAACAGGTCGATCCCATTCCACCGCGGTAGACCACAGAGGGTGTTTTCGTAGATCTTTGAGGTGGAAGAAGTATTTTAAGCTTACAAAATTTAGGACTATCCCACTCTTCACCTTATTTAAAAGCCCGGTATTTCAAGTATACCCATGTCACACAAGGCGGACCGCCCCCTTGCACCTCCTTAGTACACCACTGATCACGTTACTGAAACAACATCAGCATCAATTAAAGAAAGAAAGAAATTATCAAGAGAACGTTCTTCTAATTATTCCCTTCACTTTGTTCGTGAACTTCAAAAGATAGGAAGACTATTTTTTATCTTTGAAGTGAAGTTAACATTCCGTAAATATCATGTAGCTTGAATTCTTCACCGCTCGGTTGATGGAAATGCAGGAAGCAGATAATTTAGCAAAGATAAAATTAACATTATTGGCTCCGCTTAGTGCAAAGTTCAAATACACAGAAACCTGTTTTATCAAAGTAAATGTTTAGAGAGTTCATTGTGTCTAATTCTCGTGAGTTTCGTGTCACTGATTTAAGGGTTACAGAGCTAATACAGAATAGTGGAAGCTGCATATTGTATCTGGGGGTTAGACCTTATGATGTGAAAAGAAAGATATATTACCCCTGATAATCTTTTCATTATTTCATAATTCCTGCTGTAGCATACGACATTGCCAACTTTTCCATATTTCAACTTGTCTTGAGCGAACTGCCCTGGCTCATGCTCAACTCTGTCCTAAGTTTATTCATTCAGTCTGGATGATTCTTCTTGGTTTTTCTGTTCTTCTTCTTTTATCCGGTGTGGTACTCTTTATACCATGTCAGTGTATCAGTTTGCTTGTATGTCAGTTACACTCGAAATACGAAAAGATAGCACGTGCAGTATCTTATTTAAAGAGAATAAAGAATCATCAAATGCTATATATATATATATATATGATGATGATTTGTCCATCGTATTCGATGAGGACCATCGACATCTCTCGCAATACAGTTCGTTCTAAGAGGTTAAGTGGGTGCGCATATGGCTGATCAAGCCAATGGGGGCAAGAAAAGTTCTGTTGCATGACCGACATACAAGGCCCGAAGACAATACATGCTGCACATCCACGCTTGACTTTCGAGCTGCACGTTTTTCTGGGCCTCGCTGACTGTGACACCCGTTTTGATATCGCCTCTCCAGGCTGTGCGATCCTGTGCCAGTTGCTCCAAGGTGGTTGAATTAATCTGGCAACTCTTCAGTGACTCCTTCAAGCTGTCTTTGAAGCGCTTCTTTGGTCGTCCTCTTTTTTACGCTTTCCCTCCCTCAACTCGCCATACAGCAGCCTCTTTGGGAGGCGTTCATTGGACATGCGAACCAGATGTCCGGTCCATCGTAACTGCGCTTTCTGAATCAGTGTATAGACACTGGGCATATTTGCTCTTGATAGAACCTCGGTATCTGGGATCTTATCCTGCCATCGAATGTTTAGTACGCGACGCAGGCAGGTTGTATGGAAGTGATTTAACTTTCAAGCATGTCTAGCGTAAACGGTTCAACTCTCACTGGCGTAGAGGAGGGTGGGGAGGACGACGACATGGTACATCTTCAGTTTGGTCTTGACGCTAATACCTCTACGTTCCCACACTGAGGATGGCAGTCTTCCGAACACAATACTGGCCATTGCTATTCTGTTAGCCACCTCGTCGTCAATGTTGGCTAGTCTTGAGAGCGTGCTTCCTAGGTATGTGAGCCTATCCACAGCCACCAGTCTCTGAACCCCCCCCCCCCCCCCCCCCAAAAAAAAAAAACCCCTGTAATCGTTGGCTCCTCGTACGGTTTGCCTGGAGCTGGTTGGTACATAACCTCAGTTTTCTTAACATTGATGGTTAGCCCGAAGCTGTCGCATGCAGCAGAGAAACGGCCCATACCTTCCTGCATTTTCTGCTCGGAGCTACTATTCAGAGTGCAATCGTCGGCAAACAGGAATTCGCGGATCATATCAGTTTGCACCTTGGTTTTAGATTGAAGTCTGCGGAGGTTGAATAGTTTGCCATCTGTTCGGTACTTGATTGGTATACCGAACTCGCTTCCGTTTACAGCATCAGTCAAGGTGAAAACATCATGCCTGAACAAATGTCGGGGCAAAGAACACAGACCCTGTTTCAGCCTTTTGTTGTCAAATGGTACATTTTAGAGGCTTCTCCATTGTCCAAGCTTCAGGCTGCATACCTTCATGACGCTTTTGACCAGGGTGATAAATTTATCAGGACAGCCAAAATTTTGACAAGGATTTTCCATAACACCACCTCTGCTCACTGTATTGAATGCCTTGGACTAAGTCAATAAACATAGTGTATAGGTCACTGCGATTTTGCTCCTAAATTAATCTAACTTGGATTTGGCGACGTTAGCAAAATCGATGAAGATCGTTCAAATCGCCCGGCTCTGAATCCGCGCTGAAAATCTGGGAGGCATGCAACACTAAACACGTGTTCATTTAGGGGGTGCCAGCAGTACACGCGTAACGGATCTTGCTGGCAATTGACAGTAGGGATATTCCATGGTGACTGTCACACAATTATGTCGGTTGCCTTTCCTTTTATAGATATGAACTATTGAGGCATCCTTCATCTCCTGTGGGATCTCACCTTTGGCCCACATAAGGCGAAAGAGTTCGGTGAGCTTACTAGTAAGGCAAGGTCCGGCTGTTTTATATATCTCCGCTGGTATAGCATCGGCTCCTGTGGCGTTCCCAGGAGAGAAGAGATTTATAGCTTTCTCTGCTTCGGCCTCGTTGATAGGTTCATCTAGCGCCATATTTATTTCCACTTGGGGTATCCGTTGAATGGCTTCCTCGTTTATCACTGATGGCAGATTAAGTACATTACAGAAGTGTTCAGCCCACCTATCAAGAATCTGGGTCGTTTCTGTAAGTAGTGAAATCATTTCGCATTGCGAACTGGAGATTTTTTTACCAAGGGTTGTGGACCAAAGTGTTTTCACCGCTGCGAAGAAACCCTTTTGAACCGATTCGTCGGCCGTCAACTATAAGACAAACACGAGTCTTGCATACTATCCTGAGCCTTGTTATGGGAAACTGCGCTACGAGCATGATAAAAGCTATTTTCTTTGATTGGGAAGACATGTCGTTCTGATGGGCTCTGTGCAATTGTCGCTTCTTATTTAGAAGGTCCTGGATTTCAACGTCATTTTCATCAAACCAGTCTTTGTGTTTGCACGTAGCTGGACCAAGATGTTTCAGCGCTGTTGAGTGAATGATGTCTCTGAGGGCTGTTCCTCAATGCTGCTGTTTCCGAGTGTCGTAGATTTGTGATAGGTGGATTAAGACTTGGTTTGGTCCCTTCTGAATAGCAATAGAAACAAGTGATAGCTCAGTGGGAGATGATAAAATAGAAATAGATTTAACGAGTGAGATAAAGGAAATATATTAGAGTCGGTCTCTGACCCTCGAGATGATTTCTCTCTGTCAGCTTATCATCTACAACAGATTAAGATTTTTCAGACCGTCTAGTATAATATATATTAATATATATATATCCCTCACATACACACACACATAAGTGACTACAATAGACACACAGACGTGAAACTATGACAATGGAAAAATATAGATAATTGGTAACGTACTGACCGACACACTAGAATAAGTTTATGTGAATTTTAATTATCATAATAAAATTCCATCACAACACATAAAATTACATCAAACATATACAAATAGTCATAAAGTCAATGAATTGCTACAAGAATGATAGACCCATTGGTATGATCCTTTCCCTCGATGTATAGCCCACAGTCCTGTTAGAAGAAAAGTGATAGCCCAAAGAGTCACGGATACATCTGCTGTAGTCTAATGATTTCCCTTTAAAGGTATGAACAGACTTTGATACTCTAATCTATCCTAAGGAAAATATTGTTAGCAACAAAAAACTTGCACAAAGAATTACAAAGTGGGTGAAATTTTGTATACCATAAAAAGAGTCACTCGTTCCTGCTTTCTCTCTGTTCATTCATCAGGGCCCTGACATACATTCTTACCTACAATCGTGCTGTTGTTCGCCGACTGGCGCAAACTTTAGGACACCCACACACTTTCATCTGTCTTTCTTTTAATAAAGCGGATCCCAGCTCTGCAGATTTTGGGTTCATCCAAAGTTCCGGGGAGCGTCCTCTTCATGCGAATATTTTTCAGACTAAGGTTAGTGTCACTTGAATCACGAGGTAAGAATTAGTTTTAAGCGGGCTCACAGTGTCAGAATCACGAGGTTTCCACTACTTAGGAAAAAATGTCAGGTTTGTAACTTCGATCAAAGGTAAAATTCTTGGTCACACCACACGTTGTCAACAATGTCGGAGAGGTTATTGATTGTAATATTTTACTTGCCACACGGGCTGAAATGTACTTGAGGTTTTTCTCAGGAAGAATTAAGTCTGGCTCGATAGGTCCGTTACTTCATTACATCTTAAAGTTCATGTACTGGGTACTCTGTCGTTTTGGATGCCAAAGCAATGCCAGACAGGTTTTACTTTATACACCCAAGTCTTTAAGAAAAAAATGTTTTTGTTCTTCACAGATATTTCTCAGTACTTAAACGCTGGCAAAGTTGGGCTACCCCAGTTTCACTGAATAAAGAGGGGCAACAATAAAATACTTATACATCATTCCCGGTTGTAACTTACATTATAAACATGCAAGAGGCTGGTCTTATCGTTTAAATCTCAGGCACGAAAAAATTACGCTGTTTGATTCAGGGTGACAAATCAATCATCATGACAGCCAATACATGACAGGATTTTCGTCAATCTGCTCAATGTATGAATCAGTGGTCAAGTTATAAACGTTAGTTTAAAATAGGTCGCGATTACTAGCAATTTCATAAAATTTCTTTATAGTGCATGAGTTTAAGCTAGAAATTCATAATAGATTTTGCTTCCTCTGCCACGTCAGCTAGAGAATATAACGCTGACTTTCAATTTGATTACTTCTGACAATAAATCTAACTAGTAAAATGAATTAAGCGATTTATCACTAAAACATTTAACACTACTAGATATATGTATATTACCTCCACACAGAACTACAGGCGATCGCACAAACTAAGAATTATACTTACTTACTTAGTCGTTCCCCTTCTACCGTGAGGTGTAGAGGTTTGGAAGAGAGAGCGCCAGACTATCCTATCGGCTGTCTTCCTCCTGGCCTGGTTCCATTCTAGTTCTCGGTCCTTCAAAGATTGTTTAATGTTGTCCTCCCAGCGGAGGATAAGAATTATAATAAGACTTTCGCTGATGCTTTTGAAGTCTAGTTGATAGGTTCAAATTGTCCAAATTTAAACTGAGGAATTCGCTATGAAGCTTATTCCTCGTTTACACTGAGGCGAGATTAAGTCATTACTGCGAATCTGTTCAGCCCACTGATCATGAATCTGGGTTAAACGTTTCTGTGGGTAAGATATCCGCATTGCGAAAACCCGGACAAAGAGTTACCACGGGTTGTGGACCGTAGAGTGTCTCCCCTTCCCTGCGAAGAAACTTTTGAAACTTAAAACTCTGTCGGTCGTCCTATAACTGCCAAAGCGTCTTCAACTTCCACTGAGCCTTTCTGAGCTATGCATGAGGGCACCGTTCACATGATAACGCCGAGAACTTAGCCGAAGAAAACTCTCGTGACGTTCTGAAAATGCTAGTGCAATGTCGCTCTCTATTTAGAAGGAATGGATTCTCACACTCATTTCGTTCATCAAACCAGGGACTTTGTACGCAATTTGCGTTACTAGTGAGAAAAGAAACGAAAGTCAGAATGCGCAAACGTTGCGAAAAAAAACAGTGCGAAATGAAGTAGAAGACACGGGTAGAAAAGAAAAGAATATAGAAAATTTATTGATCATAAATCTCTATGCGACACCGAGCCGGAGCTCATCTAGTCTGTCCTCCAACTCTTCGTTGAGATCCTTCCTAATGGATTCGGACTTCAGCTTAGACACGTTAAGCCTCTTTGATGTTTTTTTCCCTTGGGGGCGCCTCTTAGGTTGAACTTTTAAGTTCATCTTGGCAACAACGAGCCGATGATCGGTCCAGCATTCTGCACCACACATGCTCTTTGTTATTCTGATATCTTGCTGGTCCCTGCGTTTGACGATGATATAGTCAATAAGATGCCATTGGCGAGACCTTGGGTGCATCCACGTGGTTCTATTCCAAGTGTGGAGGCGGAAAACCGTGTTTGTGATGAGGAGCTCATTTTTGGCACATATCTTCAGCAAGAGTAAGCCGTTGCTATTGCACTTCCCAATGCCATTTCTACCAATGATTCCCTCCCATGCTGTATAGTCTGAACCAACTCTGGCGTTAAAATCGCCCAAGATAAGTAGTTTGCCAGACTTAGGAACTGATTGATATATATATATATTCTTCATTACTGTATGGTGAAGAAACATGGACAATGAACAAGCAATTGGAAGAAAGAATTGAGGCTCTTGAGATGTGGATATATAGAAGAATGGGGCGTGTCTTGTGGAAAGAGAATAAAGAGGTAATAGAAAACCTAAGAATGAAAAGGGAATTAATGAAGTTAGTTGCTTATCCTTTACAGGTCACGTGGCAATCAACCCCAGCTTTTATTGGCTGTTTGTGATTTTTCTAGGCAATTTTTTCATTCAGTAGTTTGCCATTGCTTTCTGAACGGTACGGCGCTTATACCATTGTTAAAAATCCACACAAAGCGATCTGCTACCAAACCGCCTGCAGCAGGTTTCAAACCTGGTATATCTGGATTATGAAACTGCGTTCATATCCATTAGGCCACAGTCGCCGACCCAAATTAATGAAGGAGATTAAAATTAGAGAGCTAAAATATTTTGAGCATATAAATAGATATAACACCGTACAGAAGACCACAATAGAAGTAAGAGTTTAAGGCAAACGTGTTTGACGGTATTGCCTCCCCTGCTTTGCAGTAGTAGTCCAACAGTGGCCAAAACTCAAGAGTATCTAATATGGGCTTCAAAGGTATCTACCTTCGCGCAAAATCGCTCTTGGCAGAGATGTAGATAGAAGGGTGATGACACTTATTACAAAGGGAGTCTTCACAAGATATTCAGAATAAGCGAGAACAATACTGCTTTGGCTGAGTATGTTAACTCTGTAATTCTGCCGAAACTTTTGTGGAGGATTTAAGCACATATTATTTTCAGCTCGTTTAAGCCCCCACCCCTGATTTACTCAGTGGAATTCTATTATTCGAGTATAGCTCTGTTTTGAGTGTGTGTAGTAATTTGATTGAGACAAACATACAGTAACTTTAAAATGATTAAATCGAAGTTAAATTTGTAACATTACAAATAATAAAATTTAATAATCACTTTAGGTTTTAACAGTTGGAAAATAATTTGAATAGTTATAGATCAAGAGAAGTTATCATCATGGTCTTTAAGGATCGTGAAGTGTTACAAGAAGTTCAAGTGGCAGCATAGATTTGAACTTAGTTGCCAATGATGGTTCTGCTCCTTCTTATGAGTTGGTCTTTTTCACTCTGCTCACGCTCGTCTCTGATCAAGGTTGTCGGGGGTAGCTCGTTTCCCAGAAATGTCAAGGAGAGTCTACCACGTGGGTCCTTCGTCTTAAAGCTTAGGCCACGGTTCCTTTCTTGTTCCAGAGATAGTACTTTCTGCTGGTACCACCGATAACTATGGTAAAAGAATAGAACGAAACGCTCTTCTGGGTATGGCGTTTTCCACCCCATAGTTATGGGTTCCTATCTTCCCATACCACCATCCCAATTACTCAGACTTTACCCCCGATGAGAATTAAATTTAATCTCTCGGAATAAAACTTCCTTTACATTTAAATATAATAGCTTTAGCTTTACATGACATTTAAATGAAAAGGTAAATAATACAGATAGAGTCTGTTTACATATACATCTCCACTGATTGAAAAGTGTTCACAATATAAATTAAATATGTTTTCATTTATGTTTTACACTGATTGAAAAGTTTGAAACTTCCATTACTTTAAAATGAATATTTTCTCATAGACATTTACACTGGTTTAAGCTTGAAAACTTACATAAATTTTAAAGTGACTATGTTTATAGGGACATTTACACTGCTTTGAAAATGTAAGTATTATACTTAGAATGTACATCATTTCTTTCATCTTTCCCTCCCTGCTCCATAGGTAACCTGGAGCTACTTTATGCTTTTAGTTCTCTTTACGAAACTATCAATAAAGCAATCACTAGCCCGTGCTATGGTGGTTCATGAATCATCATTCTATACGCTGAGATTGCCAGCCTCAAATGACTGTGACATCCACTAGCGAGTTTCACATATTAAACTTCAAATGGTAATATATCATATATATATATATATATATATATATATATATATATATATATATATATATATATATATATGTGTGTGTGTGTGTGTGTGTGTGTGTATGTGTGTGTGTTAGTTCACATGTTAGTAATAAAATATAAAATGTAAATCACAACTTACTCCAATCCTGGCTCACAGACGTTTTTGCTCAGATGAATAAAAGAGACTTGAATCGGCCTCTTTCACGCGTCTGGGGGTGTCGTTAATTTAATAAGTCCCCTCTCTGACTTCGTGTTTGGTCCTACAGTTTTCTCAGTCCCAGTTTCCTTATTTAAAATGTTAGAGATTTCCTGGGCTATACTGTAAGTCCTGATAAATACTCCAATAAAAGGTGTGCGGTATTGTAAGAAGGAATTCTGAATTCTAATTCTTTACTATAGCAGTCTGTTGTCTTGGCGAGCGATTTCTCACGTGAAATAGCTTGAGAAAATGGTCAGATTATACTCCCTGCCTTTCCACGCCTTCGTTTGTTATGAGCTATCAAAAACTCTAATCATATTCAAACAGGTGGGTTATGGGGTAATTTCAAAATATTCCAACATCGGATAATTTTGAACGCATGGCAGAGGTCAACTCTCCCATATACGGTAATAAGATTTCCGATGCCCTTGTGTACAAACTTACAGACAGATCGGTAAACTCATACAACGGCGTGTTCAAAATGTAACCATCATTACTTTCTTATGTCACAAGTCTCTGCAACATACACGAGATCTTGTGCTAATCTTAGTCAAGCGACTGCGGGTATTTATCTCAGCAAATCTGGGTAGCGTCAAGCAAATATGATTATTATCACCTTACAGGATGTTTCAAGCGATGCGACAGTACTCAAATATCTGCAGAAAATAACGAAGAAAGAAAGAAAGAAAAGTGCGATAATTGACAGCACATAATAAAAATCAGTACCATAAATGTACCGATACTGCCGGAGTGAAACAAAGATCAATAGGGGCAGCCCCGTTTTGTCATAACATGCAAGAGGAAGACAGCACTATAAGTAGAAAGATAACATCAAGAAATGGACAGGAAAGAGTTTATCAGAGTGCACCATCAAGACAAAAGACAGAAGACGTTGCAGATACATCGCAGCCAACTTTCGATGTGGACATAAACAACTGATGATGATGATGATGATGATGATGATGATGAGAGGTTATACAAGTGAAACTGTAAACCGTCTGGCCAATGTGAAATCGATTATGCCATGCTTAATTTGGCGAATCAATATCATCCCGAGATGTTATCCTGACCTGATGTATGATAAACCAGATCAGTCTGGAACATGGATATCTACATCGGTACAAAGGTTAGAATTCTTCATTGTACATATTTTTTGGTGAGGGTTTGGGGGGCTGGGAGTGTCACATGTAAACATATTTTACCATGTAAGACCGGGGGTCTCTGAGGAGAAAAAGAAAGTTTCGGATTTCTCCTGTCACTTGCATGATGTCAGAAGCCAATATTTTGAGGTTATACATAGGGTAGGCAATTTCCCCACGTCAAATAAGTTTCTAAAGATGGGAAACTCTATCCAGAGCGATACAACAGGAGGCAATCTGACCATCAGAAGTAGTCCCCCCATCGATCAAGTGTTTCGGCCCTTAATCTCCTTTACACTCTAAAAGGGGGGTGGGCCCACTTGGGTCATGACTCCCAAGTGTCAACCTCCTGTAGTCTAGTGCAGAGAATTGAACCCACTCAACCTTGGTTGCAGCTTTCAAATTCACTCCATTTTCTACCAGCTGGAAGTAATTGTGGAAGTAACCACTATGTTGAAAACAAATTAGTCTCGAGTTCCATAGCCCGTTGCGGTTGTTCCACAGCCAGCACGATGCCTTTTCCGCAGTTTCGCTGAGCCTAAGGGAGTAAAACTGAAAGAAGACGTGCTTTGACGTGGGCTTTCCGCCATGAGCCAGCTGTCGCGGTGGCTCCATCCACCGTAAGTTGTACAACAAAAGAAGTAATGACTTGATGCATTACTTAACTTATAATTATTAATGAACATGTTTTAAAATTGTTTTTTAGTATGTATGTATGTACAGAGCCGCTCCAGGGGTTTACTTTCAGTGTGGAGCGAGTCTAGTTTTAGTGCCGCCCCAACCCAACACCCCACCCCGTCCGCTTGGAGCCGTACTGTATTGTACTTTTTTAAGGGTCAATTTAATATTACTGAGTTGGGTCACACTATAACTTCAGGAATTTAAAAAAAAATGTTGGCGCCCCTTGAAGACACGGCGAGTCTGCACCTCTCGCAACGCTAACGAGCCGGCTCTGTGTGTGTGTGTGTGTGTGTGTGTGTGTGTGTGTGTGTGTGTGTAAGCTTATGCATGTGTGGTGTGGCTGTGTGGGTGTATAGTCACATGTAAGCGAAACAAAACAGACTATTTGCACGCTACAAAGTTCATCCTTATAATCACCAACCTCATCATCTAAAAGAAATTGCTTCAGAAACCACTGCTCTTGAACAAGTAAATTCTTCGGTGCATGCGTTCTACAAGGTGATTGGCTGACGTGGTGGTTCAATGCTTTTAATAGCGAGCAAAATAAGGAAATTATGACCATGAATGATTACTATCACGCTCAGAGGCGTATTTAAAGTATTTGGCACCCGGTTCGGATCCTACCTTTGGCACCCCCCTCCCCCCCATAAAGAAACACACTCACAAATGTTTTTAGCAGTAAGTACCACGATAATAGTGTCCGATGGCACCCCGTTCTTGGCTGTCACCCAGGGCGCATCGCCCCCTCGCACCTCCTTAGCACGCCACTGATCACGTTATTGAAACAACATTATATAAAAAATAAAAAAGATAACTTATCAAAAGAACGTTCTTTTAATTATTCCGTTCACGCAGATTTCCCCGGTTTCAACTTTTCTTATATTTATGTTTACACATTATGTATCAAATGGGCCAATAGCTGTTTCGTATTTATAAAGGAAACTAGAACTTTGACCTAAATTTTCCACTGGTCTAAAACGCGATCATAAATATAAGGTATCTTTCAAATGGCCAAAATCTCTATTAGACAGCGCCGACATGATCCCAAATGTAAGAGTTGATAAAGAACAGCATGTGCTTTTGGAATGAACAGCCGAATAATTTCTTTGTCGTTGGACAAAAAAATAACAACTGCGTTATGGAGAAACATTATTAAATAATAAATACATGAAGAGAAGCCAAGTAAGAATAAATAAATTACATAAATACAATTAATGAAACAGATTTAACGCGTTTGACCGCCCGAAGTAAAATCATTCTTAATCACATAGAAGACGTGTTCGTGTGGGGAAGACTAGCAAATGTTCTCGAAGAGTGTCGGTACCGCGAGAGGATCAGACTGACTGAACGACTTTCACAAACCCCTTTTGAGGAAGAAACTGCGAGGCGATAGAAGCCTAAGACAGGCCTCCAAATTTGTGAGAGAAAAAGAAGCATATGATAGAAGCATGGAATAGACTGCCTATTTTATGTGAAATATGCATGTGGTTATATAAGAGTGATGAAAGACAGCTAGCTTTATGGGGAAAATATATGTGGTTATACGAGAGTAATAAAATATGTATGCCACAGACCTCTAGCTGTAGAAGAGAAATAGGTGTGGGTATGTGAGAGTGTTGAAAGAAGCCTTAGACAGACCGCCAACTTTATGAGAGAAATAGACTTCATTACATGAGAGCTAATGTCGAATACGGCGAAAGAAAAATCACACAGAAAGCAGGGGAGGTGGTGAACACAATTAAAAGAAAAATAACAATAATCGAGTTGAGAAGAAGACGTTGGAAATTGATAGGACACACATTGAGGAAACAGGTTTGTAGCATTGGGGAACCGCAGTGGCGAAGTTCCTTATTATAGAAACCCCAGGGTTACTTTCACAATTGTTGGGAGTAGTGGGATTTAAAGACCAAAGGAAATGGGTTCACATTTTGATGCAAGAGAGAACTGAGACGCTTGGGAGTAAAGAGGAGGAAGAAGTATGTCGAAACACTTGAGGACGGGGGGACCTTCTGATGCTAGCATTATTTGTGCTATGTAAAGAGTTTCCTATCATTACCCAGAAGTCCTTAAAAATCCCCAGTTATAGGAGTGGGAGACAGGAACACAAAGAAAAATAAAGAGGAGGAATGAAGATGTCGCCGAGAGACCTAATAATAATTGCTACTGACAATGAGAAAAACCGTTAGGTACAGCTCACGTTTAATAATGAAAATAATAATAATTGCTACTGACAACAGTTCAAGGTAACAGCTCACGTTTACTAAAAGTGGGTGATCATCTAGAAACGTAAATAGAATGTTCGAGAACAGCGAAGCTTGACCAATGAGTTTAATCCAAAAGTATTGGGTTAGCGAATCAGAGAGTGGCAAGGGAACACACTAAGCTGAGATGACCAGAGGTCATTAGTGCTTAGGAGATTCGAGCAGCTGTGCGGACAGGTTGTATGTCTGTGGTTGTACAGGCTGGCTCTCACGAGTATATACATATGTCCAGCTTCTTCAAGCAAGTGTTAATCTATCAAAAGATAGATATTATTTCTGTAGTGTACAGGAGGTGTATATTTCGATAGGAGAACAGAGATTAAGTTCTCTCTTGTGAGTATATGATTATAGGTACATTTTATGCCTTAAGATTGATTTATGTGTTAGGAACGTTTATAGAGACATGATTAGCCAGTTGGCCAAGAGAACACTATGAATATTTAAAGGAAACGGAAGACTATAAATATATTAAAGGAAACTGAATGTTATGGAGGAGCAACTCTAAGTAAAGGTTGATCTTTCAAGAGATAGATATTACTTCTAAGAAACAGTGAGTGTTTATTTCCACATGAGAACCGCAATTATGCTCTCTCTAGTAAGTATTTGACTGTGAGTATATATTATGCATAAGACTGATTCTTATCTTTAGGAACGTTTATAGAGGCATGACTTACCAGTTCGCAAGAATATTCTATAAATATATTAAAGGAAACTGAATGCTACTGAGGAGCATAAGTACCACAAGTATATAGTGGCAGAATTTGGAAGACTATCTAAAGGAGATAATATGTGAAAGAGGAATATGAAAGTCTACAAGATATAGAGCTCACGTAAAGAAGTACCCGTAATGTCCAAGGATCTAATTTATGACTATATGCGAGCTCCATTATTTGAATTACCTTGTCATGCTTGTTAACAGTATTGCGTTATTAAAAGTTTTAATGGATCAGCATGAATTTGATTTGGTCCTTACATGTTGCTGAACTTATACCATTATTGTACACACTACCACTATATGAGAAGTCACTACAATAACATCAAAGAAGGAACTGAACGAACCTGGGATATTAAAAGGATAGTAGTATCATCCAAGAATTACCACCTCTGGCGGAGTTGACCAGTGATAATATTAACTTGAACTTGAAAGATAAATGGAGAAGTTTATAAACTCAAATCACGCCACCAAAGCCCTGTTACAAAGACCTGGAAAAACCTTGAGCTGATGGCGCGGGACAGGAAGATATGGCATAAGTTTGTTAAAGGCCTATGGATGATGAATGGATAAGCGAGAATTCGCAACGTTTCTCGTTTTAAACGCAGTTTTAAAGTAACAATTCAGCGTTCTACGTTCAAATTTTGAGTTAAACAATCAATTAGTTTATTATTTTTTTATTGGTCTACACGGCGATCAAAAAGTACTTCAGTTTTTAAATTTGTTTGTCGTTGCTTGTATCTTATTTGGTTAAACAAAACACTATATCAAAACAGGATGTAATAACTGTTATTTGACTAATAAGTTGTATTTTTATATATTTATTTTTGCCGGAAACAAAATAAAAATAAAGTATCTAACATGGCCGCTAAACGAATGTTACCACAGACAGTAATATGTGGCGCCTGCTATGAAGTTACGTGTTGAATTGGCAGATATCACGTTGTGCTATAATTTTCATGTAATATATCATTATTATAATAAAATGGCATTTATTATTTTTTTCTCTTGATATTTTTGTTTCCTAATATTACTTGAATATAAGTGAAGAAATAACAAGATGAAAATAGAAAGTAACATTTCTATTACCCTATAAGGTGGCCAGTAAATAAATTTAGACAAACATAAAGGTATGTTTTCAGGCACTCGTAAGAAATAAAGAAGTAGAAAACTAGACAACAGAAAAACAACAGACGTGAGTGGCTTACCCAGGACTCGAACCCAGGACCTTCCGTGCGACAACCCCGCCTAGCTATGCAAGCAAATCACACTATCCTCCCTGCCATTTAGGCATCCCCAAAAAAATGATGCTTCCTGGGTAAGCCACTCACGTCTGTTGTTTTTCTGTTGTCTAGTTTTCTACTTCTTTATTTCTTACGAGTGCCTGAAAACATACCTTTATGTTTGTCTAATATTTATTTATTGTTTACAGGCCTCGGGTTTCCCTTCCTTATGCGTTATAAGGTAGCAACCTTTCTTTCAGAAAAATATCTGTCGTGAAATATTCTAATCCACATATATAAATTATCAGGTAAATATAAAGCCTAACAAATACATTTAATAACGAAAAGAAAAATGGTAAAAGAACAGTGCTGTCACAATGACTGTACTCGAAATCCCCTTTGTTTTATGCTTCGTCTGCAAATTGTAACGTTTCCACGTTAAATATAAGCCACTGCATAAATACAAGCGTTTCCACAACACATTAAAACGGGTATTGCATTTCTAAGAAAAACATTGAGAGGCACACTGCGTAATGACCTAAATTAATCCTAACATTAATTATACTACGTTACCAAAACGAACGAACAGATGGACTCAAATAGAAAGAGAGAGGGAGGGCTGAAAATCAGGAACGCATGCAACACTAAACTCGCGTCGCGCGATACACAATTACTACTATCACGCGTGTAAGGCCACATGCACTAACTTTTTTTCAGACGGACAGTGATAAAAACACTAACCTTCCCAGAGTTAGGTTTTAAAATCCTGAAAAACGCTTATTAGAAAAGATGACATTAGATGGGTTTACGTTTGAAAACATTACAGTACCCAGACAGCACATCTTCGAAACAGGAGGTAGAAGAAATTGCATATTTTGAACGCAGCCACTTAGCTCTTTTAAATTTGTATATTTGGGTTCCTTAGGGCTTGCTGACAAAGAATATGTAAAACGTTACGCAAATAGTCTAGGAATTAATAAATTATAACCAAAATAAAATAGTGGGGATGCCTGACAGCATGAAATCATTTCTGCTCATAAAATTTTTTTTAACGTGTTTGAAAAAAACCTTACGTACGGAAATAGCCTACCATGTTAACTCCAAATTGATTGGAGCGCAACAAATATAAGACTAAACACGATTGGTCGGACTATAAATACTATCTTTCGTTGTCAGGGGAAACGGGAGTAGGAGTATTTTTTGAAAAGATGTGTGGACAGGGTTTCATTGGTTAGAGCTGCGAATATACACAATTCAGAGCGTTAGTTCGAGACCACTAGTTCAAATAAGCTTGATGAAGCAACAGTGCGTTGAAGCCAGCTCATATTTTTGCTAAATAAAAGCCTGGAACATAAGCAGATGGGAATTTGTGCCAGTATTTGTGCCAGAATTCATTGCTAGTCAACGTATCTGTGTATTTCCATGAATTGTGGTAGGTTTGAAATATTCAATATCTTTTAATGAAAATTGAATATAAATTGTTAATTTATGCCTGTATATATGTGTAGTTCAGTAGCGAACATGAGGAAAAGCCTATAATGCTCCAGCCTGAACAGAAGGTGTCGGAGGGAAGTAAAACTGCATGGAATGGCCAAACAGTACACTGACACCTAGATTATTGATTAGACAGAAATAATGCTGGAATTGCAGAGGTGTAGTAACCATTAGGGAGGGAAATACTGGTATAAAGTATTTCAGATGAAGCTGACAGTTGGCCTAACGCTCTGAACTCAATGTTTGTGATGTATTGTGCTCAGTGTAGAACTAGAGTATCAATTAGTTATGAAGTAGAAGGTACATCCTTCTTGTTTACAGGGACCGTGGTCTTGACGTTATTGAGCAGCATCTGGTCAGAGCTTGGCTGAATCCAGAGTCGGACAGCATACTCCTTGGTCCATTTAGCTATCAGTGAGGTGTCTCCAGAGCCCAGGGGAGAAATCGAGCAGAGGAGTCTTTTCCTGCCGCCATCACGCAAGATAAGCTGATGTGGCCAGCTGAGCTCAACATTATGTACCCCCATCTTAAAACGACATTGTAAAAATAACATTAAGAGGGGAATTAAATTGTTTTAATATCAGGAACTGAGAACATCTCCAATACTAGTTCCAATAAAGACAAACTATTGAAGTCATGATGACAAATACCAACAGAGCTTGAACAAAACAAAACCAGTATTACCTCATATTACTACTACACAACTAACACACATAGGATACTATTAAAAATAGATGTCACTACAAGATTCATATTAATAAATTCTGTACATATAACTTGTAATTAAAATTGATTGTGATTCCTGGTTCCTTTGTATTTGAATCAGGACACGTATACCTTCATGACAGCACTGAATACATATTGTTATTTGAAAAGTTATCAGTGACTCCTTTAAGATATCCTCATAGAGTGTTTTATGTATGTGAGTGTCACAGTGTTGTCAAGTGTAGTGGAATAAATTAAATTGTTTATTTGTCTGTTGTTGTTTTGACTTACACTTCATCATACACATACCCTAGACATATAACGTAGTCATCACACTATTCCAGAATAATTCTGACTGAGGTATACATATGTGGCAGCAAGTAAGGTTATATATATAATACACTACTCTTATTAGATATATATACCTTCACAGCTGATCTCAGTCAGTACACTAAGTCCCCTATAAATATTTATAACATCCCACTTCACCACATATATTGGGGTCTCGCTCTTGGGATTTTGAATCTTTACCTATTACAAATATTGGGGGGTAATTCACTTCAGGGAATATAAGAATTAAAAGGTATCCTTGGGTGGAATTAAATAAGGTTGAGCTCTCGGTGCCTGTGTTGTCCATTAGATATATATTTAGAGATTGAATTGTTGGTTAGACATTGTATAAATTTACCTGATAGACAATGGCGGACCTGGCCAAATTTCGATCTGCTGCTGTTCAGACTGCAAAAGAGTTAGGATTAGATGGGCAAGTTATGGTTGCCTATGTCACTACGGAATGTGACAAATTTATTGAACGCGAAGAAAGAAGGTTTGAAGCCGAAAGAAAGTTAGAGGCTGAAAAAAGAAATTAAGAGGTTGCAGATTGAGGCTGAGGCTAAGAAATTGGAAGCAGAAAGAGAAGACAAAAGGTTAGCTGCAGAAAGGGAAGCCGAGGAAAGAAGACAGGCTGCAGAAAGAGAAGAGAAGAAATTAGCTGCAGAAAGAGAAGAGAAGAAATTAGCTGCAGAAAGAGAAGAGAAGAAATTAGCTGCAGAAAGAGAAGAGAAGAAATTAGCTGCAGAAAGAGAAGACAAGAAATTAGCTGCAGAAAGGGAAGCAGAAGATAAAAGATTACAAAGGGAACATGAGTTAAGACTAAGGGAGTTTGAGTTTCAGGGCCATGCTCCTGAAAATGGTGCCAGTCCCTTTGCTTCTGATGCCACTGCTAGCCAGGGAGCCTCAACCTCAGCTATGAATTTTCATTTAGATCATTTTGTTGAGAAAGACGATGATATAGAGAGCTATCTAAATAGGTATGAACTATTAGCTACCACGTATGGGTTAGAGAGAGAAAGGTGGAGCTTAAAGTTATCTCAGGGACTTCGTGGGGCAGCTTATGAAGTTTTTGCAAAAATGAGCAGAGGTGATCAGGAAAATTATGACATGCTAAAGCAGGCTCTTTTGTTAAGATATGAAAAGAATGCAGAATTTTATAGAAAAAAAATTAGGAATGCTAAACTACTGTCAGGTGAAACCTATCACCAGTTTTCTGCACGAATAGAGACATACTTGGAGAAATGGACTTCTCTGGGGAAAACCCAAGATCTTAAGGAAATGGTCCTTATAGAGCAATTAAGAGAGTCCATGGCTCCAGACCTGAGAAAGTTTCTCATGGAACAAGGTGCAGAGAGGCTGGGTGAGTTGCTAAATGTTGCTGAAAGGTATCAAGCAGCTCAAGCAGAGGTAACAGGTAATAAAAAGAAACAAGTGGATAACTTTAGGGCACCACAGAACTTTAATAAATTTGATCCTAGGGATCAAAACAAAGGTAAGCACCAGTTTGATAGGCCACGGTATGAAAATAAAAATAAATTCCCACAATTCGATGAAAGGAAATATGATGAAAGAAAATCTTTCAACCAAGGAAAAAGGTGGTGTAAGAATTGTCAGGTGACCGTTGCAGAAGGAAACCTGTGTATATGGCAACCCTTCAGGTCAGGTCGACCTCAAGACAGGAGGAGGATATTATGTTGGATACCACTCCAGAAGAGATGAGGAAGGCACAGGCTGGGGATAAAACACTCAAGCCTTGTTTCAGAAAATTGTCAACTTGTCATACAACTCCAGGCAAGGGAGATTTTTACATGAAAAACAAGTTGATGTATAGGAAGACTGGAGCTAGATCCAAAGGTCAGGGACAGCTGGTACTTCCTAAAAGATATAGGGCAGACTTAATAAGGAGCCTACATGTGAAACCAGATGGGGACCATGAGAAAATAGGTACCATCATTCAAAAGGTGGCTCACAATTATTATTGGCCCAAAGCAAGATGGGACATTGAGAGTTTTGTAGAAAGGTGTAGCATAGCACATGAGGGAACACCCACAAGTGGGAACATTGATCAGGACCTGGACACGCCAGGGGGCAAAATTAGGCCTGATAATAAAAAGAAAAATAGATTTGATAAAGTGGACCAAATGGAATGGGAAGCCCCTTTTCACGGACAAGCTTCACTTAACTGTTTTACAATGGCCACTATGCGGAGAATGCAAAAAGATGTCTTACCCCAGAATAAGCCGAAAATCCCTCAATCGGACTTAAACAAACTGGAGGAAGAGGATGTAGGGAGGAAATCTCTCATCAAGAATTTTAAGTGGGGAGACAGCCCCAAGAGAAAAATTGGTAGCGGTCGTTTTGTGCATGATAATTCTGGGAAGAAAAATCATCACTATAGAGCTTCGAGTGGAAGAGACCATACCGGTGCATGGACAAATAGGTCCACAAAATTAAAGGTCCATATGTAGCTTTGTTAAGAACGTGGACTGATGAAAAGGCAGAGGAAAACATTACATCTTCATACCAATATGTGAATGAGCTGACCACTCGTTTAAAAACTGGCTGGAAACTTGCCAATGAAAATTTTAAACAAGCCAGGAAGAAACATGCTGCCTATTATAACAGGAAGGCGAAAGACAGAAATTTGGCAGTGGGAGAGAAAGTACTGCTTCTTTTGCCCGGGAGTCAGAATAAGTTACAAATTGGATGGCAGGGTCCATATACAGTTCTAGAGAAGGTGTCTAGAACAAATTATAAGATAGATAAGAAAGGGAAAGAAAAAATCTATCATGTGAATCTCCTGAAGAAATATTTGGAAAGAGAACATCAGGAAGAGACACACTTGTTGACCTTGTCCATCGCCATGGAGATGAAAAAGGAACCACTTTCATCATTTGAATATCCATTACACCCCTGTGAGACAGCAGCACAGGTGAAAATCAGTACACATTTAACGAAAACTCAGAAAGAGAGAGTGCAACAGGTTCTAAATAATCATGCAGAGGTGTTAACAGACCGACCAGGGCATACAAACCTATTGGAATATGATATGAAACTGATAGACCCCACACCTGTCTGTATGAAACCATATTCGATTCCGTTTGCTAAGGAGAAAGCTTTGAAGGAAGAGATAGACTATCTGTTGAAGGAAGGAATTATTTCAAACAGTGAATCTTCGTATAGTTCCGGTGTTGTACTCTTAAGGAAGCCCTCTGGAGAACATAGACTCTGTATAGATTACAGGAGACTGAATGCTATTACAGAAGGACAGGTGGATCCATTGCCGGATACAAATCAGCTGTTTGCCAGATTAAATAAAGCTAAATAATTCTCAAAAGTGGATCTGAGTAAAGGATACTATCAGATTCCAGTAAAGCCTGAGGTTAGACCATACCTAGCTTTTAGTACCTCAGAAGGACACTATGAGTTTAATAGATTGCCATTTGGATTGAAGAATGCGCCTAGTGTCTTCTCTAGAATGATGAGAAAATTGTTGGATGTAAACATTTCGGAGGAACGTAATGAATCCCTGAGTTGCCTCTTTGATTGAGGATATTCCGAATGTTTCATACAGGATAATAAGAAGATTATGGGATCCACTACGAAAACTCTGCTATCACCAGGTATATGTTATCTCCTCATAACGTACATTTTGAGGGAAATATAATGTTCTCTGGACATGTCATTGCGCAGATTCAGAGAAGAGAAATGGTGAATACGGGTTGCGAAGCAGCATTAAGACAAGCACTCACACTTGCGGCTGTTCAGTAACATAACCGAAATATATTAATGGTTGTAGAAGTCTGAGGCAGATTTCATGAGTAGTGCCTACTCTGAATGGACCCAACTACATAAAACCATGATAGCACCACAGCAGAGTAAAGTCAAGTTGACTTACATTTATCTATGTGTATATAGAATAAAGGACTGACATGGGATGTCTGTTTTAAGAGGGGAGGTGTCGTGAAATATTCTAATCCACATATATAAATTATCAGGTAAATATAAAGCCTAACAAATACATTTAATAACGAAAAGAAAAATGGTAAAAGAACAGTGCTGTCACAATGACTGTACTCGAAATCCCCTTTGTTTTATGCTTTGTCTGCAAATTGTAACGTTTCCACGTTAAATATAAGCCACTGCATAAATACAAGCGTTTCCACAACACATTAAAACGGGTATTGCATTTCTAAGAAAAACATTGAGAGGCACACTGCGTAATGACCTAAATTAATCCTAACATTAATTATACTACGTTACCAAAACGAACGAACAGATGGACTCAAATAGAAAGAGAGAGGGAGGGCTGAAAATCAGGAACGCATGCAACACTAAACTCGCGTCGCGCGATACACAATTACTACTATCACGCGTGTAAGGCCACATGCACTAACTTTTTTTCAGACGGACAGTGATAAAAACACTAACCTTCCCAGAGTTAGGTTTTAAAATCCTGAAAAAACGCTTATTAGAAAAGATGACATTAGATGGGTTTACGTTTGAAAACATTACAGTACCCAGACAGCACATCTTCGAAACAGGAGGTAGAAGAAATTGCATATTTTGAACGCAGCCACTTAGCTCTTTTAAATTTGTATATTTGGGTTCCTTAGGGCTTGCTGACAAAGAATATGTAAAACGTTACGCAAATAGTCTAGGAATTAATAAATTATAACCAAAATAAAATAGTGGGGATGCCTGACAGCATGAAATCATTTCTGCTCATAAAATTTTTTTTAAACGTGTTTGAAAAAAACCTTACGTACGGAAATAGCCTACCATGTTAACTCCAAATTGATTGGAGCGCAACAAATATAAGACTAAACACGATTGGTCGGACTATAAATACTATCTTTCGTTGTCAGGGGAAACGGGAGTAGGAGTATTTTTTGAAAAGATGTGTGGACAGGGTTTCATTGGTTAGAGCTGCGAATATACACAATTCAGAGCGTTAGTTCGAGACCCCTAGTTCAAATAAGCTTGATGAAGCAACAGTGCGTTGAAGCCAGCTCATATTTTTGCTAAATAAAAGCCTGGAACATAAGCAGATGGGAATTTGTGCCAGTATTTGTGCCAGAATTCATTGCTAGTCAACGTATCTGTGTATTTCCATGAATTGTGGTAGGTTTGAAATATTCAATATCTTTTAATGAAAATTGAATGTAAATTGTTAATTTATGCCTGTATATATGTGTAGTTCAGTAGCGAACATGAGGAAAAGCCTATAATGCTCCAGCCTGAACAGAAGGTGTCGGAGGGAAGTAAAACTGCATGGAATGGCCAAACAGTACACTGACACCTAGATTATTGATTAGACAGAAATAATGCTGGAATTGCAGAGGCGTAGTAACCATTAGGGAGGGAAATACTGGTATAAAGTATTTCAGATGAAGCTGACAGTTGGCCTAACGCTCTGAACTCAATGTTTGTGATGTATTGTGCTCAGTGTAGAACTAGAGTATCAATTAGTTATGAAGTAGAAGGTACATCCTTCTTGTTTACAGGGACCGTGGTCTTGACGTTATTGAGCAGCACCTGGTCAGAGCTTGGCTGAATCCAGAGTCGGACAGCATACTCCTTGGTCCATTTAGCTATCAGTGAGGTGTCTCCAGAGCCCAGGGGAGAAATCGAGCAGAGGAGTCTTTTCCTGCCGCCATCACGCAAGATAAGCTGATGTGGCCAGCTGAGCTCAACATTATGTACCCCCATCTTAAAACGACATTGTAAAAATAACATTAAGAGGGGAATTAAATTGTTTTAATATCAGGAACTGAGAACATCTCCAATACTAGTTCCAATAAAGACAAACTATTGAAGTCATGATGACAAATACCAACAGAGCTTGAACAAAACAAAACCAGTATTACCTCATATTACTACTACACAACTAACACACATAGGATACTATTAAAAATAGATGTCACTACAAGATTCATATTAATAAATTCTGTACATATAACTTGTAATTAAAATTGATTGTGATTCCTGGTTCCTTTGTATTTGAATCAGGACACGTATACCTTCATGACAGCACTGAATACATATTGTTATTTGAAAAGTTATCAGTGACTCCTTTAAGATATCCTCATAGAGTGTTTTATGTATGTGAGTGTCACAGTGTTGTCAAGTGTAGTGGAATAAATTAAATTGTTTATTTGTCTGTTGTTGTTTTGACTTACACTTCATCATACACATACCCTAGACATATAACGTAGTCATCACACTATTCCAGAATAATTCTGACTGAGGTATACATATGTGGCAGCAAGTAAGGTTATATATAATACACTACTCTTATTAGATATATATACCTTCACAGCTGATCTCAGTCAGTACACTAAGTCCCCTATAAATATTTATAACATCCCACTTCACCACAATATCCTAAGCTTGACTTTTGCGAAGTTTATCCTCTGATGAAGGAGAAGGCAGAAGTTAAGAAGAAGAACAGAAATGGACAACAGAAGATCTCGTATTCGATTCAAACATTTCTAAAGTGACTTCAGTCTTGGTCACAAGATCTGGCTGTTGAAAAGTCTGTGCGCACATCGCCATTTGTTTGCCCTTCAGCGCAACTACGTGAATGTCCTTTTTTTTTGGTTCCGTTCTGGGACGCCTAGTTATGAGGCACGAGAAATCTGTCATTTGACCTTTAAATTAACATTGACGGCCATTCCTGATGAAGTTTTGCCATTTTGTGGGATGGTGGACTGAGATAAGATTACGTTTCCTTGGACATTTACTATCATCATGTGTAGTGTCGAGTAACGCCTTATCTATCTTCACATCTCGATCTCTAATGTCTTCGATCTAACTGTATTTATTTATTTTTTCGGCCAACTATTGCCATGAAGCGTAGTGGGGAGCTGAATTTTGCGTTCTTGAGCCAACTGTGCGGCATTGGCTGCTGTGAACCTGTGTTGCTGAAGGCTTTATGTGATGATGTCTGTCCATTTTACTCTTGGTCTTCTTCGCGCCTTGAAATCAGATTTTCTACTGTTGTAGGCGCGTAGTGGTAATTTATCGCGCTTCATTCTTATGAGATTACCAAACATTTTAATTTTCTGTCTCTCTGTATATATTTGATGCAAGATTTATTTCTTACAATTTTTTGAAGCCAGTTTCCTCATTCTGTCGTCTTCTGGTAACATTACTAGTCGTTTCTTAATCGTCTTATCTCACTTGATATGAGTTTCCTCTTTTGTGCTTTGGTCTGGGATCGTGTTTGTCAGCGTTTTTCATCACATCTGTTATTTGACCTATAATCACACCTTTATGTTACGTTGTCTTTTTTCTTTTTGCTTCCTCTACTTATCTTTGCCTCAACTTTTCCCACTTTCACAATAGGGTCGTCCGCATATGACGTCACTCAGTGAGGGGAGAGGGGGTCTAAAATTGTGTAACGGAGTGTGACAATAGGGTGAGGAGCTGTTTCTTTTTTTTTTTTAATGGGACGTCTCACAAACAGATTCGAATGAAGCTCACTTCTTTCATAAATGGTGTCGGAACAAAATAGATGTTGTAGCCTAAATCTTCATCGACTACTTTTACATACGCAATAGTTAACGGCCCCCTCGCGGACAACTTGTATTAATATTACAATCTCAGCTGAAATATCGGATAATTGTTATAATCTGTAACTGTTTTAAATTATTTTTAATTATACATAAATATTTTTAAAAAAATTGAATGTAATGCACATCTTTCCAGTAAGCGATGTTGATCTGGGAGATAATGGATTTCTAGTTCATTCAATGGAAGAGCATCTTACTTTGTAGTGGAATAATCTTCTTCTTTGATCCTTAGCCGCCGACCGTCAAAGCAGTTAGTGGCCATCACGCCTAGTGGCGTCTTGTAGGGCAACAACAAATTGATTCCACCTTGCTCGGTAGGCGGCCATCCTTCGTACAGTGCCCCAACTCTGGTTCATTCTTTGTATCTCAGCCTCCATAGTCCTCCGGCAGGTTGTCCTCGGTCGGCCCCTCTTTCGCCCCCCCCCACCCCCTTCCCCCAGGGAGTGGAATAATGATACGATGTTATTGTTATTGCTAATCAGAATCGACCTCACTGCACTCAGGGCAAACCCATAGGAATGATACGAGGGAAATGATTCACTGATAACAGTGGTGTGGATTTTCTCTCAAGTTTAACATTATCTTATGAAACTCTAACATAAGTAAGAACTAAAGTTATTGATGTGTTTACTTGAAATTTAATTTACTTTTTAATGTTTACAATTAAGGTAGGCCAATATTATCGATATTTTTAATAAATTCATCAACATTCGACCAGCAAAGCAGTTATTGTAAAAGCCTGATTAATTAAACACTATTTTACTTAAAAGATGATTATCTGCACTAACATTCAGTTATTCTTTTAAATCATTAGTACACAAAGTGTGGGGGTGGAGTGGTTTAGATATTTATGACGTCGTATAAGAGGGAGGGGTCTGGGTTTTTGTAACGAAGTGTGACAAGTAGCCCAACGGGCTGATCACCCGTTTGCCAGTCACTTTGATTACGGAAACAACAGCAAACGGATTGATTTGTCGCTGCCCTAAAGACGCCATTAGGCGTGATGGGAACAACGGCAAAGAAAATCTATTCGCTGTTGCCCTTAAGACGCCACTAGGCGTAATGGCCACTGACTGCTTTGCCGGTCGTTGGCTAAGGACGGAAGAAGAAGAAGAAGTGACAAGTAGGTGGAGGGGTTTGCAGGGAGGGGGGGTTTAAAATTTCAAAAATTGTGACGCCATTTGTGGACGAAATTTGTTTGATGTATTCAAAAGTTTATCTGATATTGAGAAGATCAGAACTGTCATTTCCTTGTCTGTATTATTAAACTTTTTTTTTTAAACGAGTTTTCCTTCTGCGCGATTCAGGTATTGTCTCAGCCGTCCACGGAATTCTTAAAACACTCCTGAGAAATGACATTATCTTTGCTGCTTCCAATGAAAAGAGGACACTAGCAACGCAAGCGAGAGGTATAAGACACCCTGGGGATGATTCTATCACCTAAGTATCTGTCACAAGTTTGACTTCTGACAGTAAAAGTAGTGGGTCTAGTTGCTCAAACTATGAAGTGGTTCTAAGGGAAGAATAACTAGTTAGGAAGACTAATTAGTAGCCGGGTTGAATCCCTTAGATAGACTACAATGATTCTCTGTACCTTTAAATCTATTACTGACACCTCACTTTCTATTTCTGGTTTGTTATGTCTCTACTTTCTCCCGATTATAGAAATTATATAAGCATATTTCTATTTTATTTCACACTTGTACACTCTCTAATGAGGTACTAACGTATTGGTTAAACATATAATAACAAGGGTTTATTAAATTTCAAGTGAATGAATGAACAAATAAATAAATTTACGGAATAAATTATATATATATATATATATATATATATATATATATATATATATATATATATATATATATATATATATATATATATATATATATATATATATATATATATATATATATATATATATATATATATATATATATATGATAGGAAACGCTATACAGAGCGATACAACAGGAGGCAATCTGATCCTCAGAAGTGTCCCCCCGTCGATCAAGTTTTTCGGCCCCTTACTCTCCTTCCAGAGTACTCATTTGAATCCAGATTAGACGAGCAACACTCATTCAAATTGGCTAAGTATAACGATTGGGGCATGGACTTAAGACATGACATTCATAGCAAAAGTCATACTGTTCAGGTAGGTGCAAGAAGTCTATTGGCTGCCTCAGTGTATGATCTACTGAAACTCTTGGGTGTGAAAGGACAGGCAAGAACAAGGACACTTAAGAGGCTTGGTGAAATGGCGGAACGAGCATTGTGTTGACTGTGGATCAACCGCAACGGACTGTGGAATTCAGGACAGTAATGCATATACAACATAATGGTTATTTTCACAATTGCCTCAAGCTGGCAGCATGGATACAACCAGGTCTGAACTTGAAATCGCAACCAAGGTGGAGGGGGTTCAATCCCCAGCGCATGCGGGAAAAGACAACAGGAAGCGGACACTTGGGACCTATGGCCCAAGTCATGGTTATATATATTGTAAAATATACCTATCTCTCATAAATTAATTAGTGTTCTGTAACCGTTGGTGGACAGCTGGGTTCCGAAAATGTCATTGAGGAGGCATTTTTATAACTGGGTGAAAAAGCCTGTTGATTGCTCTTGATAACACTGTCCTACACAATATGAAATAAATTGGCTTAAGACGAAGTTTCCCACCTCTGTGCCCAGTCACCAACGTTTGGACCTGACTTATGACGGTGAGGGCGTTTCAGTGAAATGACTGTTGAAACGTTGATTGACTGAGCGACTGATGTATTCTGGAGTGCAGTATTTACCGTAATGGCTCCTCTTGCTATTTGCATACTTGAATTCAATTGATTAATTGGTAACTTTCACGAGTAGGTGGCGTCGTAGTCGCAACGAATGACTGTCGTACATTTCAGTTAAGTGCTAACTTAAACTTCTCAACTCTTGACTGCCTGACTTGTGACAAGCCGATTCCTATAAAGACTTTGGGATAGGTCAAGATGCAATACTTTAACTTGCCAGTCGTCTTAGCTTAATGCGGGGTACACAATGTTCTCTAACTAGCTACTTCCGAATACGAATTCTCTGACACAACTGTGGACATTTATAACTTTACTGGAATGTAAAAACTTCGTAGGAAAATATCGGTCTACTGTTTTTTCTTCAAACATTTGTAATGAACAGTGTTTTAAGATTTGAAAACACGAATTTTAAGCGCTGAAATCTTAGGTGTGATCAACACGTGGTTGTCTGCCCTCATCAACTGTCCCTGTAATATTCTTCCAGACGTTGATAAAACTTTCGTGTCTGTCAAATGTTGACACAATGGACAGTGGCGAGTTTTCCTGCCTCGTGTAGTTTCTTCTTTCTTCTCATTTCACCTTTCACCTCATCTGCTAGCATTGGCCTTCAACAAACTTATGCCAGATTTTTCGAACTCGTGACATTAACTCAAGGTCTTTCCATGTCTTCTCCACCCCCTTTATGTATGTCGACAGTTCTCTTTTCCGTGTGTTCTTTGGTCTCGTACGGTTTCTTATTTCACCTTTCACCTTTTCTCTCTTTCATGTGTTCTGTAGTCTTGTGCGGTTTGGTGCCATCCACATACATGTGTTTCCAGTGCACCCGCTTTTAGACTGTAGAAGCACCTTTCGTTGATGCCGCTGCGTTGTTTATTTTTGCTGTCTTATCACATGGACACAGCATGGCTTGATCTTGAGTTAGAGAAAGCAAAGTCATCGAGGA